>CM056053.1:183280042-183795042 GCA_029574335.1 Rana kukunoris | reverse complement strand
ACATATACATATATATATATATATATATATATATATATATATATACATATACATATACACACACACACAAATGTGTATATATATGTTTCTGGAACAAATTATGCTTGCAATCCAAGATTTCTGCTCAATGACATTTTAAAATTAATTTGATTACATGTTACAATGTCATATAGCAAATGCACTTTCAGGCTGGGTTTACACTTGTGCAATGTCAGACACTGCATGTGATTCACAATGCATTGCTGTGTAGATAACATCAGATCTGTGCGATGCAAATTCAGTCATACGGTGCAGGACCCTTTTTTTGGTCCGCACTGGAAACAGATCGCATGGGTGTTCACACTGCGATCTGCGAACTGCTCTGGGAGTGTCATTAACTTTGTATTGACACCTACAGTGGTTTTGCAGAGGGCAGTGTGAACCACCAGCAATTCAAGTGCTATGCTGGAACCTGCACTGGAATCGCGCTGGGTCCCGCATCCCACAAGTGTGAACTGAGCGTCACACTCTAAGCAAACCAACAGATACCGTATGCACCTGCTTACTCAGCTCTATCCAGGAGGACAAGAGGTCCACCCAGTTAAATGCTTATCTTTGTAGATACACTGGGAGGAGCCGGGCCAGTGCAATGATTTTTGTCTACCCAGATGAATGTGCATTTTGGAGGTGAGGAAGGGTGGCGAGGAGGGAAGTTTTTACCAATGGTGCAGATCCCCTTTAAGCGTAGCATAAAGACAAAGAATGTTTATAAAGAATAAAACACTCAAAAGAATAAGTGATCCGGCAACTAAGCAACACTACTGTGGGGAAGATGACACTTCACTGGGATCACAGCCTGAATGGGGAGGAGAGCCTGGCCAGAGCAGAGAGCAGGGATCTCCCACTATGACTTACATAGCTTGAAGCTGAGACATTGGCTGCTGTCAAACAAGGTACCCCTCCTTGCTTGACAGCAGCCAGTGTTTAAGCTGGGAGAGTAGTGGGGAGGAAACTTGTCTGACAGTGGCTAGTGTCTAGGCTCCAAGAGGTGTGAGTCACAGCTGGTGATTCCCATTCTGTCTGCTCTAGCCAGCCTCTCCTCCTCATTCGTGCTTTGATGCTGGCGGAGTGTGTCATCTTCCCCACAACATTGTTAATGCGTACACACGACCGTTTTTCATGACGAGAAAAATTCTATTTTTTTAATTGGTCATCAAAAACGGTCGTGTGTAGGCTCCAGAGCATTTTTCCTTGATGAGAAAAATGGGCGTCAAAAATTTAGAACCTGCTCTTTTTTTTCCTTGTCTTTTTTTCACGTTGTCGTTTTTTCACATTGTGAAAAATGGTTGTGTGTACGCTTTAACGAGGGGGAAAAAACGTGCATGCTCAGAAGCAAATTCTGAGATAGGGAAATTAGCATAAGCAGCCCAAAGGGTGGCGCAATTTGAATGGAACTTCCTCTTTATAATACCGTTGTACATCACTGCGCTTTGCTCAAGCATTTTTTTTCACAATCGCGTGTATGGAAGGCAGGCTTGAGAGGAATCACGTCGGAAAAAAAATTTGTTTTTTTCAATGACATGTATAACGGTCGTGTGTACACAGCATTAGTGCCTGATCACTTTTCTTTTTGTTTTGGTTATATGCTACCAGTGGCAACTTTTCTGCTAGTTTCATTGTTTAGATGTTACTGCCTCCCTATCCTGGTGCCCTAAGGTGGCCACACAAGCTGCCTTATGCTGGTGCCGACCCTGGGAGGTGCTAAATGTCAATCATGATGGAGGCTGATAATAATACTATTCTGTGCAATTGTTAGATTAGGTAGCACTGCTTTGACTGCAGGTCGGTAGATCTACATATCAAATGTAAAGCATGTATAGCCTTTTATTATCCCATTGGATGGCCCTTTTACTGTTGTATCCAATATTTAACATCATATTTAACAACCCCCTCCTCCGGAAATCAGTTATGAAGGAAATGTGATCAAAATCTCAAAATTTGGTTTTGAGACCTGAAGAGATTATTTTATTGTAAAAGATGTGGAGCGTGCAACAATAGCAATAAAGGTAAAAACCTTAGTCTTTTCAAACAGAAATGAAATACAAGGTTAATCAGTGCTTAACCTGGAACTCAGGAAGTGAAGTGTACCTCCTGTAATATACTTTGAAGTACATAGACTGAACTAAGAGGGTGTTATATGTTGAATTGAGGAACACAAGAGAAATATATGCCAGAGTGGTTTGGTCAATTTTACAGACAAACATGCATATGACCTGGTATATTTAAAATTCACTGGCATTGAACAAATAAAAATAGATAAAAGGGGATGTGTGCACAAAGTTTATCCCAAAAATGAAGAACAGTGGACACATAGAATGAATTACAATCACCTGAAAGACTTCAATGTAGAATTTAACTGCTTCCTGTGAGAGGAAGAATCCTTTTAGGTATAAAAAGTGTATCAGAGGCCATAGACTACATTTTCCTGAAAAAGGGAATAGTTCACACTAGACATGTGCATTTGTTTTCGTTAGAATGCATTTTCGTCCGAAAATCAGTTTTTTTCGTTATCGTTTGTTAAAAAAAAGTTTAAGAACCAAAAACGAAAGATCCGACATAAGAAATGCTTTATTTTCGTTTTTGTTGCGGTAAAAATTCGATATAGAGAGATTCGACATTATAGGGAAAAGTTTCGACATTATAGGAAAAAGATTCACCAGTATAGGAAAAAGATTCGACATTATAGGGAAAAAATTTGACATTATAGGGAAAAGATTCGACACTATAGAAATAGATTCGACATTACAGAGATTAGATTTCGATTTATGAGAAAATAGATTCAACATTATTACTAGTCATACAACATTAGAATTCTTGTAGGTGGAATATCAAAACGATTTTCGGGAGTAACTAAATAAATTAAGATTATTTTCCAAATGAAAACGAAAAAACTAAACTAAATATGCCAGTCTGTACATGTCTAGTTCACACTTGAAATGCATCAAAACTGGTCTATTGTGTTTTGAAATACCTTGATTAAAGTGTTTGTTAACCCACAAAAAAATGGATCCTGCTTCTTTAAAGCATCTTATATGACAGCGCTAAAAAAAAAAAAAAAAAACTGGCTGGTCAGTTTCTCCCCATGTAAACTGAACACTGTATATCATGGCTTCTGAGCCCTGACACAGTGGTCATTTTCATCAGCAGCCTGCTATCTGCTCTCCTCTCTGCTCCTGTGTCCTCCTCCCCCTCCACTCTTTGTCTGCATGTGAGCCAGCTCTCCCCCTCCTGCTGCTCTCATAACACTAACCTGTATAAACCATCAGCACTGCCTCCTATTGCAATGTCCCCCTCTGTAAATGATTTATAAACATAAATGCTGTAAATACCTAATTACCAAGATTGTGATCACATGACCAGTCAGCTCCCTCTTCCTCTCCCATCTCCACCCCAGACTGAAATCAGCAGAGGAATCTCAGCCCTGCCTGCTGCTCTCAGAGGAGGAAAGAAGAAAGCTGGTCATATGATCGCAATCTCGGCAGTGAAATTAGGTATTTGCAGCATTTATTTTTATATTTATAAATTACACACAGAGGGGGGATACTACAATAGGAGGCAGTGCTGATGGTGTATACAGGTTAGAGTGGCTTAACAACCACTTTAAAGTGGTTGTAAACCCTGAAAAAAAAACACCTGCAAGACAAAGCTGTGATAGGCCGGAGCGGCGAAGACGTCACTCCTCGCATGCACGCGGGAGTCCGCAAATAGAGCATTGCCGTTTTATGAATGGAGTTCATGCGCCGTAGACAACGGTGTATACCTTTTGGCAAATATCTCCTAAACAGTGTAGGTTTAGGAGAAATTTCAAACACCTACAGGTAAGCCTTAATCTAGACTTACCTGTAGGTGTAACTTCCTGGGGGGGGGTTACAACCACTTTAAGTGAGCTTGCCTTTGAAATTGTTCACGCTAGGGGTAATGAAGTTGTGAGAGGAACCTGCACATGGGGAGAAGTGCTGTGATGCTGGTTTTATGAGGTATGTTTAAAGACAATAGTTTTTACGAGTGCATTTTCAAACAAAACTAATTTAAAATTCTACACAAGAGGCTAGTGTACTTTGTTTAGTTATATCTGGGGATTACTGCAAGAGATTGTCACATATGGACCCAGTACACTGAGTTGTTAAGTGGGCTGGAGATTGTGAGATCAGAGATGTCCACTGCACTTACAGTACAGGACTGCTGACCTGGAAAGCTGGATATTGTGAGAGACATGGCTAGCTAAGAGAATCGAGTACAGTAATGACAGTGTGAGTGAAGCCTCGTACACACGGCAGAGAACCTCGACGGGCAGAACACATCGTTCCGCTCGTCGAGGTTCTCTGCCAGCCGTCAGATTCGGCGACCCGCCCGTCGGGAATGGCAACCAGCCAATTATCCCGACGGGCCGTCGAGCAAATAGAGAACATGCTCTCTATTTCTGCTCGACGGCATTCCCGACGGGATGCTCGCCGAGAGCGTACACACGGCCGAGGTTCTCGGCAGAATGCGGCTCCCAGCGAGGTTCTCGCTGGTTTCTGCCGAGAACCTCGGCCGTGTGTACACCGCCTGAGGATGGAAGATCATACAGGAACAAGAAGGTGAACTTTAGAACAGAAACTGTACTGTTTTACATTTTCGATATTAAATGGAAGGTTTAGATAAAGAGTATAGTAGAATATCAGTGGAAAAGCATTTGGAATGATATTTAATAGACATGTGCATTCGTTTTTGTCCAAATGCATTTTTGTCCGAATTTCAGGTATTTTTGTTATCGGTTTAACAAACTAAAACGAACAAGCAGAACCCAAAATCCGAAAGATCCGACATAAAAAAATGCTTTATTTTCGCTGTTGTTGCTACAACAGTTCGATATAGATAGGAGATTCGACATGATGCTGACAATAGCAATCTGTGTCTATCGAATCTGCGGTCGAATGTTTCTAACCCTAACTTTATTAGTCCAAGATTTATTAGGAAAGATTCAACATAAAGAGAAAAGATTTGACATTATAGAGACAGTGTTGGGGTAGACCATTCGACATGAACGACGAACATTCGACCAAGCAGAAAAAAAAACATACAAACGTTGAATCTGTCATTAAAGGCTCATGGTGTCTGTCGAAAGTTCTAGGAAGATTCGACAAGCAGCTAAACTGTACGACGCCACAATCGTACATTTCCAGTCAAATGCTCAGCCAATAGGCTATATAAGAATTTGAATGTTGGTTGAATAGTAATAATATATTATAAATATAATTATTACTAGAATTAGAATTCTTTTATATCTTTTAGCCGGAACATTCGACCGGAAATGTACAATTGGGGTGTCGTACAGTTTAGCTGCACCGTCGAACTTTCGAAAGACACCATAAGCCTTCAATGACAGATTCGACCTTAGTTAATTTTTGATTTTTGGACGAATGCATTTTTTAACAAAACAAAATAAATAAAAACACATTTTGGGAGTATCTAAATTAATTAATTTTTCAGACGAAATTCCGAAACTAAATATTTCAGTGTGCACATGTCTAATATTTAAGATATTAGAAAACCTTATAATAGATGAATTGGTGGGATAAGAAATATATAAAAATATATGCATATTTTGGGGGTAATGTCAAAGAGTTTGAGATTGCAAAAGGTAATAAACTTTATACAAATGAGCAAAAATAATTAAATGAAAATGGATGAGTAGGTTTTGGATTTAAAGCAGAGTTTATATGATTTTTTTTTCCTCTACAGCTTTAGTGGCTTAACTTATCTTTAATGAAGAATGCCCCACATCATGCAGGCTGTTTAATCCTATATAAATCTACTCTGCACGGTGCCTGGTCCTCTTCCTGGTGGTAGACTTCCAGGTCTTTTGACTGAACCGAATTGGAAACAGTAAGGCCGTGTACACACGATCAAATCTATCTGCTGAAAACGGTCTGACAGACCGTCTCAGCAGACAGATTCGATCGTGTGTACGGGCGAGCCGATGGATTTGGCCAGCAGACAGATTTTAAAGCCTGCTTTAAAATCTGTCTGCTGGGAACCTGTCAGACCGGTATGTTTGCTGGTTAGTACGCTAACCAGCAGACATATCTGCCCGCACATGCGTCGAATGGATTTGAGTGTTTTACTTCCTGGTGCGGTGACGTGGCGGCGTCAACGTCACCGCCACATCACCACGCTGTCTGCCGGCGGGGATTTTGGTTTGATTGTGTGTACAGCGATCAAACCAAAACAGCCAGCAGACAAAATCTGATCAAACCGGTCTGTCCGACCGATTTGAGCAGATTAATTTGGTCGTGTGTACGGGGCCTAAGACTTTTAATAGAGGATGAGGGGGCAGTTCCCATCGGACCATCTCTAATGTAGTTCAGCCCAAAGACCCAAAGCTTTATAAATATCACTTTACTGGAAATTCAGTGCCAGGAAATGGACTGGGAACCTTGCAGAGAAGATTTACAGGGTCCAGTAGCCTGCGTGACATGGGACATACTTCACTACAGGTAGGATAGGTAACTAAAGCAGTGGAAAAAAAAAAACTTCAGGTTCCATTCAGCATCCATAAGAATGACAATATAGGGACATAAAAGCAACATAGTTAGAATAGGCATGAAAGTTTGTGAGTTAAAAGAGAAATAAAGAACACATCAGGATCTGGAAGATGTTAGTTACTGTACAATCAGCTGATAAAGAAAAAAACAATATCAGAAGAGAGAGAAAAGACAATAAAAAAAAGAGTACAATATGGCTGGAACAAGAAAAATATTGTGAAACAGAAGGATGATGATGTGGAGGCAGGCAATAAAAGTAAGAGGGAGGTAGTGACAAACATGAAAACTATCAGCAGAGGAACACACAACATATTTAATGGAAAGACATATAAAGAGAAAGAAATGGAGTTAGAAAAAGATTGTCTGGTTAGGGAGAGTAAGTGGCATCCAGCAGAGCAATCAGATATGGAAACATAAAAATGGACACCCACATCAGTGGGCATAAGAACACTGTTGGAAGAAGAGATTTTACCCAAAATGGAATGATAGATAGACTAATGAAAAATTAAGATACCTCTGCTATAGAAATGGACAATAGAATTAATCAGGGCTTTTTTTCTCGGGGAATAGGTGCAGGAACTCCTTCCAAGTCACCCTTGACCCCACCCCCTACCCACCTCCGAGCACCGTTCCTCGGTTCCACCCCTTACCCAGCTTCCCAGTACCACCCCTTTTAGAGAATGCAGAAACAAGTATTTTGTGATGCTACGTATTTTGTATAGAATTTGTTAATGATAACAAGAAAGGCAGTAAAATAGATCTAGCAACAATGGACACCACAGCGACAATAGATCCACCCCAGCAACAATGGACTCCCAACAGCCAGCATCAATCGACCTTCCAGCAGCCAGCAGATCCCTCCCAGCAATGATTGACTCCCTGCAACATAAGACCCACCTCCAGCAACAATAGACTCCCCTGCAAAAATATATCCCCTCCTCCAGCAACAATAGATTTCCCAGTAGCCAGCATCAATAGACCCTCCAGCACCCAGCAACAAAGACCCCTCCCTCAACAGTACATCCCTCTTAGCAATGACTGACCCCCCCCCAGCAACAATAGATTTCCCACAGGCAACAGAAGAACTCCCCAGCAACAATAGATCCCGTTCCTTTGCAAAATAGATTCCCTCCAGCAACAATAGACCCCCCAGAAGCCAGCATCAATAGACTCTCCAGTACACCCCAGAACCTCTTTCCCTTACATACATTCAGTTCGGAAGGTGCCGGAACTGCGTTCCCCCGCGTTCCTGCTGAAAAAAAGCCCTGGAATTAATGGGATAACTGTAATTGATGGGAGAAAGAGGGATTTCTTGGGAGGAACAGATTCATGCCACTGACATAGGTGAAACAACAAAAAAGGGAGAAATACTGTTTTTGAAGTGGCCAACCTATAAAATAAGGAAAGGTGGAAGGGAGTAAAAAGAAAAAGGAGGGGGGAAGAATCTTGAAAAAATTAATACTAGTAAAAATAGTCAAGCCAAGCAAACTACTATGTATAATTTAAAGCAGAACTCCAGGATTGGCAAACAATCCCCTAGTAGTACACCCCCTTACACAAAACACTAAACAATAAATACATTTGTGAAATTCCTTACCATTGAAGAGAAAAGTCTAATTGAACTTTTAGAAGGTCCTCTTAGTAATTCAAAAAATGCATCATCTATTCTGCCAAGGAGGAGCTGTTACAACAGGGATTACATCATATTATTTCCTCTTTCTACACTATAATCAAACTATACTTCCCAACATGCTTTTACCTCAACACTCAAAAATTGTGAATGTGGGAGGGTGCACTAGGTCTGTACATGTAAATGTGAACAAGCCCACTTAAATATAAATTACATGCTCTCATTCTGCAGCCAGCACAATCCACACACCCCTGCAGTGTTCCCCAGCACAACCCCCACTCCCCTGCAGTGTTCCCCAGAACAATCCCCACCCACCTGCAGTGGTCCACAGCACAATCCCCATGACCCTTTTAGTGTTTCCCCAGCACAATCCCTGTCCCCTTGCAGTGTTCCTCAGTACAATCCCCACTCCCCTGCAGTGTTCCCCAGAACAATCCCCACCCACCTGCAGTGTTCCCCAGCACAATCCCCATCACCCCTTGCAGTGTTTTCCCAGCACAATCCCTGTCCCCCTGCAGTGTTCCCCAGCACAATCCACATTCCCACACTTCCAGTGTCCCCCAGCACAGTCACTTTAGCAACTAACCTCAAGCACGCGTGGGCAGCTTGTGAAAATTCTTTTCTCCTTGGCTAAAGACGACATCACCACTTTGCCCCTGCAGTTAACAGCACCTGCAGATCCCGACTAGCAACAGGCAAGGGGACACAGGCAGCTGGATACAGATAGGGGGACCCAGGCAAGGTACTGCACACTGACAGGCGCACACAGAAAGTGGGACCCAAGCATGCAAACAGGCATGCAACACTCACAGCAGGCAGGATATTAAGAGGTACACTGCCCAGGTGTCATTTTTAGAATTACATTTTCCCTCATTGATTTCTTTGTGTGTCACATGATACACCACCGTGGGGATAGAGCAGGCTGGACAGACTCCAAGCTCCTAAACTGTCATTTTAGGACACTGCCTCCATGGGTGATTCAGACTGGGCTGGGGGGTCTGTGAGTCCCATCCTCCCACTACAGCAAGCAGAGGTGGAAGTACGTCCCTGCTTGCTGGAGAAGAGAACTACAAATGGGAAGTGCCAAGACTGGTGGATGGGAGTACAAGAATAAAAACAGGCACCATTCTTACAAACAGGAAACTACGGAGATTAATGGTTTTATTTAAAAAAAGAACAGGCTATATTAAGCAAACTAGTGAGCTGAGCTGACAAGAAGATAAATGGCATATTTAGTAAAGGTAGAAAAATAGAAAACAGAACATATAAAATGTTTTTGTCCAGAGTTCTGCTTTAAGCAAAAAGAGTTATCTGAGGATGGAAACAAATAATTGGAGAATGGTATAATTTATCCTCACAGGAACTATTAACAAGTTTCAGATATTTATAGACATTCAGAAATTCATTAGGGGGGGTGGTGTTGAAGAAATTCTGGCAGTCCCCTATGATAATTAACAAAGTTCAAAACGTACAACACCTTAAGAAATAAATCCACTTTTACCTCAACACTCAAAAAATAGTCTTGAAAGATCTAAAGGCTTTAAAAATGGGAAGAAATATAACTATGGTAATATTACCAAAGGGGACAGAAAGGTGTTAAAAAATCTGGAACACGATATATAACTATTGTTATTACATTTGCACATGGGAGGGCATTGGTTATAATAGACAAGGAGTATTTTGAAGAAGAATCTAAACAACAACTAAATCAGAAAAATACTAGACAAAAAGAATAAAACTGGATTGGGAAAGGTTTTAAAAGAAGGATTGAACTAAGTAGTAATCAAAAAGAGTGGGAATATTTTAACATAAAACAATGCATTTTTCAATTACTAAGCATTTACAGTATGATGATGAGAGTCTTGTAATAAGTATTTGGATATACTTATACAGCCGCATGTTGTTAAAGAGGTGTCCCCTCCCCCTGAAAAAAAAAGTCAGCAGCTACAAATACTGTAGCTGCTGACTTTTACTATTAGAGCACTTATCTGTCCAGGCATACAGATGTCTCCTCATCTGAGCTGATTCTTGAATTGGCTCTCGGGTGCCCAGCTCGGCCATCTTGGCCAAGGGAAACTGGCAGTGAAGCCTACTGCTTCACAGCAAGTTTCCTACTGTGCATGCGCAAATTGCGCTGTGCTTTCTCAATGGGCCAACTGTGGGGGAGGGGGGAGAAAGGGCCAAACTTCTGGATCATTTAGCCGCGGCGAACTGAGTCAGAAGTGGGAGCAGGTACCTGTCAAACCAGATACCTGGTCCCCCCAAAAGGGGCTAAATGTGGCAGCAGAGAGGGGGAGGAAGCAGACAAAAAGAGCTTTTCCCTTTTGGGTGGAGCTCCTCTTTAAATTACCATAGTACATTACAAGGTTGTAGATATACTGGCCATAAAATAAAAGAACTAAGCAAAATTGAGTGTCAGAAGGGAATTTTCTAATCACAAGTGACATTAAATCAAAGTATACTACAACTTATTATTGGACATGAATTGGACAAAAAGATCAGCAATGGGTTAAAAATATGTACCTAGATATGCCAACTTATTTATGGGAACGGGGAAGAGCAGACCATACAACAATTATGATTATTAAGAAAAAAAAATGTTTTGCTGTGGATATATTGATGATTGCATAGCAATATGAAGAAGTCCAGGTAAAACCCTGAAAAATTTACATTGGCACCTGGAATTTAGTAACAGTTATAAAAACACAAGGAATACATTTTTTTAGATTTGAAAATTTAATCAAAGAAGATAGGACTTTGTAACTAGGATCTACCGTAAACCAACTGGCTAATTACCTGTTGAGAGCAGGAAGTTGTTATGATCACAAGTGGTGGTTTTACAATATCACAAAAGGTCCATTCTATGGGCTCAGATGAAATTGTACAGAATTAGAAATGTTTAAAAAAAAAAAAAAAAAAAGGTAAAGAAATGGCCAACAAATTCTATGAAAAAGGGTTACAATAAGGAAATACCGGTACTTAAAAAGCATTCAACGTAGTTGATGTTAAATAAAAAACACAAACTATTAGTTATAAATAAAGATTAGTAAGAATGGTTTTGAGCATATTCCCTTTATTACTGAATTACATTATTACTGAGTGCATTTTAATAAATACCATGTGTGTTTTTACAATACTATTCAAGGATTGGATTCACCAATTTTATTTTCAGTTTGGGAATACTGTGGGAGATCATCACTTGTGGATATGTGAGCTGTTCAAAATGCTATGAGAATGCCAGCTGTGTGAGTGAGAAAGGGTGAAGATCTTAAGGGTACAAGAGAGTAAATTTTACAGCAGAAACTCTACTGGGTTTTGTCTTTTTAAAATTAACGGAGAGAATAATGGGGGAGCATACAGAGATACGGTGCTCCGGGCTGCAGACTTTTGGCTTGAGAATCAAAGTGAGGTCTTCATAGTTCGAAGTCAGTTTGGGTGTGTTTAAGATACATTCACACTGATATTTAAAGACTGAACTAAATCAAAGCAATGGGATACATGTGAAAAGCAGTAACAAATGCAAGCATACATTGCACCATAAAATCCTATTCAATATTCAATCACTACCTTCCAGATCCTTAAAAAATGCTTAAAATGTGCATATAGAAACAAGTCAAGTGCGGTATGTGTTTTAGATGCATGCCTCATTCACATTTATGTGTAACGAGGACTTTAAGGGGATGTAAACCCAAATTATAATTTTTTTATGTCACAATGTACAGTATAAGATTTCCTATCATCTGTGCCCAGTCTTGCCACACAGAGTTAATCCAGCTCTGAGCAATCCTCTTATTGTCCAGTGAACTAAATCATTGCAGAGAAAAACCTTAGTCCGTTCCGCCCCCTTGCTTCGAGTGATAGGTTATTTACATATCTCATGCACTAGCCTGGAGACAGGCATTATTTTTTAATTCCCACCCCCACTCCTTTTGTGAAGTCATGTGGTTACGTTTCTGGATTTTGACTGGATGATAGTGATCATAGCATTATTTAGTGTAAGGAATACACAGGGAAAAAAATGCATGTTGACAAGGGGAGTGTAGAGGAAGACAGGGGGTCTACTGACATCACGACTCCACTCACAGAGCTCCAAACAACAGACCCACCCACAGAAACTGCAGTTTTTCATGTGGAAACATTTGACAGGTAAGGATACATGCAGGAGGCATGTACATCCTTATAGATCAGCACTATGGCAGTAGTTTAGAAAGGATGAGAATGGGTTTACATCCACTTTAAAGAGAGGTAATAGGATGCATGTCAAAAGCAATAACAAATTGAAACATGCATTGTGCATAAGATCTTTTTCAAAATTCAAACAATGCCTGCCAGATCCTTAAAAAAAGCTTCACAGATGCATGTCAGCAGAAAAACACGAATGACCATGTACTTACATTACTAATACTAAATTTGCATTTAACAAGCATTAAAATTAGCATTTTAGTAAATGTATTGCTTTTTCATTACAAAAACATCTGCTAAAATAGGTCTCTATTGTACCCTAATATTTATAGCGCTGCTTCAGCAATACCTCAAAGATTATCTGCTCCAGATAATGTGACAGCTACCTAAAAATGTGATTAACATCAGTTCTACTGCTGACTTAAAATTTCACTTCTTAGAATGAACAAAATTGTGTGTAACTTAGTCAAAAATATGTTTCATAAAGAATACATAAAACAATAAATCATTTCTAGAGCAATTCACAGTGCTTTCATGGAAGAAATACAATTCAACTCATTTTTATAATCATGTTAAATTATCTAGGACCTGTTCTATTTTGTTAAAATTCTCAGTATTATCACTTTTATATAATTATAATTAGAAAAGTGGAACAATCAGAGACTGATAAAATGTAATTCAGAATCTGTGATAATGGACTGGTCACTGAGTTTCTGGTGACAAGGAGTACATGAGATATGAGATCACTATCTAAATTATTCAGCTTCATTTTATTACAGTTTTAGTGAGTTTTCCCATTAGAGACAGACTTCAAATTTTTCCCTGGATGGGAAGTTGTATTATGATTAATCAAATATTCAGAGATGATGCAATATGAAGCCTAGGGGGGGGACTTACTAGGGGATAAATGCTCATGTAAGCATAGTACACAATAAAAACAAAATGTAAATTACATTTACAAGTGAAACTATTTAAGTGAGCTACTAATGCTTTTTCAGATAATATTGTAACTATTCTGAAACTCAGATATGTACAAAATGTACCTTTATCCAAGGTTTGAAAAAGGCTTGTGAAGAGCAGAAATGCATAGCAGTTTAGAACCCCACCCATCCTCGCTGCTTGGCCCATGTGCTTTGGGAACTGTTAAATGGCAGTTACTGTATGAGTTGTGCGTATGCTTGGCGGATCAGGCTTTGAATCCCTCTGTGTTCAGCATGGCCAAACCAGCTCTCATGCTGCTATCTCTAGTGTTTTTCTACTACTACTACTTTTCTACTACTTCTACTTTTCTACTGTTTTTATGTAAGTGAATACATTGTTTTGATTTAATAAAGAATGCACAATACTAATACATTCCTGCACCCTTGCTTATTTTTCGTGTTGCCTGGTGTTGTTAGTTCCACCCTGATCCTAATGCCGCGTACACATGCTCTAAATTTCCGACAACAAAATGTTCGATGGGAGCTTGTTGTCGGAAATTCCCACCGTGTGTAGGCTCCATAGGACATTTGCTGTCGGAGTTTCCGTCAAAAAAATTTAAGAACTGGTTCTCAAATTTTCTGACAACAAGGAATTCCAAGCGTGTGTACACAATTCCGATGCACATAATTCCACACATGCTCGGAATCAAGCAGAAGAGCCGCACTGGCTATTGAACTTAATTTTTCCCGGCTCGTCGTACGTGTTGTAGGTCACCGCGTTCTTGACGTTTGCAATTTCCGACAACATTTGTGTTACAGTGTGTATGCAAGACAAGTTTGAGCCAACATCCGTCGGAAAAAAATCCACGGTTTTGTTGTCGTAATGTCCGATCGTCTGTACACGGCATAAGTGTGAGATACCAAGGGAAGTATTACCTCCTGATGTGCCATACGCTGAGCACTCCTCAGATTCTGATCATTTGACCCATTGTCCACATGGATCATCTTTAACTTAATGGCTGACTGTTAGGATTAAGTTCACCTGCTGGTGGCACTATCCAGCTTTGGGCTGTTTGCTGCAGTTACAGTGTCCACCAGCAGGTGTCTCCCAGGACCCAGCAGGCTATTGCAATCAGGCTAATTGGTGTTCAGCTGCCTGGTGCCTACTTAAGGTTTCTCCTCCCTTCCCCCAGTGTGTCACGATTCCGGTCCCTTCCTTTCTGCCTGTGCCTGATCCAGTTTGTACCTCTCTGCCTTGTTCCTGCCTCTCCCTGCCTAGCTTCTATTCTTGTACTCTGTTGAGATCCCACTTCTTTGCATCCCCTGTACCCTTGTCCTTTAGATCGATTTTGTATTAAGTTAGTAGTTATGTTCTTTTGTTATTTGTCTTTTGGGGTTTGTTTATGTTCACGTTTGCTGTGTGCTGTGTTTGCTGTGTTCGTTGTTTGCTGTGTTTAACCACTTTAGCCCCGGACCATATTGCTGTCCAAAGACCAGAGCACTTTTTGTGATTCGGCACTGCGTCGCTTTAACTGACAATTGCGCGGTCGTGCGACGTGGCTCCCAAACAAAATTGGCGTCCTTTTTTTCCCACAAATAGGGCTTTCTTTTGGTGGTATTTGATCATCTCTGCGGTTTTTATTTTTTGCGCTATAAACAAAAATAGAGCGACTATTTTGAAAAACTTGGGGGCGAGCGGGGGGGCGAGCGCGCGGGCCGCCGGCAGCGCGTATGCACCCCCTAGTGGCCGCGAATGTCCCGACGTAGAGCTACGGGCTCTCGCCCAGGAGAGCCGACCTGCCGCCGTAGAACGACGGCGGCTGGTCGGCTAGTGGTTAACTGTAAATAAATATCACTTTAATATATATATCCTTTTGTTTGGTCTCAGTTCCCTTGTGTAGCCTACATGTCTGGTCACCTTTAGACGCTGATCCTGACACTGACATTTGGACTAATTTTGTGACTTTTTTTATATCATATAAATATATTAATGATTTTTTCTGACTTTATTTGATTGCAACATTAATGTTATGTGAGTTTAGAAGTGCCACATTTTTGCTTTTTCTTTTAGACTAGATTAAGATTTGGTATGCATTTTAGGAGGACCTAATGGCGTGGGGTCCCCCAAAATCCATACCAGGTCCTTATCTGAGAAGGCATCCTGGGTGGCCAGGAAAGAGGAAGCAGCAAATGTGCAGTTCCCCTCCTGAGCTATACAAGGTCACATGTCCTCAACATAGTGAGGGAACTTTTTTTAATGGGGGCTTTCAAGCTCAGATACATTCCCCCAGCAGACTCCTGCATTCATTTTGCCAGAAATATGGTAAAAGGTCCTCATCACCATCAACATGGGGACAATGTGCTTTTCCCGGGGCTCATGTTGACAGCATGTTGCCTGGTATGGTATATTTCAGGAAGGGGGGATGCACACTACAAGCTCATATAAGGGTCTGGTTTAGATTTAGGGGGATCATATACTTTTGTCTTTTTGTATTGGGTCTCCCCTAAAATCCATACTAGACCCCTATCTAGGGTATAGGTTTGGTATGGACGCTGCATCCTATTTTTTTTTGCATCATAACAACAAATGATGTGTGTTCACCAACATCCTAGCTGCCACATATGCTGATCGGCCCCTTCATGTCCTAGAAACCAAAGATGCTTAGGGTCCACACAGCTTTAAGTTTAGTGGTGGTGGTAATACTGGCATTAAAAGACTGACTTCCAGCTAGAGATTTTGCACAGGAGAATAGGCCAGATCTGGAAGTGTGGTTCACCTGTTCAGTGATAAATGAACAGGTAAAGTTTGCTGCAAACCCTGCATTAAAGCGGACTTCAAACCTAACCACCTGTCCAAATTAAACTTCTTTGACTCTGATTGGTGGTTGTGAAAAGTGAAAAAAACCCTCTCTAAGCAAAACCCTAGTTTTAGTTTTGGATAGAGTAGGTAAGAGCTAGAACCATTCTCAGGTTTTTTTCCCTGTTAGGGAGAGTCACCATTTCTATTTGTACTACTGACCTTTGTCACTGAAACAAAAATGGTGTTTTACAGGCTGTTGGCAGTGGGTCTGGATGGTGTGCCCGTGTCTTCTGATGGCACCAAAACCTGGGCTCTCATGCACTAGGTCTAAATGACCAGTGTGCATGAGCTCACAAAAGTAAAGTTCACAGAGCCACGTCATTCATTCAAAGTTTCTTGTGAATAAATGAACTGCAAGTACCATCCTCTGCTACGGCAGGCAGCTTGTAGTTCTCAATTAACTTGTGAAGGCACCAGCACTCTCGTAGTTCATTGATTCTTCATGCAATTCAGTAATTTTCTGCCTGTATGGGAGGGATAGTAAGACAGCTGACTGAAGGTCTGCAGGATCCTGACATTGCACCTGTCATCTACTGATCCTGGGTACAATGTTTTAAAAGGCTGCAGTGTAAAAAAATATATTAACTCCCCTTTTTTTACACACAAAAATATGTGCATTTATGTATTAAATTTTTAAAGCTGAACTTATCCTTAAAGCTTTCTGTGTATGAACAGCAGGAAGTAGTCTGAAGTGTGTTACACCATTCCTTGCAGGTGTGTTTTAATTTCACCAGATTACAAACAAAGGAAGTGGAGTGGATTGAACAATGCCTAGATAAGAAAGGGAACTATTATTTTGACTTTAATGTACCATTAACTATTCGCTAATTCAACCTTTGTACTTAAATGTTTCTAGGTAGAAAATCAACAATGAGGACACATCTGGATATTTATGGTATTATTGGGGTTTTCCAATTTTCCAGTCATTTTTTTCAAGCAAAATTTAAGGCACCGGATACTGAGTGTACTGAATTTCCAAAGTATGCTTAAAGTTGGCTTACTCCCTACCAGGAGGAAGCCGACAAATGATGAGCACTTTATGTTCATGACTCCGGAGATAGAGTTTTGCAGTTTTGAAAATGGAAAAATCCTTTAATTAACTATGCATAACATAAAATGTACCTAGCAACATAATCATCTGATCCCAATTTTACTTCTTTATCAATGAAATAATTTTGACTATTTTTGGTGATTCTGGGTTATTTGCTATGATTATCCATACAGTATAAACTAATTGTTGCAAGTTTACCAAGAAAATCCTATTATAATATATATGTTATAAAGTTCTATAAAAATCCCATAACTTGGTTGTTAGGAAGTGATGCTCTTTTATCTTGCTCCACACCCCTTTTAGTATTTAATACCGCCAGTGCATATTAGTAAAATTATTGATTGGAAAATAGTGTTTGTCCAAAAAACTATGAATGCATACTCCCCATAATTAAATATTTGTAGTAGGTGACCTTTTATGGTTTTTTTTTTTCAAGATGATCAAATCAGAGTTCATTAATTACTTTTAAGCAAGGAAATCACAGTTTCCTGTCATTTGAATTGCACTATCACTTGTATTTTCAGCATGCTGCCACTTTATAAACAAGTGTAATCTTACTGAAGTACAATATAATATACTTCAAGATCCTCAACCACAACAATGCCATTATACTCAACTCCAGGTCACTGCCATATCACATCATCCTGTTCTTGACTAACAATGCTATCAGTAAGGAACATGTTCTGTTTATTTATACTGGCCATGCATTGTACACATCCTCCCTTACAATATCAAAAGACTTGTTACAATAGTCGTAGCTACAAATTGTTTTACTTTGTTAATACAGCACAATGTACAGTTAAAGCAGATATGTTATTATATGAAAGCAACCCTTTTAAACCCGACTACCTAATCAGTGGCTTTTCATTACAAGTCTGACACAAGCTGAGATACAACTTCTCACACACAATGAAAGTTTGGCCATTGTCTAGCGATCTACTGACATACAATCATGTTACTTACCACAAACCACAGACAAGAAAAGTTGTAAAAGAGACAACACATGTTTATCCATTCCGAGCTGCTGTAATATTAGTCAATTCAAAAGGTTTAAAACATCTGAGACAAGTGAGCATGGGTTCATAGGATGGCCGGAGGCTTCATGGGAAAGTATAATTCACATCACAAGGATAAACTTCATTCTCAGTGAATACAACACTGACCAAGGAGATGCACACAGATACTACTGACAAGCTCTGATATCCTTTAGCTCCAGTCAAACTCCAGTTAACATCAAATTGATGCTAAAAATAACTACTTAAAAAAATAGCAAAAGAGCACAATTTCCTCCACGCTACAGGCAATTGACTTGATATAATAAAAAAAGCCAGTACAGTACTTGTATTTCCGTCTTGATTTTATTGTGATTTGGATTCTTTGTTAGCAGCTCTGTATAGATCAGCTACAGTACCATGATGTAGATTTTTCCGTTTACTGGTTCCTTTCCTCTTGATGTCAGTGTTCTTTTGTCTTTTCTGAACTAAGAAGTTAGCTACAAATAGCCAAATAAGCTGCTGCTGGTTTTCTGTGACTGCTGTTACAATAAACATTAAGAGCACGAAACAGCCTTGGGAGAAGCCCCTTGTCTGCGCTCACCACCCCCTCGACACACCTCCTTCCTTCCTCAGCCCAGCATCAGCAGCATCAAGACTGCATGTGATTGCTTTATTAACGTTGTAGCATTTTAGCCATCCATACGTCAACTGTGTTTGTGTTTTTTCTAATACAAATGTTTTAAAAAAGGATTATAGTATATTTCTCATTGAAAATAAACATTTCTCTGTTTTTAAATAATTATGGTATGTATACACTAATAACATACAGTAAAACCTTGGTTTGAGAGTAAATTGGTTTGAGAGCATTTTGCAAGACAAGCAAAATGTTTTAAAACATTTTGCCTTGATATACAAGCGACGTCTTGATATAAGAGTAGCGTCATTTCACAACTGAGTATAAAAAAAAAAAGAGAGGAGCCTCTAAGTGTAGCAATATGGTTACATTTAATGAAGGCACAACATTTAGCAACGTATTGCTGCACTTAGAGGTGCCTCTCTTCTCTCTCTTTTCTTTAAAAAACATGTTTTGATATACTGTATAAGTGCTTTGGATTACAAGCATGTTTCTGTTACAAATTATGCTTGCAAACCAAGGTTTTACTGTACTTCTAATAATAAAAGACTCATAAATAATGTTTGTTCATTATATACAAAGAATTTTGAAAATATAGGGGCTGAATAAGCTGAGCTAATACTGTTACTATTATAATTTTTACTATTATTTTCTATTATTAATATTATTATTACTATTTGTTTCACCATAACCTGCATTCAGTAGAAATGTTCATGTAACATTTTTATTTTCAAATCCACTGAATGGGAATAAGTACTTTAGGTGCACACAAACTTTGTTATGAATTAAACATTTACTAAATAATTTCTATAGTATCAAATACTGTATATAACTTTTTGTTATAATGTACCTTACTATTGTATATACCTGTATCGCTTTTGAACCTGTTCCCTGACTTGTGAAATTTCAATGAACAAAAATGACAAATATATAACTTTTATAAATGTGATTATTTGACACGTACAAAGTGATTAGTAGCAAAGTTTTGACTATGAAGATATTAATTCACTCAAAGCAAGGATTCTCACTTGTGGCTGAATATTCCATTGTCATTGAGGGGTGATATCTGGTGGACTTTCTCTTGCTGACTTGTAACACTCTACCTATACATTCTTTCACTCTACCTTTTTACCCATCTAAAAGTAAATTAGTACAGCTTGTAGGGATGAGCCGAACACCCCTGGGTTCGGTTCGCACCAGAACCTGCCAACAGACCAAAAGTTTGTGTGAACTTTAGAACTCTGTTAAAGTCTATGGGACTCGAACATTTGAAATCTAAAGTACTAATTTTAAAGGCTAATATGCAAGTTATTGTCCTAAAAAGGACCCGGGTCCTGCACCAGGGGACATGTATCAATGCAAAAAAAAGTACCTAGGGGGTGTATAGTATGCCTGCAAAGTAGCGCTTGTTTCCTGTGCTTAGAACTGTCCCTGCACAAAATGTAATTTCTAAAGGAAAAAAGTCATTTAAAATCACTCACCTTAGGGTCTGGTATGGCCGTTACGCCAGGGTGCAGTAACCCTCTCTAAGAATGAGGAGTGTGAGCAGGCGTCGGACTGTCCCTTTTTGGTTGAACCATTTGCCCATTCAGTCAAGGAAGCGATCGGCTGGGAGGAGGTTATGGCAGAACTTCTGAAGGTTCAGAAATATTTCCCGGTGCTGAAAAGGGGGTCCTGAATCATTTCCCTTCATCGAAGAGCTGGAGAACCTCATAAAGGATAAGTGGGGGGGTCGCATAAGCGGCCCAGTATGAGCAACAAGTTTGCAGATTGTACCCCTTGTGGTAGTCTAAGATCGATTCTTTGATCAATGCAACTACGGTCGATTCATCTTTAATGTGACTCGCTAGAGACGTTTCTCTACCGATTGAAGACGCAGTTACCTTCCGGGACGCTCTTGATCGTAAAATCAATATAGAACTGAAGAAAGCCTGCTCCACGACAGGAGCCGCTTGTAGGCCGGCTATCACCACAGCGGCAGTCGCTAAAACTATCGCTGCATAGGCAGCTAATGTTGAGAATCCCATTCTAGAAGGAGCCGACCAGGGGAAGATATACTCCTCCCTGCAGGAAAATTAAGTTGGCTTACGGCTCCTGAGGGGGCGACTTCATGGCTGGGAAGAGCCTTATGGCTGAGACCCTGGATAGCGAAGGCAGCGTCAAAATTAACTGGTGCAAAATTCCATATGGCGGCTCAAGTGTATTCGGCACAAAGATGGACTCGGCCATCTCCAAGGTTACCGGGGGAAAGTCTCTGCTGATTTCTCCGATAGGAAAACCAGAGCCCCAGAAGGGCCCCGCTTACAGGCGTGATCTTCCTGTCAAGTACAGGGATGTTAGATCCTACAGCCCCGGCAGGGAATTTAGGAGGGACTGGAAGACTCGACCCTCTTTCATGTAGATACAGTAAGCCAATCACAGCTGGGGAACAGCAGAAGTCCTTTTTGAGGGTCCGTCTGCCCACCCAGCTCAGGTGAGCACCAGACTCAAGAGATTCGCTCGGATATGGGCAACTCGTATAACAGATCCATGAACACTATCCTCTATCAAGACCGGTCACAATTGGAAATTCATGGGCACATTGCCAGGGAACACATTCCAGCCTACCAAGTACTTCCGCACCAGAAAGGGAGGGGGTTTTATTCCCCTTTATTTCTGGTACAAAAAAAAAAGGGATCTACGTCCAGTCTTGGACCTAAAGAAGTTCAACAGACGATCAAAATAGAGGCCCTCAGATTGGAAAAGAGTTTCAGTCCATTTTGTTGTCAGTGGACGTGGGAGACTGGATGCTATCTCTAGATTTTTCGGGCGTTTACCTTCACATCCCAGTTCATCTTACCTTCCAGAGGTCCCTTCGGTTCTCAATCAATCAATCCCATTTCCACTTTTGGTGCCCCCCCATTCGGCATCGCCTCAGCGCCCAGAGCATTCGGTAAGTTAGGGTGTTCCTAGGGGCAGAATAAAATACCAGGTTGTACCGGGTGAAACTTCCTTTAAGAGAGGCTGAAGCCCTTGCTCCAGAAGATACAGAGTCTGCTATCATCCAGACGTCTAACTGTCAGAGCCTGCCTCAGTACCCAGGGGTCCATGTCAGCATCCATACCCTTGATACAGTGGCCCCTGTGGCACATGCGAGTCTTACAAAACTCCTTTCTCAGGCAGTGGAATAGAACGTCAATACTCCAAACCATTCACATCCCCAACTGGGTAAAGCAATTAGTATGGTGGTGGACACACCCGTCCGATCTCAGGGAGTCCATTCCAAAAGTTCCCAAGTCCAGAAGTAGTAACATCCGACGCCAGCCAGGGGCGATGGGGTCCACACTATCTAGACTGAGTAGCCCAAGGACAGTGGCATTTTCGGGCACAGGGCATAGTGTCAAATATTTTAGAGCTCAGAGCAGCCTTTCAGGCCCTCCTGGCCATTGCGCCTCTTCTAGAGAGGAAGAGTGTCCTGATCAGGATGGACAACAAGTAGCGGTGTCATGTATCCAGAGACAGGGGGGCATCAGGAGTCGCACGCTTCAGGAGGAAGTTCGCCCACAATGGAAGGGGCACAAGTGCACCTGTTAGATCTGTGGGGAGTATGCGTCCCAGCAACACAGAATTCGTTGGCCAACTACCTAAGCCGAGAGACACTTTCAAACAACGAACGGTCCCTGAACCAACAGGTATTCTCCATTCTTACGAAAACTTGTGGAGTACCAGAAGTCGACCTAGCGGCCATGCCAAAGAACTCCAAGTGTCAGAGGTTCCTGTCCAGAGCCCACTTTCCATTACCTGAAGGGACAAACTGCCTAGTTCTTCCATGGAGCTGCGAGCTAGGGTACATTTTTCTTCCAACTTCTCGGATTACAAGATTCCTGTCCCGACTTCGGAAGTCCTCAGCCACAGTTATTGTACTAATACCGTTTCGGCTCAGGAGGCCATGGTTTACGACCCTGCTACAACTAGGTAGGCGGCCTCCAATACATCTTCCAGTAACCTGGGATCTCATACATCAGAGGCAATTCTTCCATCCAACCCAGAGAAGCTGCATTTGCCAGCTTTGAAGCTGAGAGGGCTAGGTTAAAGGAACTAGGATACTCTCAGGAGGTAATATCAACCTTAGTACAAGCTCTAAGGAGCTCCACTGATGTCACCTATACTAGGATCTGGGAGAGGTTCGTGTCATCGCAGCAAAGAGATTGGAATCCCATCTCAAATTCTTGAATTTCTTCAGTCAGGGTTTAACAAGGGCCGGGCTTGGGTACCCTGAAGGTGCAAGTATCTGCCCTTTCAGCCATGACGGGTACTAGATGGACTCTTCATCATCCGGTCACTCTGTTCCTCAGGGCCTACGTAAGATCAGACCACCTAGGAGGCCAGCCTTTCCAACAGGGGATCTCTGTGTAGTACTCGAGGCCCTGTCCAATCCACCTTTTTCTCCATTCAACTTAGTCTCACCGTGGAACCTAGCTCTAAAGATGGCTTCCCGTATTGCTATCACCGCAGTTAAGAGGGCGTCGGAGATACAAGCACTTATGGCTATGGAACCCCTATTCAGTGTTCTTCCCTGACAGAGTGGTTCTGAAGCCCTCAGACCATTTTTATCCAAGGGTAACTTCCTCCTTTCATTATAACAGGACATCGTCCTTTCGTCTTTTACTAATGAGAGGGGCGAGTCCCATGACTAGGATGTCAAGTCTACCATCTCCAGTTACTTCACAGCTACATCTCAGGAAGACGGATTCTCTCTTGATTATCCCACACGGGAACAGACGAGGTCAGCCAGCTACCTCCCGTACCATTACCTCTTGGTTGTTAAAGCTATCAAAGAGACCTATTCCATCCAGCAACTTACGACTCCTAGAGGGCATTAGGGCTCATTCAACAGGTGCAGAGGCCACTTCTTGGGCAGCATATTGCAGGACTTCACCGGAAACCATAGGCAGAGCAGCAACTCGGTCTTCCCAACACATCTTCATTTCTCACTACAGAGTGAATTCTGCTCTCCTGGCTACCGTCGACTTCGGCAGATCTGTTCTTAGAGCCAATTCCTCAGCGCTATAAAGAATAAATATTACTGTTTTCTTGCACCCTCCCGACTGGCGAGTTATATCCCAGTGTGTGCTGCCATGAATGTGTCAGGAAAACGGAAAATTGTATACTCACCTTTCCGTAATTTTCCTTTCCTGACGCATCTTCATGGCAGCACACAGATGCCCACCCTGCTGTTTTATGATGATATATACAGAGAATGATGTGGGGCGTCTCCCCTTCAAATTTATAGCTAACCAATCCTGTCAGGTTGTGGGGGCGGAGTCACAACCCAGTGTGTGCTGCCATGAAGATGCGTCAGGAAAGGAAAATTACGGAAAGGTGAGTACAATTTTCCGTTTTTTTGCATTGATACATGTCCCCTGGGGCAGGATCCAGGTCCCCAAACACTTTTTATTAAATAACTTGCATATTAGCCTTTAAAATTAGAACTTTAGATTTCAAACGTTCGAGTCCCATAGGGACAGGGTTCTAAAGTTCACACGAACTTGCCTCGAACACCCCAAATAGTTTGCTGTTCGGCGAACAGGCAATGTTCGAGTCGAACATGAGTTGGACTCGAACTCAAAGCTCATCCCTAACAGCTTGTATGATCAGACACCAGCTGCCAGTTATGAACATTGCAATATTCACCAATGTCTATACTACAGTATGTGCTACTCACAGCACTCATTAGTTGGCACATTCGCTTCTACAGGTGACTTTACATCAAAGTTAAATTATGGAATGGTTTGAAGGTCATTGATTTGAATTTCAATCATGTCAATATCTGCCAGGAGTTTGAATGTTCTCCACGTGTTTGAGTGGTTTCCTCTGGGGTTCCCCTTTCCTCTAGAGATGTGCGTTCCCGTTCGTAACAAATGGATTTTCGTACGAATTTGTTAGTATTCGTACATTCAGATCAATTCGAACATCTGAAAACCTGAAAGAACCAAAATACGAAAATTACGGAATTACGAATAAGCAAAATAACGAACAAGCGAAAATACGAACGTACGATTGGACAATCTTATTAAAATACGAAACACCGAAACAGCAAAAGAACAAAATTACATCTATAATGAACGATCTGCATTCCGTACTTTGGAACAGATTCTCAAAGAATCCCCGGCGGCGTAGCGTCAGCCATTTACACTACGCCGCTGCAACGTACTAGAGCAAGTGCTTTATTCTCAAAGCACTTGCTCCGTAACTTGCGGCAGCGTAGTGTGAATGGCCCGGCGTATCCCCGCGTAAATCGAAGGGGGCGGCTTGTATTAAATTAAGCGCGCCCGGGCGCCGAACGTACTGCGCATGCACCGGCCTTAGAAAAATCCCAGTGCGCATGCTCCGAGTTAAGACGCTGTTTTCGACGTGAACGTAATCTACATAAATCCCCATTTACGGACGAGTTACGCAAACGACGTAAAAAAATTAAAATTTCCCTCGGTCACGGCGTCCATACTTAACATAGGATGCGCCACCTTCGGGCTGGTTTATCTTTAACGTTCGGGAATCGGCGTATTAGGCTCATTTGCATAGGCAAATGAGAAAACAAACGTTATTGCCACCTAGCGGCCGCGTTGTCATTACATCTACGATCTGACGGTGTAATTCTTTTACACCTGTCGGATTTTTAGTGTATCTATGCGTAAGTGATTCTAAGAATCACACGCATAGATACCCATTGAGATACGACGGTGTATCTGACATACATCGTCGTATCGCCTCTGAGAATCTGGCCCTTTGTCTGTTCGTATTTTCATTCGTATGTTCGTATTTTCATGTGTGTGTTTTGTAAATCCATTTCTTTGTCTTTTCGTAAATTTGTGTACTCATATCGTTCTTTCGAATGGGCACTGGGCAGTGTAGTTAGTGAGTGATGTATCTTACTTAATATCTTAGCCAATTAGTTTATCTCTTTTGTGCCAAGTCACATTGGACAGTGTAAAGCCTCGTACACACTATCAGACTTCAAACAAACTTTTCCGTGGATTTTTGTCCGAAGGGAGTTGGCCGGACTGTTGAAACCGAAAAAGTTTGTCCGATGGAGCGTACACACGGTCGGATTTTTTGGAAAACGCTAATTTTGAAGTTTGTTGGCAAAAAGTCCAACTGTGTGTACAGGGCTTAAGAGAATGTCTATCTTAATATGGATTATCCGTGTTTTGCAATGTATTTACGAAAGTACATAAATTACGAATCCATTAAGGATCGCCTCCTGCACATATACATCGGTAGAATGGCACGGCTGGGCACATGTACGTACAGGTACGTCCTTTACTAGTACCCAGCCATGAGTCACGGGCGCGCGCCCGCGGCGCATTCCCGTGACCCGGTCCGAAGGTCCAGGACCGCGGGACTCGCAGACCCGATCGCCGCTGGAGTGTGGTGATCGGTCCCCGGAGCAGAAGAACGGGGTAGAGCCGTGTGCAAACACGGCTCCCCCATCCTTCACTGTGGCTGCGTCATCGATCGCGTGATCCCTTATACAGGGAATCGCAATCGATGAGGTCACACCTAAAGCCACACACCCCTACAGTTGTAAACACACATTAGGGAACACATAACCCCTACAGGGCCCCCTTGTGGTTAACTCCCAAACTGCAAATGTCATTTTCACAATAAACAATGCAATTTAAATGCATTTTTTGCTGTGAAAATGACATTTGTCCCAAAAATTTGTCAAAATTGTCCGAAGTGTCCGCCATAATGTCGCAGTCACGAAAAAAAAAATCGCTGATCGCCGCCATTAGTAGTAAACGCTATAAACTTTGCGCAAACCAACCGATAAACGCTTATTGCGTTTTTTTTTTACCAAAAATAGGTAGAAGAATACGTATCGGCCTAAATTGAGGAATATATATATATATATATATATATATATATATATATATATATATATATAACAAAAAAGCATTCAGAGTCCAAAATGAATCATTAAGAGATAAATGCAAAACAGCGCTAAATATGGATATAAGTGTCCAACTCCACCATAAAGTAGGCAAAAGGATGGAAAATCTTGATGTCAAAAAAATAGCCAAAGTCTGTGCGTTTATCCAAAAAGTAGTGTCAGATAGGGAAAAAGGAAGCGTGCACCAGCCTGCCCACTCTCAATCCACCACGTGTTGGAATCAAAATCCCCGCAGGGGTTCAAACTCACCAAACAGACAATAATATCAGGCACTTCATATATACATAGTCGGTCACTGATCGAATTTCCATCCAATGGGGATCACTTGCATGGAATTAACCTCATATAGGTGGGATATTTAAACAAAAAGAGGAAACAAATATAGTGTAACTCAATTTATTAAAAAGCCCCTTTCCAGCAAGTATCCCAAAAATCCTACGTACAAGAAAAACATTAACAATGGACAATGTATGTATCACATCACCAGTCAGGCGTCCTCAACGCGACCACCGAAAGGTTTCCCAGCAGATAAACTCTTCCTGGTTCCTGCAGTGTGGCGTGGATAACATACCAGGCGTAGCATGCAGCTATCACTCTGACTAGTTTCGTCAGTAAATGACTTCAACGGAGAGTGTAGCTGCACATGCGACGCCATGAACTTAATAGTAAAGCTCCACTAATCTCAGCCAATCAGAGCCTGTGGTTTGCAAACATTCGACAGCCAATCGAAATTCCCGTATATAAGCCAATCAGAAGCAAGGATTCGACGGCCAATCGGGATTATCGTATCAAGATTTACGGCAGCGCGTCAGAGACAACGTAGGCACGCCGTGCGACGCCGTGAACTTAGTCACGCACGTCCACTAACGTCGGCCAATCAGAGCCTGTTGTTTGCAAACATTCGGCAGCCAATCGAAATTTCCGTATGTGAACCAATCAACAACGGGAGTTCGACGGCCAATCGAAATTATCATATCATGATTTTTCGGCAGCTCGTCAGAAGCAACGTAGGCACGGAGGCGTTCCTAACGGTGCACGTCATGGTACTCCGTGCTTACACTATACTCGCTTCTGGGCTTCAGTGTAGCGAGTTTAGGGAGGTTTCTGTATACAAGAAAAAACACAGCAACACCGTGTTTTTTCTTATTAGTAGACCGGACATTCTGTCTCAGTCCAAAAACAATGCTAGACTGTCTCACCCTTCATCCTTTTAGATAAATGTACGTTTGCATAATTATAAAGGCTGTACACCATACAATAACCATTAACACAACATACTATAAAATAAACAAACATAATATAAAAATTAAAATTGTTTAGACAGGCACGCCTAAAAACAATATTTAAAATTTCAGAATGCGCAGTTTTGCAATATACATTATATCAAATATACTTATAATGACATTTAAACACCACAGCTACCAAGCATACTGGTGCCAATCATATATGCAAATCATGCTTATTTAAAAAATGACCAATACTTTAAAAAAAAAAAATTATTATAGATATAAATAATATCTTTGTGGAAACAATGATTGTTAATACAGATCTCAAAACCATGCTATTAGTAGATACTTCCTCAATATAGATAAATTCAAAATAAATTTACTCTAAAAATCGCTAATAAAGCAATTTATATCTAGATCTACGTTCAGGCCTCTAGGGGCTAAAGTATCTACAGAAAAAATCCACTGGGTCTCTCTTTTCGAGAGGTCCCGTACCAGATTAGAGCCCCTCCATGTTGGTTTAAGGTGGTCAATACCCCAGAATTTTAAAACCCCAGGGTTTTTATTGTGGAAAAGTTTAAAATGCAGAGACACATTATGGTCCTTGAATCCATTAATGATATTGACTACATGTTCGGCAATTCTAATCTTCAGTTGTCGCTTTGTGCGACCTATGTAAATTAACCCACATGGGCATTGGAGGGCATACACAACATATTCAGTATTGCATGTAATAAATTCATTTACATAGAATTCCTGTTGGTTTGATGTAGAAATGAACTTTTCCACTACTTTTACCGGACGAGAAGCTTCCTTGCAGGCCCGGCACTTTTTGCACGCAAAAAAACCATCCTTGTCCCAAAAAGTAGCTGGGCGGGATGGAGGATTAAGTACTTTGCAGACTATTCTATCCGCAAAGCTGGAGGCTCTCCGATAAATAAAGCCTGGTTTAGATGGTAATACCGGAGCCAGTGTTTTGTCCATCAACAAAACATGCCAATGTGTAAAGAGGATATTCTCAACCTCTTTATACTGAGAGTGGAAATCTGAGCAGAAATTCCATTCACGTTTTTCATCTCTTTCTTTATATCCTGTGATAGCTAGAAAATCTTCCCTCGGAGCTTGCGCCAATTCTGTAATAATTGTGTCCAGGGTTTCTTCACGATATCCCTTGTCCACAAATTTATTTTTAATAATCTGGGCTTGTGTAAGAAAATCTTCTGGTTCAGAGCAATTCCTTTTTACCCTAGTCAGTTGTCCTTTAGGAATGTTTTTAAGCCACGTTGGATGGTGGCCACTACAGGTAGGTAGATAACTATTTGAGTCAGTTGGTTTAAAAAAGACTTTTGTACATAGTCTATTACCCATTCTGAATATATCCACATCTAGAAAGTGAATCTGAGTGGCATTGAATTCACTTGTCAATCTGATACTATCAGTGCTCTGATTGAGTTCTTCCAAGAATAATTGTAGAGTATTTTTTTGACATCAAGATTTTCCATCCTTTTGCCTACTTTATGGTGGAGTTGGACACTTATATCCATATTTAGCGCTGTTTTGCATTTATCTCTTAATGATTCATTTTGGACTCTGAATGCTTTTTTGTTATTTTATGACACACCATTTTTAACAGCTGCTTCTGTTTATACACATCTATATACCTCAATTCAGAGATATTTAGTGTGTTTTATATATTTATATATTTTTTTTTCCTTTAAAGGTATTGTCTGTTGGGCGCTGAGGAGTGTATTATAGGCCTTGTAAATACACTGTTTTGCTATATATATATATATATATATATATATATATATATATAATTTTTTTGGGGGGGGGGATATTTTTTAGAGCAAAAAGTATTTTTTTCAAAATTGTCGCTATATTTTTGTTTATAGCGCAAAAAATAAAAACCGCAGAGGTGATCAAATACCACCAAAAGAAAGCTCTATTTGTGGGGAAAATGGACGCCAATTTTGTTTGGGAGCCATGTCGCACGACCGCGCAATTGTCAGTTAAAGCAAAGCAGTGCCGAATCGCAAATAGGGGCAAGGCCCTTTAGCAGCATTTTGGTCTGGGTCTTAAGTGGTTAACCACTTGCTTACTGGGCACATATACCCCCCTCCTGCCCAGGTGAAATTTCAGCTTCCGGCACTGCGTCGCTTTAACTGGCAATTGCGCGGTCGTGCGACGTGGCTCCCAAACAAAGTCAACGTCCTTTTTTCCCCACTAGTAGAGCTTTCTTTTGGTGGTATTTGATCGCCTGTTCGGTTTTTATTTTTTGTGCTATAAACAAAAAAGTGTGACAATTTTGAAAAAAAAACAATATTTTTTACTTGTTGCTATAATAAATATCCTAATAAAAAAAAAAAAAAAAACACATTTTTTTTTTCTCAGTTAAGGGGGATACGTATTCTTCTACATATTTTTGGTAAAAAAAAAAAATCGCAATAAGCGCCTGGTTTGCGCAAAAGTTATAGCGCTTACAAAATAGGGGACAGAATTATTATTTTTTATTATTATTTTTTTTACTAGAAATGGCGGCGATCTGCGATTTTTATTGGTACTGCAACGTTATGGCGGACACATCGGACACTTTTGACACCATTCACATTTATACGGCGATCAGTGCTATAAATATGCACTAATTACTGTATAAATGTGACTGGCATTGAAGTGGTTAACACTAGGGGGTGAGGAAGGGGTTAAATGTGTATCCTAGGTGTGTTCTAACTGTGTGGGGAAGGGGGGTGACTGGAGGGGTGACCAATCTGTGTCCCTATGTACAAGGAACACAGACGCTGTCTCTGTGTAAAACGGCAATGAGAGATGATCTATGAGATCATCTCTCATTCGCCGCACAGATCGCATCGCAAACGGCCACTCTGATTGGCCGTTCGTCGCGATCTGTGATTGGCTGTGTCCAAGGGACACGGCCAACACAGGGCTTCCCCGCAGCATGCTCTGGAGCGCGCGCTGGAAACGCCCAGAGGGGCGGCCGTCAAAAGACGGTGGGTTGGATATTCAGACCCGCGCTGTAGCCGTCATTTGGCTATAGCGTGGGCCTAAAGTGGTTAAACTAAAATTATTATTTAACAAAATGACAAATTTTGAATCAACGAAAATAAATTAGACAGAATTACGAATCATTCAGTATAAATGAAAATAAAACTGTTGCGAAAATACAAACGGGTCCAAATAGGAAAACTTGGGTCTTACGAAATTACGAATCTTTATGAATCTACGGAACGAGACGAAACGAAACAAAAAAAACGTTTTTTTTTGTTGTGCACATGTCTACTTTCCTCTCACAGTCCAAACAGTGTGGGAGTTTACTGTAATTGGCTCCTGTCAAAATTGGCCATAGTATATGTGTGTGTTTATGAAGGTGAATTAGGGACCTTAGAGTGTAAGCTCGTTGAGGGACTGATGTTAATATAAAATATACTTTATATTTAAAGCACTGTGTAACACTGTTATTATACGCTGCTCTAAGCTTTTATTAGTAGCCACCCTGCTGCTTATTATTCACCCATGTTAGACCACAGTGCATCAGTACTAATGCTCACATTATTCACCATTACAAGACCAAGTATTTTTCTCATTTGCGTGCTCATAATCTGGAAATCAGTGCCTTCACCTGTACTAGTTGTAGACACTTATTCTTCTCACTGTTGCTAATGTTTAGTATATCAGAAATCTATTGCAGTGTTATTCTATCACATTTTACACCTTTTAATCCTTTTTTTCTATACAGTACTTACTTTTGCATATCCTTACAGGTCCATTAGCAGTCGGTCTATGTCCTTGACGAGAGTGCCCTTTAGTTACTGGATTGCAAAGCTACATTTTAGCACAAAGGTGCCTAACCTTTTTCAAAGCACAAGTTCAATGTCTGGCACATTGTAGCAATATGAAAAAAAGGCCTTGGCACTGAAGGTCAGTGTAAGTAAAAATGCCCCTACATTGTTAATAAGGGGAATTAAAAAAATCAACTATAGCAGGGATTAGTGGAAGTGGAAAAAAGGCACTGCATCGGGGGTAAATGGCAGTATTAAACACGGATGTGTATATAAAACAAAAGAATATCCCCAAGCCTGTAAAAACATCCTCTACATCGATGCATCTAAAAAAATATTCCTGCATCAGTGAAGGTCAGAGTAAGTAAAAATGCTCCATTTGCGTATCCAGCACCTGGCACCTGCTGCTACTCAGCACACAGCATCTCCCCCACCATGGCTTGTAATAAGAACACCCTGCATGCAGGGCTTTCTCTCTGAGAGGGGCATTCCTTGGAATACTGCAGACTGTGGTTTGGTGATCACCGCTTTAGCATGGCTGCTGTGTCCTACATATGCAATATGCACACATGTTTATTATTCAGTACAATGGCATCGCTAGCTCTGATCACCCAGGGCACATGTTCCACATCTACTGTTGGGTGCCCCAGGTACTAATGCCATGGCTGTCGGCCACTGCAGCTTCCAACATCTCACCCTACCATGCTGAAAGTTAATAGAATACAGAGCTGGGGGGTTTCCCCCTTCAGTTCTGGTGTGTCACATGACACAAGTCAAGTAGGATCATGGGAGGAATTCTCTTACTCGCTGCACCAATTATGAGGTCTGGTATGTTCAGGGACAGAGAGTGGAATTGTTTTAGAGGCCATTGTGACTTGTGAGGAGGGAATCGGGATGAAGATTTATGCTAAGAGAAGACATTTGGGGGAATAAATGCTTGTGCTGGGAAGGACTATTTGGAGGAGGGGACCATACTGGCAAGGGGGATTTCAGCAGAGGGGTGGGGGGGATCTGTAGCTGCTAGGCCACTCAGACAATAATATATAGATGTTTCTCTGCTAATCTATTGTAAAGTATTGTGATGTACTGTAGCTAGGGAGAAATTCTTAACACAACGCTACAAAGGTGTTGGTGATAACTACCATAAAATCCTATATAGGGAATTACCTAAAGTATTAGAACTGAAAAACTGAAGAAAGAAGGAAAATGAGAGAAAATAAGGGAAAAAAAGAATGAAAAGAGGAAGGAAAAAAAGGAGAGAGGTGGGGAAAGAGGAAAAGTAGAACAATTAAAAAGTGAATAAAGGAGTAAAGTGAAGGAAGGCTGACACATTTCTAAATCTAGAGAGATTTTTTAAACAGTTTAGGTTTTTACTTTGACCATATGCATGTGTCTCATGAGAGAAGTGTTCCTATAAGACACCATAGTGCTCAACTTTGTGCCACATCTGTAGAGATGGGAGATGCGGATAAATCCTCCAAATATGTTCCTGTGCCGTCAGTTTGCAGTCAACTTGGGTATGCCAATCCACAAGTATGGTCAAATGACAAGCCTTACAGTAGAGGCACACATATAGGTGACCAATGCCTCCTTTATACTCGGGCAAAGCATTGCTAAACAAATTCTGGGAGTAGCATTCTTCCAAACGTATGTGCTAAAAAATTTCAGTAACAAGGTAAAACCGGCAGAAGGGAAAGAATTGCAGCCCTCCAAAACATATTTTTTTCCACTATTTGAATCTTTACTACAAAGATTTTAGAAGTGGCAGGTAATTACAAGCAAAAAGCATACCCAAATTGCCTGGTTCCTTGATCCCCGGATATGTGATCATTCCGTTTTCCACATAATTGGGAATGTTTGTTGAGATTTCTGAACCAGATCAGATGGAAGAGTTATGTAAAGAGAACACGACTTAGTATATTTATGTGTAACTTCAAGAGCCACCCAAATTGCTTAAATTCTGTCAGCAAGGTAGGAAGAGAGATTAAGGGGTCAGACAAAATAGGAGCATATCCTTTCCTATAGCTGTGATTTTATTTACTTGTTTTTTTCAATTTGTATGCCCTTAACATCCAGATTTGCACATAAACTATGCATAAAATGTTAGAGGGGGATTTCTAGGGTGGGAAAAGTTGTAGAAAATGATGGCCTTTGTCATCTGAGAAAGAAGAAAAAGCAGAGAGAGGACTACTATATTGTGCCAATGTACTTTAGCATTTGTAGCATTTGATAGAAGAAAAGAACAATTATATTTTTCTGCTTTTAGGTTTCATAAATTGTTTATTTTATATTTGTTTTCTTATGCTTTTATATGTCTCAGAGTCTTAGAACTCAGCAGAGCTTTGTAGAATTTTTTTTCTCGCTAATAGCAAGGAGGATATGGGCCCGGTTAGTCTTTGGTCTATCCATAAACTGAGAATTGTAATCAGGAAGTAAGATGATTGCCATATCCCTTTCCTTTAGGAGGAATTAGGAGAAATCACCTCCGTACAATAGCAAGTTAGACGTTTAACACCATATGATTTTTTTCACACGATAGTTATCACAGCTATGTGAAAGGGCAACATCCATCACTTACTACTAGGAGTTGACAGGGATCACTATCTATGTTAAGAGTATATATACAGAGTTAACACCAAATGGTAATGTTGAGATGTCCAGAGGTTTTGAAAAACCTGAGAGAATCTCAACATGGCCCAACTTAACCAGGTGTGGCTGAAAAGGTCCATCTTATCTGTATCTCCTGCTATTAGGATCTAAATATGCATCAGATCATTCATGATTGCGACCCAGGAGAATAGTGGTGGTCAGTGGAGGCTGATGCTCAAATTTTTTAGGGGGGCACAAACAAACTGAAAAAAAAACAAAAAACATAATTTGCAGCTACTGTTCCCATCAAACGCAGCTACTGTACCCACCAAATGCAGCCACTGTGCCATCAAACGCATCCACTGTGCCATCAAACGCAGCCACTGTGCCATCAAACGCAGCCACTGTGCCCATCAAGAGCAGCCACTGTGCCGTCAAATGCAGCTACTGTACCCATCAATTGCTGCCAGTGTACCCATCAATTACTGTCAGTGTGCCCATTAATTGCTGTCAGTGTTCCCATTAATTGCCGCTACTGTGCCCCATCAAATGCTGCCAGTGAGCCCATCAATTGCCGCTACTGTGCCCCATCAAATGCTGCCAGTGTGCATCACCCGGCACTTACCTGTCTCGCAGCGGGTCAGCGGCGGTGTCCTTCATGCTCCTCGATGTCTTCTTCTGTCCTCTCTATCAGGCATCTAATCACAGCACCTGACATTTCAGCCATTCAGGTGACAGGTAACAGACACAAGCACCTGATTGGCTGAGAAACGGTTCAGTGTTAGAAAAACAAATTCCTTTGCTTTGCTAACACAACGCTGAGCGGTGCCCACTGATCACCTTTTTGTGTGCCTATTAGAGCCTATGGCTCTAATCAGGTGCTTCCAAAAACACCCCCTCCACTGTAATTCAGGATCCTGAAAAGGGGCAGAACACCTAAATAAGGGGTGTCAGTAGCAACCATAGATAGATTTATGCAATGCATGAATCTACCTATGGTGATAGAGCAGTGCCAGGAGAGAAAGGGGCGGCGCCCATGCGCCCCTTATGGACGCAACGCCACTGGTGGTGGTATAATAGGCAATTTCCTGTGTCTGGATATTCTGGTATGACAGCATCTCAAGATGTTTCCTTTTATGGCAGTGGTTCTCAACCTTTTAGTGCCGTGACCCCTTGATAAAATTTCCCAAGTTGTGGGACCCCTAACCGTAAATTTATTTTTGTAGCGTGGGTTGTCAGCACACAAGGCAAGACAAGTAATTTGGGCCACTAGCCCATGAAAATTTTGCGCTCCCTGAGCCCCTCCACTTGTACAGTATTAAAACCTCATATGGTACATTTTAGGTTGTACCACTCTTTATCTTCTACTTTCTTTCCCTTTTATCTCTCACTATCCTAATTTATTTTTCCCTCATCCCCCTCTCTAGCCATCTTTCTTTTTTCTGTGACACAGTGCTGAAATCAGGAGATAGGGTCTCCTCCAGCCTCTCCCACCTCACAATCCTCACCAGTCAGCAGACCTCTAGTTTCTGCCATCCAGCCATGCCGCAAACTGAATGGGTGGATGCGAAGAGGCTGAGTGGGTGGCCGTGGGCTCCAGGAACAGCCCAGCTGGGCAGAGCGGTGCAAAAGACAAGGGAAGAGGCGCCTCTAAGTGTAGATGTTATTAAAACAATTTTAATAAATAAAAGAGTACAGGCAACTCACATTTTACGAGTTAAAATCTGGCTTTGTACATATTCTTTAAAAGTGGTCATCACTTGTGGTCCTTCGGCTGCTGGACACTGCACTGTAGAGCTGTCTTTCACCGCTATAAGATGATGAAGCCGGCGGCGGTGGTGAAGATGGCTTGTAAGCCAGGCAGGTGGAGTAGGAGTGTTTCAGCAGCAGGATGGCACTGGTGATGTTGCTATATTTTGCGACGCGTTTCCTAAGCGTTCGAGCTGCGATGGTAAGGCAGTCGCGCTCCTTTTTCAAGCTGATTTAGTGGGAAGTGGAGGCTAGATTTATAGGGGGAGGGGGCGGTGACAACAGGTGTGTACAGACGCAGGAAAGGGGCGGGGCTGGACGCAGTGTACTATGTGCATAAGGCAAAGTGTTGGGGGTGATGAAGGAGGGAGAAAAATGTATTAAGAGTTATGGAGTCAATGAGGAAGGGGGACAGGGAATAGCATGATGTAAACGAAGGGAAGAAATAGAGGACCGCACTAGCAGATCCAGTGATGGAAGTGGGAGCGATATTGGCAAAAAACGGCGCGACACATTGGGGGCGGAGCTGTGGCGAGTACGGTGTTAGTCAAGGGGCGGTATTTGGCCAATAGCGGCATGCCGCACGGGGGGCGGAGCCTATGGGACGGTAGACAAGAGGTAATATTGTACTACAAGGGAGGGGTTGAAGGTGTGACGCATAGGGGAGGCGTGTGGCATGACGTACGGGGGCACGGGGAGGGGCCATGACGTGTGAGGACAGGACGTTGTATGATGTGAAGAGACGTGGGAGCGGCGGTAATGGCCAATAGCGGCGCGCTGCACAGGGGGGGGGGGTCAACCTATGGGAAGAAGAAGGAAATAAACATACAACTACAGCGAGATGCACAGGGGAGTTATGACGTGACATGTGAGGGCAGAGGGAGGAAACAGAATGTTTACTAAGCCTATAGAGGCGGAGCACTGTGAGGTGTGGGGAGCCAACCAATAGCATGTATTAGAAAACAAAGGAAGGGGTTTAGCAGCGTGCAATGTAACAAGCAATATAATCATATATATATATATATAGAGAGAGAAAAAAACTATATACATAATACATAAATGAATATACATGCATCGGCAAGCACATGATATGACATATATTAACACACATGTATGACAGTGGAATGAGATAAGGTAAATTAATTAATTAAATAAATTGATTAAATAAATAAATAAAGTTAAACATAAAATTAAAAAATAATAAATAAATTGAAATAAGATTAGATATTAAAAATTAATTAATTATCAATTAACTAATCAATTGTCAATTAGTAAAATTAAATTTAATTTTAAATTAAAATGCCCATAATTACATAAGGGTGGTAGCAAGATTATTATTATTACCTAAAGATACAGGGATGGCATAGGGAAATAGAGGAAATATAGAATATATATTGGAGGTGTATTGGGGGAATGTTGTTATTATTATTGCATATGCGCAGACATATACAAAAACACGTATATATATACACAAAGGGACACGAGGGGTATCTTGATGCATGTGTATGAGAAAAACAAGTATGTGCTGTAATATAGATAGGGAAGGGCAAGCGGGGATGAATTATAGGATGGTGTGAATCTCAATACTCTTGTTGATACCTCCAGGTGTAAGTGTATCTAGGGTGTATATCCAGAAGGTCTCTCTGGCACAAAGCTTTTTGAACCTTTCGGCTGCCGGGAGAGATCTATCAATTTGTTCGATCACCCAAACACGAAGTCCAGTGGTTGATTTTTGGTGTACTCTGCAAAAATGTCTGGGTACACTATGGGGGTCGGTCCCACCTTCTATATATCGTCTGTGTTCCCCGAATCTTGTTCTTAGCGGTCTTATAGTGCGGCCCACGTACAGTAAGCCACATGGGCAGGTCAGGCCATATACTACGAAGTCTGAGGAACAGTTGTAGAATTCTTTCAGGTCATATGTTTTGCCTTTTGTAGTAAAAGTTTTTTGGCCATGTTGGACAAATTTACAAGTTTTGCATTTAGCTTTGTGGCATTGGTACATGCCTGTAATAGGTATAAGAATCGGTAAGGACGATGGTGTTGTTGTGGGTTTTAATTTGCTAGGTGCAATTTTATTTTTTAGGTTGGGAGCTCTCCTGTAGGTCACTCTTGGGTGGGGTGGAAGTTCACTTTTTAGGTGTGGGTCCTGTTGAAGAATATTCCAATGGTTAGAAAGGATTTTCTCCATCTGCTTGTGTTTGCAGTGAAATGTGGTGATGAATCTGGCAGAGCAATCCTGTGCTGGTTTAGCACGTTTTTGTGGTTTTCCATGTAAATAGAATTCGTGGGCTGCATTAACTAGTTTTTCAGGGTATTGTTTTTCTGTGAATTTTGTCTTGAGGTTGGCACTGAGTTCAATGTAATCTGAATCCCGAGTACAGTTTTGTCTTAAGCGGCAGAATTGGCCTTTGGGAATGTTGTCGATCCATTTTTTGTGATGACAGCTTTGATAGTGTAAATATGAATTCCCGGCAGTGGGTTTTGTGTAGTTTTTTGCTATAATGATTTGTTTGTCGAATCCAAGCTCAAGGTCTAAAAAGGCCATATTGGTGGGGTGGGAGACTGATGTAAAGGATAAACCATGGGTATTGTCATTGCAGTGTTGTACGAAGAGGGGGATCAGATTTGGAGCGCCATCCCAGATGATTATGATGTCGTCTATATAGCGTCCAAAAAAGACGATATTTTCTGCAAAGGGGTTGTTTGAATGAATATGATGGGTCTCCCAAAAACCCATGGCAAGGTTTGCGTATGACGGGGCAAAATTTGCCCCCATGGCTGTACCTTGGGTTTGTTGGTAGAAGTCCCCATTAAAAGTAAAATAATTATGGGTCAGGCAGAATCTAGTAGCATTTGTAATGAACTCTGCCTGGCGGGAATTAATGAGTGGTTCTTTAAGTAAAAATTGTTCGAGTGCCATAAGTCCAAAATGATGTGGGATTGATGTATATAATGAGCAAACATCCAAAGATAACCAGGTATAGGTAGGTTCCCACTTGTAGGGAGATAAGAGTTCCAGGAGATGGGTCCCGTCACGGATATATGACTGGAGTTCGGTTACAATTGGTTGAAGGAATTGGTCAATATACAAGCTGAAGCCTGTAGTGACGTTATTCATAGCAGCAACAATGGGTCTTCCGGGGGGGTGTTGTTGGTCCTTGTGAATTTTTGGAAGGAAGTAGAAGTATGGTATCTGATAAAATGATTTTTTCAAAAAAGAGCACTCCGTTTTGGAGATGATGCCATCTTGGAGAGCTTGTTTGATTAAGGTTTCAGCTTCTTTAGCAAAATCTGTTGTTGGATCTTTGTGCAGTTTACAGTAGGTAGAGGTGTCAGAGAGTAATCTGTAGGCTTCTTTGAGGTAGTCTATTTTATCAAGGAGTACAATGCCTCCTCCCTTGTCTGCGGATTTTATGATTATGTTATCTGCATGTAGAAGTAGGTCTAATGCCTTGGTTTCGGATGCAGATAGGTTGTATTGTGGTTTGGAACCAGAGGTGGAATTGCATAATTTTACCAGATCTGCATATACTACTTGATAAAAGCTTTCCAGATATGGACCTTTAGAGTGGGTGGGAAAGAATATAGATTTGGGTTTCAGGGCAGAGCGGTGCAGGCTTCAGGAGCAGCCCAGGATTTGGTGACCCCTGGCAAATCATTATTTGACCTCAGAGGGGTCCCGACCCCTAGGTTGAGAACCACTGTTTTATGGATTCCAGAGAGCACAGGATCACTGAAAATAGAGCTAATTCTGGTGTACTTTCTACATTTGTTGATTGTAATTCATTGTATACCTGAGAGGCAGAATGCCATACTAGTTGTATTTTCATTCAGTTCTACTAGATGTATCATAAGACAATGGGAACATTATTTGCAAGATGGTTGGACATCTGTACTGGTTTGATACAATAGTACAATGGTTTTATAGGATAATTAGTGTGTTAGATTGTATGCCCTAACGTAACCTATTCTTTCTCTGATGGCTGCCATCCCAAAGCCTATTCTCAAGCCTGTTTAAAAGGTGGTCTTTCAAAATATGCCATCTCTCTTAGCCTGGGTTTACACTGGTAACGAACACAGACTTTGCATGTGATTCGCACTTGCACTGCTGGTGCAGATCACATGCGATGCCTATGCAATGCGAGTTCAGCTATACAGTTGTATGGCTGAACTCGCATTGGATTCACACAAAAAAGGTGCAGGGATTTTTAAGATTTTAGGATTAAGATTAAGTGGGTTAAGATTAGGATTTCAACTGGGTTCATGTCGATTGAAGTCTGGTCAGAGAACATGGCAGATTTGCAGATTTGCATATTTTCTGGATTAAGGAGGTTTACCTGGTGGGGACTAGGGGGTGTAGTGAATAGGGCTGAGTGGGCTGGGTCTAAAAGATAATTTAGAGAAACCCAATAAAACATCCCACAGTTGCAGAAGAGAAGTGATCAGTAGAGGAGGTATGTCAGTCGAGGGGAACATACATATTTTGTCAAAGAATTTTTAATCCTCTCTGGATGGTTTAAAGTCCTATTTAACCCAAAGGCCAGGGCCGATCTGCCCTTTAGGCTCACTCTGCAAGCCGCTTAGGGCCCCGCAAAGCTGCGGAGGACCCCCCAGATTACTAGAGGCCCCACCTGGTGAGAAGTCATTTTCAGCCCCTTACCCCACTTCTCAACTCGCTGGCTGCATTGGAGAAGAGGCAAGAAGTCAGCACCCCCCGCCTTCTCACTTTAATGTAAAATGTAATTTCCAAACAGCAGAACACCCCCCCCCCTTCTCAAATTTAATGCTACATGTCATTTTGCTTAGGGCCCCAGGGAGGTCAGGATCGCCAAAGGCAAACATTTATTATATAGCAGCTTATTAATTATTAGATGTGACGGCTGCATTCATTTTCTTGTTTAGGCTTTCTTCTACTTGCATCTGGTCATCCAGCCAGTTAGTCTGTTGTTTTTCAAAGGAACAAGCTGCCCTGCAGAATGTATCAGTTACGGAAATGAGACAAATCATTTAACACTGGAAAGTGAAAAGAGAAGCAGCACGTTGATAGACGCATCTCTCCATCGCTATGCTTCCTCTTCCTATCAGCATACTTTTTGTCAAAAAAATGGAGTTACTTACCGGTAACATCCTTTTCCAGGAGTCTTTCAGGACAGCACCTTAGAGAGATCCCGGCTCCTCCCCTTCTAGGAAACACCGCCTTCTTTAGATCTTTAAAGCCTCATCCTCCCACTGGCCCTTCAGTTCTTACAGAGTACCTCCGGCCAACTGGGGAGACACAAGACAACGTTATACAAGAATACTTTATCTTACCTGACGTCCTCATGTGATGAGTCTTCCAATCTTCAGACCCTGGGTGGGTAGCGGTGCTGTCCTGAAAGACTCCTGGAAAAGGATGTTACCGGTAAGTAACTCCATTTTTCCCTAGTTCGTCTTTCAGGACAGCACCTTAGAGAGGATAAGCGAGTACCTTACCTTAGGGTGGGACTACTGCCTGTAGCACCTTACGACCAAAGGCTTGGTCCTGTGCTGACAGCAGGTCTAGTCTGTAGTGCTTTACGAAGGTAGCAAAACTCGACCAAGTCGCTGCTCTACAGATCTGCTCCGGAGAAGCACCAGCCCATTCTGCTTGTGACGTCGCCACTGCTCTAGTAGAATGTGCCCTGATTCCCACTGGAGGCTCCATCCCTTTTAACACATAAGCTTGGCTAATAGCTGCCCTAATCCAGCTCGCTATAGTACGCCTGGAGGCTCTAGAACCTTTCCTAGCCCCTGAAAATAAAACAAAAAGGGAATCTGATTTTCTAAACTGTTTGGTGCATTCCAAATACTGAAGGACGCACCTCCTTACATCTAGGTTGTGAAAAATAAATTCTTTTTCCCTCACCGGGTTTGAACAAAATGTTGGCAGAATAATTTCCTGGCCTCTGTGAAACTTTGAAGCCACCTTTGGCAAAAAGGCCGGATCGGTCTTAAAAACAATACGATCCGGAAAAACTTGAAAAAAAGGAGTTTTAATTGAGAGGGCCTCGAGTTCACTTACTCGACGTGCCGTCGTAATCGCTACCAAAAAAACTGTTTTGAGAGTGATTAACCTCAAAGAGCATGACCCCAATGGTTCAAAAGGATCTCCCGTAAGGGCCTGCAAAACTAAGGAAAGATCCCACACGGGAAAAGGGGTCACACCAACTGGCCTCTGCCTACTCAAAGATTTAAAAAATCTTACTATCCAGGGATCCCCTGCTAGATTTTTCTCTAAGAATACACTTAGGGCTGACACCTGCCCCTTCAAAGTGCTGAGAGCCAATCCCTTATCTGCCCCCGCCTGTAGGAACTCTAGTACTGCTATGGAACTGCGTACACTGAAGGAGCTTTCAGAGCACCATGAATTGAAACGTCTCCACACTTTGTGGTAGATGGTTTGCGTTTCCTTTTTCCTACAATTTAGGAGGGTCGCAACCAAGCGATCTGAAAACCCTTTTCCCCTTAGTAACTCCTCCTCAGAAACCAGGCTGCAAGTTTCCACCTGTCCACGTGAGGGCAGCAGACTGGACCTTGAGTGAGAAGGTTGCTCCGAGCTGGTAGAAGCCAGGGGGGCTCTACAGCCAGGTTCTTTAGGATTGAAAACCACGGTCTCCTGGGCCAATACGGGGCAATTAGAATTAAGGTTGTGCTCTCTTGTTGAAATTTCCTCAACACCGCAGGGATCAGAACCGGAGGGGGGAAGGCATAACACCTGGAAAATTCCCATTTCTGAGCTAGTGCATCTATCCCTAAAGCTCCATCGTATCTGCTTAGAGAAAAGAACCTGTCCGCCTTGGCGTTCTGCCTGGAGGCAAAGAGGTCCACGCATGGCGGCCCCCATCTCTGGGCTATCATCCTGAAGACCTCCTGACTCAGAGACCAATCGCCCTCCCTCAGCGTTGTTCTGCTGAGGAAGTCTGCTAAGCAGTTCTGATCCCCCTTCAGATGTAAGGCTGACAGGGACAGGACATTGATCTCGGCCCATCTGAAAATGGCCTCTGTCAACAGCCAGAGGGGGCCGCATCTTGTGCCCCCCTGCTTGTTGATATAAGCCACTGCCGACGAGTTGTCTGTTTGGACTCGAACATGGTGACCCCGCAGATCTTCTTGGAATGAGACAAGGGCCAGTGACACTGCCCTCAATTCCCTCCAATTGGAGGACTTTGCTGCATCCACTAAGGCCCAGGTGCCCTGCACCCAGCGAGAACCCAAATGTGCTCCCCAACCTGTGTTGCTGGCGTCGGTTGTGACCGTCTTGGATATGGGTAGGACCCACTCTAGGCCTTGAGACAAGTTTGCCCCCCTTCTCCACCACCAGAGGGACCGTTTTACTTGACCTGGGACAGAGACTAGGGAATCCAATGACCCCTGGCTGTGGTCCCACACCTTCAAGATGAAGAGTTGAAGGGGACGGAAATGAAGGCCCGCCCACTGTACTGCTGGAAGGGTGGAGGTCAGCAACCCCAGAGCGGACATGGCCTTTCTTATAGAGACCTGGCCACTGCCCTGCAGAAACAGCATGGCCTTGTCCACCTTTTGCACCTTTTCTGGGGGAAGGAAGACCCTTTGGACTGTTGAGTCCAGAATAAACCCCAGGAAGGACACCCTCTGTGACGGGATTAGGTTGGACTTTTCTGGATTTATGAGCCAACCCAAACTTTCCAGAATGTTTCTGGCTGACTGTAAGTCCTGACTCAATTGTTCCGGGGAGGGGGCGAACAATAGAAGGTCGTCCAGGTATGCGACTATCAGAATTCCCCTGAGTCGCAGGAAAGCCAAGACCTCTGCCATTACCTTTGTGAATATGCGGGGGGAAGATGACAAGCCGAAAGGAAGGGCTCTGAATTGTAGGTGCAGTACCTGATCCCCGGTGTTTATTGCTAGCCTCAGGAACTTCTGATGTTCCTCCGCTATAGGGATATGTAGGTAAGCGTCTTTTAGGTCGATCGAAGCCATAAAGCAATTTGGAGGGAGAAGGGCTTTTACGAAATGGATCGAATCCATTCTGAACCTCTTGTACCTGACCGAGGCATTTAAAGGTTTTAGGTTGAGGATAAGCCTGAACTTTCCCGACGGCTTGCGGACCACAAAGATGTGGGAGTAAAAACCCCCACCTATCTCCCTGGTTGGGACCTGAACAATGACCCGCTGCTCCTCCAATTCCTGAAGTGAGGATAGGAGGGCACAAGACCTTTCCACACACTTCGGAAGGTTGGTAATTAACCGCCTGAGGGGGGGAGGGGTTGAGAATTCTAGCTTGTAACCCCTTCGGATGATCTCCAAGATGTAATGGTTGGAGGTAATCATCTCCCACTGTGGTAGGAAGACCCCCAATCTTCCTCCCACTGTTTTGGAGTCAATTGGTCTTTCTGGGGGGTTCAGGAGGGCGAAAAATTGCTCCCCCTCGACCCTTCCCCTTCTGTCCCCAACTTTTCTTCTGGGAACCTGACCTGGGTGTCTCTGATTTCCCACGAAATCGAAACCTCTTTTTTGGCTGCTCCCCAAACTTCTTCTTAACGGGGAACGCCTTCTTTTTGTCGGCGGTCCGGTCTAGGACTGCTTCTAAACCAGGACCAAACAACAAATCCCCCGTAAGCGGGATACTACAAAGTTTTGCCTTGGACGCACTGTCTCCCTGCCACGTTTTGAGCCACAAGGCCCTTCTGGCTGAGTTGCACAATGCTGCAGACCTTGCGGACATATGAATAGACTCCGCTGAGGCGTCTGCCAAGAAAGCTACCCCCTTCAGTAGCATGGGGAAAGAGGAGAGGATTGTCTCCTTTGCTGTACCCGCCTCTATATGGGATTTGATCTGAGTCAGCCAGTACTCCAAGTTGCGGGCTACCACTGTAGCCGCCATTACTGGCCTAAGATTACCCTGGGAGGAATCCCAGGTTTTCTTTAACAGGGAATCCATCCTTTTATCCATGGGATCAGAAAGTACCCCCATGTCCTCAAAGGCTAGGTCTGTGTGTCTGGAAACTTGGGAAAAAGCCGCGTCAAGTTTAGGCGTCTTATTCCAAACTAAATTTTCTCCCTCCTCAAAAGGAAATCTTCTTTTCAATGCCTTTGAGAGAAAAGGTTTCCTTTCCGGATCCTGCCATTCTCTTTTGATGGCATCGACCCGAACGTCATGGACTGGGAAAACTTTCCTTTTCTGTTCCCCTAAGCCTCTGTACATTTGGTCGTGCAGGGACAGCGGCTTCCTCTCCTCTTGAATCCCTAGGGTGGTGTGGATAGCCCCTAAAAGCTCCTCAACCTCCTCTAGAGAGAGTTTGTAGCGTGAGGGTTTAGTGGACTCCCCGTCCAACCCCTCTTCATCAGATTCTCCTTGAGAATCAGAGGGAGTGCTTCCTGCTTCTACCTCAATTTCCTCTGCTGATCCTACCGGTTTCTCTGCACCAATAGCGAGGGGTACCGGTGGATCAGGTGAAACCGCCTGTTGTACTGGGGGAGGGGTGCTCTGGGCCTGGGGCAACTGAAAGTTAGCAAACAGCGTTTTAAATGATTGGAAAGTGCTTGAAAGCTCCTTAACAGATGCTGCCAGATCTACCCCCTGTTCTGCTGTCTGCTCTCTCACTACCGCATCCATACAACCCCTACAGAGAGTCTTGTCCCAAGTCTCCCCTAATGTGGACCTGCAGACAGGGCACTTTCTCTTAGAGCCATGGAGCGATTTGCTTGTGTATTTCTGAAACAAACAGAAAACATAAAGAGCAGCAGTATTAGTCAGAACCCCCCAGCTGAATAAACAGGGATCACCAGGAGTGCCTAATCCCCAGGAATGACCACCACCAGGGACCCACTCCTCTCCTACCGACCACCTGGTAGGGAAAACACACCCGTGGAGCTAACAGGGGTTTTGTGAGTCAGGGAACACCACCCCAGGGTTCCACTGACCTTTGCTTGGCTGGTGTCCTTCTCTCCGGGAGCGGTTTTAGAAGCCTCTGCCTCCGACATCCTCCCGCACGGTAGCGGTGGCCTCTGGTCCCAAAAAGTGCTGTCTCTACAGCTGAATAGGTGACCGCACCAGCCGAGTGCTGGTTCCGCCTTTCTAGGCCGCGTCCGGAACCGGAAGACGCGGCCTCGTGTATCGAATCCGCCCCTTCCGCCGGAACTGACGTCACCCGCCGTCCGACGCAGCCACTGAGTCTCCAGGCTGAAGTGGAGGGGAAATCGATTCGATACACAGCGCCACCCTAGGCGCACGAAAGGCCGGACCTCCCAGCTGCCATCCTTTCGCCAAGGAGCGCTTGAGATGCACGGCGCCTCCACAGGTAAATTAAAACGCGCTCGTTTTTTTTTTTTTACCTGGCGCCAAATACGAACATAAAAAAGAGCACAAGGAACACCAGGCAACTCCCGGGTCCTGCCCTTCTCTGAAACATAGCCTTAGCCTCCCCAGCTAACAGCCCTGGTTCCACAGCAGTGTCTCCCCACCGGAGGAAACACCATAACTGAAGGGCCAGTGGGAGGATGAGGCTTTAAAGATCTAAAGAAGGCGGTGTTTCCTAGAAGGGGAGGAGCCGGGATCTCTCTAAGGTGCTGTCCTGAAAGACGAACTAGGGAAAATTAATTTATTAGTTCTTCATGCTGCGTCTACCTTTCACAATCCAGCACTCCTGTACAGGAACTACAGGAGACTGATACCAAGTCAAATTTGCGTACCTACTTTGCTTGCATTTATAAAATACATTTAATTATGTATTGATGATTACAGAACTAGATTCATTTTTGTATTTTAAATCTGTCTACAGTTCAGCTTCATTGTCTTACAATTTCCTCAGGGTTCTTTCAAACACTAAAAAAACAAAGAGCAAAATTCTGCAGCTATTTAGAACTCTGCTTTAATTTTAAAACTGAACCACTTGGAAATACTGCAGGTAAATAAAACTGCCATACCAACTTCTACAGATCCTTGGCCTGGAAATAGTGTTTGCCAAGATAATTTTTATTTTTTTGTGGATTTCGAGGCACTATCCTTAACCATCTACCATCTGGCCATAGTGCATAAACGGCACAAGACAGGAACAGCGGTGATGCAGGTGGATGTACCAGAATGTCCCTTCCGCATCAGAGGCTCATGAGCATGCATCGGGGACCCTGGTGATCGTTGTGTCCCCCAGACACAGCAGATCACATTACTGTGTACAGGACCATGGAATGTGGTCCTGCACCATGTGATCACTGTGTCTAATCACAGCAATCACATATTAAACAAAGAACGTAAAGGTAAACATCGGTTCACCTGTGAGAGGAGAGAGAACCCTTAGACCCCTTTCACACTGAAGCACTTTACAGGCGTTTTTGCGACAAAAATATCCCCTGTTAAGTGCCTCTTAAGGGCGGTGTGCTTGCAGGATGGGAAAAAAGTCCTGCAAGCAGCATCTTTGGGGTGGTGCGGGAGTGGTGATTACACCGCTCCTCCACCCCCCCCTGCCCATTGGCATGAATAGGCAGTGTTGCCAAAGTGCCTGACTTTGATTGACAGCGGTGGGTGTAAATGATGCCGCTGCTGTGTCTCAGGCAGGCAGGAAGGAGAATCTCGGGTGGCTAAACATTCGTGGACATCGCTGGGCAGAGAGGGACCTCAGGTAGGTATTAGGGGGATCTGAGGCAGCTGTTGCACACAAAAAGTGTTTTAACTTAATGCAAAGAATGCCTTTACAATACCTTTAAGATCTTGAGGGGGGTTAAATCAAGATCACAATTTTTGAATAATTAATCGTGCAGCTCCAGCATACATGTATCAAAATTTGGTCGGTTCAGCAGGGACCGGAGAAATTTTGATCAATGTAAGGGCAGGCTGGTTCTACAGAAGTCAATCTACCAATTAATTTCTGTAGAACCAGCCTAGGTTTTCGTGAACAATTAGTCAGAATACAATAGAACAGCAGGAGTGACTTCCCCCTATACCTCATATATTTGGGTGGGTGAATCAGGGCATTTTTCTTCCTTCAACCAGCTGGCTGATGGAAAAAAATAATAATGTATGGCCAGCTTAACAGGATTCCTGGATCCACACACTATCAGCATACACTGATCAGTGCTGCAGCCATTGGCTGCAGATCACCGATCAAAGAAGGATTTCCAGAAGGACCATTTAACAGAAGCCAGACTAACAATCAGCCTTTGTTGGGGAGAACAGAGAAAAGAACACACAGATTAAAATTTAGCCAGTTCAGCATTTTGATCTGTGTGTACCCAGCTTAAGGAAGCTTTTTTTAACTGGGATGTTGCATGGGATGCATGGGTAGTTGCATGGGTTTGTATTGTTAAAAAAGGTGAATTTCTAGCTCTAGAGCACCATTTATAATCAGCACTTCAGAAATCACCCTTGGATAGCCAATGTGTTTATTAATTGTTACGAACCAAGCTGTCATGGAGAAATCCAAATGGCTGTGTGCCTTTTGACTGTTATGTTGACTAATCACAGTAATCACAAATGTAAACAGGCTATACAACATACAAGCCTCCGGATCACCTCCATACCTCATACCAGCATCCTGATTGTCCTCATACACCATACCAGCATCCAGATCCCCGTCATTCCTCATACCAGAGTCCCGATTACCACCATACCCCATAGAAGCATCCTGTTCACCGCCATATATCATACCAGCATCCTGATTACTGTCATACCCCATACCAGGGTCCTGATCACCACCATACTTCATATCAACGTGCTGATCGTATTACCATTTAATGGCAGCGCAAGCTCCATGTGTATTTGCAGCAAATTTCCGAAAGGTGCAGCAAAGCGCAAATTTTTTGCTTAGAATTTCACAATTGTGAATGGAGCCTCACTTTTCTTGTGTAAACACACCAATTTTACTTTCAGGCTCCATTCACATCTAACGTCATAAGACTGTACATTGTTTGCCTTATTTTTAATTGCTCAATGTATTTCAATGGGCTGCCCTACACCAGCAAAGTAGCTTATGGTTAATTTTAGCGTGTTGCAGTTTGCATATTTTGTACTGTGCATTTTGATGCTATATTTTTTCCATATAAATGTGTGTTTGCTTCTGTGTTTTGGGTTTCGTTAAAGTGGTTGTAAACCTTCCTGTTTTTTCACCTTAATGCATCCTATGCATTAAGGTGAAAAAACATCTGATACTTACTGGCCCCCCCAGCCCCCCGGTTTACTTAACTGAGCCCTTGAAAGTCCCGTGTCAAGAACGCGCTGGCTTCTCGGTTCTTCACGGCCCGGTCTTCTCAGCTCTTCATTGGATAGATTGATAGCAAATGCAGCCATTGGCTCACGCTGCTGTCAATCAAATCCAATGGCGCTGGGCCGAGTCTGGCATTCGTGTCTATGGACGCAAATGCTGGACTCGGGAGTATGCCCGCAAGGTAACCCCCTTGGGAAAGCGCTTCCCAGAAGGGGTTATCTGATGCGAGGAGGAGCCGAGACAGCTGCTGAGGGACCCCAGAAGATGAGGTTCGGGGCCACTCTGTGCAAAACGAGATGCACAGCGAAGGTAAGTCAAATGGCCTAAATATTTATTTTTCTATAGCCAATCTCTGGGAAGGGAGTGTCAAGTAGGTGGCTGGGGAGAACATAAATAGTCTGAGGACTAGAGCAGCCCTGTTCCTTTCCTGCTGGAGTAGTTCCCAGCCTCCAGGGTGGCTATAGCAGAGACATTGAAGCTAGCTATGCACTAGTAGAAATGTAAATTAAACTGTCTGTTTGTGGAACATTCTTTTGACTTTCTAATGGTTAGTAGGGTCAAATTATAGTTAATTTTCAACCGTAGTGACAAAAAATTTTTTAAAGCAGCGGGGTTGTTGTTTTTTCCCAAAAATTTCAACTGTAAATATATTTTTCATTTGGGGAAAAAATCTTACAAAAAATTGTACATATTGTAAGGAAATCTTTTTAACACATCTGGGATTACATTCAAACTTCAGATCTGAATGGGGGGGTTTTCAAAATGTATTTGCATATACTGAAATTAGTAAATTACTGGCTGATTATTATACCTCCCTATACTCGGCGGACCCGAATGACCAACCTGCAGCCGAAGCCCTTCTGTCTAGGATCCGCCTGCCTAAACTCCAGGAGGATCGTTTAGCTGCCCTTAACGCACCCATCACTGTTGAGGATATCCAACAGACAATCAAGTCCCTGGCGTCTGCTAAAGCCCCAGGTCCGGACGGCTACACAGCCGAATTCTATAGGCTAGCTAAGGATTTTATTCCTGATACCCTTGCACTTGTCTATGCGAACATGTGGGATGGGGGCCCCTATCTCCCTACGGGAACACAGGCCCATATTAGGCTAATCGCCAAAAAGGGTAAGGACCCCTCACTTCCAGGTTCTTATCGCCCTATTTCGTTAATTAACGTGGATGTCAAAATACTATCCAAGATAATTGCATCTCGCTTAGCCCATTTACTCCCCTCTATATTACACCCGGCGCAGTCAGGATTTGTCCAAGGCCGCTCAGCCACCCTAAACATACGCAAAGTTCTTCTGGCGCTAGAGTATGCTAGAATGAACCCGGAACAAGACGTTGCCATATTGTCACTTGATGCCGAGAAGGCTTTTGACAACATCAGTTGGTCATGGCTGTTCAGAGTGATGGCGGATTTTGGTTTTTCGGGGCCAATTATGCGTTTTTTACGGCGTATGTATGAATCTCCAACTGCACGACTGGTCACTCCCGACTTCATCTCTGACACGATCCCCCTGACGAAAGGGACTAGACAGGGCTGCCCCCTTTCCCCTTTACTTTTTAATCTCGCGATAGAACCTTTATCCAGAATACTCAATTCGGCTGATGGGATCAGTGGCATCCCGATAGGTACCCACACCCTCCGTGCTGCTCTATTTGCGGACGACATATTATTCTCCACACAACCCCTCACTGACTTTGACAGGCTCCGACAGCTCTTTCATACCTTCCAATTATGTTCAGGCTTTCGAATTAACTTTGACAAGAGCGAAGTTTTATCACTTCGTCCCAGACTTGCGGCCAAATGGCGCCACCAATCTCCCTTTGCCATAGCAGCACATAATATTACGTATTTGGGTATTCACATTGGCCGAGAACCTTCCACTTTATATACACTTAACTTCCCACCGTTGATAACAAAAATTGTAAAGGAGTTGGAAGCTTGGGCGGCCCTTCCCCTCTCGCTCTTTGGGAGATGTCACCTTTTTAAAATGGTGTCGTTTGCGCGCCTACCCTATCCTATGCAGACCATACCACTCTTATTGAAGCACTCTGATGTGACAAAAATCCATACGGCATTGTCTGCCTTTCTATGGTCTCGCAAGAAACCGCGCATTTCCCTGCAAAAGCTATGTCTCCCGAGGTCTGAGGGCGGAGCGGACCTGCCCAATATACGTTTTTATAATCTTGCCTGCTTACTCAGGCAGGGCCTGGACTGGTTAGCTGGCAAATCTAAATACTCCAATACTCTCCTGGAGGGTGCCTCGGCCTTTCCGTATGCTCTTCCAGCTATTCTTCACTCGAACCCTAACAAACTGCCAATGTGCCTCAGGTCGAGTGTACTCCTTAGGGATACAATTATTGCCTGGAGAGAGATACGGAAACTGTTGGGGTTACCCTCCAGTATTTCTTCTCACCTGCCAATTCTGGGTAATCCCATGTTTCTACCGTCCACTATACACAAAGCATTTGAACAATGGAACGATAAGGGCCTTACCAACATCACCTCAATGTACCTCGCTACCCCTGGCAAGTTTAAATCCTTCCAAACCTTGTCAAGGGAATTCTCCTTACCAGCTACACATGTCTTCCTCTATCATCAGCTGGTCAGCTATTTACGTTCATGCCACCTACCTGGGTCAGACCCCCTACAAAAGTCCTTTATTGATAGTGTGTTGCGTAGGGATGATTACTCCATTTCCAGCCTGTATTCCCACCTCATCGAACATCAGACTGCTAAATATCGTCTTAAACCTTTCCAGAAATGGTCCCAAATATTCGAGGATGCAGACCTCCCAGACAAAATCCTTGAGGGATACAGACGAGTTCGCGAAATCACCATATGCGAAACATGGCGTGAGACGCAATTCAAAATCATTCACAGAGCTTACTACCCCTTTCGTATTAACAAGGCGGAACCAGCACAAGAACACTGCCCCTGGTGCTCTGCTCCGCGCCCAACACTGCTCCACCGCCTCTGGCAGTGCAAACCTATCGTTACCTACTGGGACTCTGTGCTGTCCTTTATCCACAAGATCGCCAAACTACTGATCCCCAGGCACCACCTGATATGTTTATTCGGCTGTGATCCACCCTCACACACACCACAATCAAAGAGCTCGCTTCACGTCTCCCTCTGGGCACATATCTGCCTTCTGGTGGCCCGTAGGACTATAATGTCTCACTGGATTAGCCCAACACCACCAAATCTAGTAGTAGTGAAAAAAGCCCTCTTATCGCTTTTCTATCTGGAAAGGTTGGACACCATTGTGTTGAACTTTCGTTCCACCTCACGTTTTTTTACGAGATGGCGTAACTTCATGGAACACTCGTTCACCCACGATGATCTCCAAAAACTCATGCAACCGTTCCGCTATACAGATTGGTATCTCAAACGAGACCTTACAAACTCCTTGGGCATCCTTAAAGTCTCCAACCTGTCTGACCCCTCAACGTTCCTGCCACCCTGAGCCATGACAACGCACTCTAGAGACCCCTTGACGTTCCTGATATGTGCATGCCCTTATCTGTTAGTTTCACCTATCGCAACGTTCACAGTCAGTCTATCATCCGGGGTTCCTAATGCTGTATTATATTTCTTTTTTTGTGTTTCTAATACTCCGATTGTTGCTTCCGCCCCTGTAAGTACTAGCACTTGTTCTGACACATCTTCTTGTTGCTGTAATATTGTTATACAAGTAATCACAGTGCCACTGGTTTGAATGTGTTTTTCCTCCCCCCCTTTTTTTTTCTATTTTATTTTATTTTATTTTATTTTGTACATGCTTCTATATGCATTTGAGCATACCTTGTTTTATTCCACTGTACTGTGAAAATTCCAATAAAAATTTCTTAAAAAAAAAAAAATGTATTTGCATAATGATTGTTAGAAAGAGTGTTCTAACAATGTTCTTGTGAACGTTCATACAGAACTGTACAGAATTGTTACACACAAATTAATTATTTATTTTCAGATTAATTTATAAGATGGCTCAGTAGAATTTTAGTGAAAGACAGCTATGTATGAAAGGGAGCTACTTCTAGTGCTCCTTTGTGCTTTAAGAGACCTCTGTCATGTAGTAAATGTTTACATGTTCAACAAAGATTGTACATAGTAAAAACAGATACAGTACAATACAGTTTAATACATAAAAAAAAAAAAAGGCCTCATGCACACTGGACATTTTTGGATGTTTTTACAGCTGCTGTTTTTGGCTTCAGATGTTTTTTTCTACAGTCAATATGAACTTTTATTTTTTCGCACAGATATTGGGGAGCATTCCCATGGATACATCTATGCGTTAGACAGAGAGCTTTAAAAGCAATTCTGTCTTTTACTGGCAACCAGTGAAGGGATCTCAACGAAGGTGAGATGGATTCCCAGGGTTTTTTCCCAGTCACAAGTCTCGCAGCCGTGTTTTGAACGACTTGCAGACGAGCGATTTGGTACTTGGGGAGTCCGAGGTAAAGGGCATTTGCATAGTCCAGTCTGGAGTTAACAATTGTTCCCACCACGACTGCTACGTCTTTTTTAGGAATGAAAGGAATAAGTCTGCGTAGTAGGCGCAGCAGATGGTGAGATCCGCTGACTACTGACCCTATTTGTGCGTCCATTGTCATGTAGGAGTCGAAGATGACCCCAAGACTTTTGACTTTGGCGCTAGGGGTGAAGAATTTACCCAGAATGGGCGGGGGGGTCCAAGTTGTTGCTGGTTGGTTTCTACGCTTGGCGTGAAACAGGAGAAGTTCTGTTTTCGCTCCGTTGAGTTTAAGATAACTCTTGGTCATCCAGTCCTCTATCAAAGAGAGGCATTTCTCTAGATTGAGGTGGTGATCCTTTTTATTGCAAATGCGGAAATACAGTTGCGTGTCGTCTGCATATGAGTGATAGAGCAGTTTTTGACTGCTGATGATTTCAAAAAGAGGACGCAGATAGATGTTGAATAACACCGGCGACAGGGGGGATCCTTGAGGGACTCCGCATGATACTGTCCGTTTTTCAGAAGTGAAAGGTCCTAACTTCACTATTTGCGATCGGTTTTCCAAGAAAGAGGAGAACCAAGTTAAATCGCCTTCTGCGACTCTGGCTACTTCAGCTAGCCGAGTCAATAGAATCTTGTGGTCTACTGTGTCGAAGGCTGCGCTTAGGTCCAACAGAACCAGAAGACAAGATTCCCCTTCGTCTGCGGCCTCGAGAGCGTCGTCCCATATCTTGAGCAATGCGGTTTCTGTCCCGTGTCCGGGCCGGAATCCCGATTGATATGGATCAAGTAGGTTGTGGGTATCTAGATGCTGTTGCAGCTTTTGTACCACTACTTTATCCATGACCTTAGAAAGAGAGTTTAAGCCTGTTATGGGACGGCGGTGGAGTGGATCCTTGGGATCCAGGGTGGGTTTATTCAAGATAGGTCGAATTATACCCTCCTTCAACTGGGCGGGCACTATGCCCTCCCTGAAGGATTGGTTAATAAGCTGCGTGATAGGAGGTGCCAGGATGTCGGCGCATTTCTTCAGCAGTTTGGTGGGAATGATATCATACGGCGCAGTGCTGTTACGCAGAGTACCGATGATATTTTTAATGTCATGGGTAGAGACGGGTTCCAGCGTGAACTTACCTGGTTGTGGCGAGTTACTGCCGGTGTTATGTGAATAATTACTGGGGGGGCTATGGGGGGAGTTGTTCTGCTCAATGCTTTGCCGGATTCCCTCAATTTTATTAATGAAGTAATCCGATAATTCATAGCAAAATTCTTGTGAGTCCGATTTGGGGGCTTCAAGACATCCTGGATTCATGGTCTGAGTGACCAGCTTGAAGAGGTCGCGGGGGCGGTTGAGGGCATTGTTGATGGCATCGAAGATTTCCTTGTGGTATTTTCTGGTTATTTCCTTGTAGATGGAGAGGTTCTCATCTGATGAACTTCTCTTCCAGGCGGCTTCTGCGCTCTTGCTTCCGTAACGCCGGCTGGTTGTTGAACCAGCCTGCGTTATTTTCCCGGATGTGGGTTTTACGTTTCGGCGCTATTAAGTCGGCTCACTGTAATAGGGCTGTGTTTATGGCCTCCAGTGTTTCCTCAGCCTTTTGATGCGGCTGAATTGTTTTTATTTTTTCCCTTAACGTGGCTTTGAAGAATTCCGAATGGAGCTTCTTCTGACATCTAGTCCAGTGTGTAGTCACTGGATTTGATGTTTTTATTAAGGGGGGGAATTCGGGAATAATGAATTTAATTGCATGGTGATCTGTCCATGGCAATGGTTCATTTTCCAAGATTTTTATTTCCAGATCGTGTCTGAAAATAAGATCGAGTGTGTGACCTGAAGCATGTGTGGACCCACATACTAATTGTTGAAGCCCTAATCCTTCCAGGTGGTCAATGCAGGCGTCGGCAACGGGGTCTTGTGGGGAGTTGGCCCAGAGGTTGAAATCCCCGAGCAGCAAAAGGTGTTTGCTGTTCAGGGTATAGGTGGAGATAAAGTCCGTCAATGAAGGGAGAAGCTGCGATTTTGGGCCGGGTGGCCTATAGCAGAGTAGAATCCGGACGGTCTCCTGGGAGTTTGCTTGCAGTTGTAGAGTAAGGGTTTCCATGAATGGAAGAGGATTTTGAAGCACTGGTTTTGTGATCGCAAGATGCGTCTTATGGATCACCGCCAATCCTCCTCCTCTTTGCCCTATTCTGTTTTCCGTTATAATACGGTAGTTTTCTGGCACCAATTCTCCTAGAATGGTGTTACAGTCGGCTGTAAGCCAGCTCTCTGTAATAAAGAGGCAGTCTAAATCGTATTGTAGGATGAAATCATGGATTTCTAATCGGTGTTTTACTGCCGATCTAGTGTTGATCAAAGCACATGATATGTACTTAGGTTGGGGCAAACGGCTGAGACCTCTGATAATTGATCTTCGATCGATCCTCAATAGGCGCTTAGTTTGGAGGGCTTTTTTGGTGCATGCTGGTAGTATTGCGGCAAATCGCCTCAGACCCCACATGGCCTCTGCCGAGTATTGCAGATTAACCATGGTCGCCAAACACCAGGAGGGGGGGGGAAGGATTGTCAAGGATTGAATGAAATCCTCTATCCTGGCTTGGTCCAGAGGAAGGCAAAAAAACCCTGACCGTGCTACGCCAATATGCAACGACAGGGAAAAAAATTCCTTCCTGACCCCTTGATAGGCGATCGGGCGAACCCTGGATCAAGTTGTAATGGTGTTGAGATTTGGGGCTGGGTGTAGTAAAATGGCCTGCCGATCGGCAGCAGGATCCAGGCTGGTAAAACTCCCAGATTGGGTTGATCGGTGCTACCATTGGGGCCAGGATTGATAGACCGGGGTGTGAGGTACTTTCCTGGGGGTATGGGGTGGGTTTCTAGTCCGTTTTGGGACTTTGGTGGCGGTTGGAGGGGGTAAGAAGCGGCGCACCACTAGGCCGCGGATGAAGCCGCGGCCTTTCCTAGATTGCGGCTGCCGCGATTGCTTCCAGGCCGGCGCGGAAGTATCAAAAAAACGCCCGAAACGGCGGAAAATTGCAAGGATTGCAGGGATAGGTGGCGGATGGGTAGCTTGAGAGGGGCTGGTAGTGTGGGGGTATAGGAGGGGAGATGTGGATAGGGGGAGAGCCGAGGCTTTAAGTGGCAGCAGCGGCTTGTCCTAAAAAGGACGGCCGCCTGCAGCCTCAGTGGATGGCTTACCTGCTGGAGAGGGGTGAAGGAGGGAAGCCAGGGGGGTCAGGTAAAGCCGGGGGAAGCCAGGTGGTGAGTTGCTGGAGGAATGGAGGGATAGAGCAAGCCTACCTAGCAGTCTGCCTGTCGCTATCTGCCTGTATGGTCCCTGGCGAGAGCAGACTCGAGCGGAAAGACCGGAGCGTCCTACTCTCCCACTGACACTGACTGACTGATGAGAATAGCTGGGCTGTTTATTTGGCTGTAAAAAGAAACCCAACTAGTGGGTTCTGAGAGGATTGCTTCAGTTGTGAAGATGCTCTAATGTCAAAAAATTACCAAAAACACCCAAAAATAAAGATAAACGCCAAAAAAATGCTCACCCGTGTTTTTTGACCCTTTTTAATCCCATTGAAAAATAAAAATGCTGAAAAATTCTAAAATTACCCCCCCCCCCCCCCCCCCCCCAAAAAAAAAAGTCATTGCAAAAACGTTTAAAAACGTTGAAAAACTCACGGCAAAGCTATTGGCGTTTTTATAATGTTATTGTAATGTCTAGTGTGCATGAGGCCTTACAGTTGCATTTATGTGTTAAGAAAAGGAATCAGAAAGTGGTGTTACAGATGATAAACCGCTGCAACATATTAGCACAGACTACCTTCCAAGTAGTATATGAATAATGAGTAACCAGAGCTGGTGCTGTCTGAAGAGAAAATATAGACAAAGGCTTTGATATATTCATAAATGAGTGACCAAAAAGATGAAAAAAAATCATTGACATGGAGGTCACGTGAGGGAACAGTCCTGATTATGCTGAAAGAAAGCTTTAGAATGAGCGCAGTGAGATAACGGAGCAAAGCTTTCACATTATAACACATGCATAATGTGGAGATGAACCTAGGATTTAAAAGCTCTCCTGGCTTTGTGAAAGATAGTAAAGATGAGAAAAAACACTAAAATAAAATATAAAAATATCCTTCTGATCATTGTAAAAAGGCGCAAGCTTTCACATTTACAAGCTCCTCCGTGAGTACCCTGTTTCCATGTGATAGAATTCCACTCTGCAGCTGTTCAGCAGCCTATTTTCATTATGTTTAAATCAAACATGTCCTAAGAAAATATGGAGCCTGCACTCCTGACCTAATTGCCTGCTAGATGTCTGGCTGTTATAATGATCCAATTGCTTCAATACTTTAGAAAACACTTTTGAATCTGCATGCCTTTTCCAGGTTGCTAATTCAGAGCATTATAAAGCTAGAGAAATTGGCAAGCTAATATTGTTAGGAGACTATAGCAATGGAAATGTTTTTTTCCCCCTCAAGTACAAAACTCCTTCAAAAGGGCAAGTATACTGTACAGTAAAACCTTGGTTTGCAAGCATATTTCATTCCAGAAAAATGCTTGTAATCCAAAGCACTTGTTTATCAAAGCATTTTTTTTAACAGGGTATAAAAGAGAAGAGAGGCACCTCTAAGTATAGCAATAAGTTGCTAAATGTTGTATCTTTATTAAATTAACAATAATGAAATGTGAATCTTTAAATGAAAAAAGTAGTGCCACGTTTATGAAAAACAGTACTAAAAAATATATATTATGTATGAAAAATTATTAAGTATAACATAATTTATATATAATATATATATATATATATATATATATATATATATATATATATATACACACACTTTTTTTTATATATTTATTATACACACATATGTATATGTATATAAATATATATATATATATATATATATGTAGCAGGAGTCATACTGTCATAGACTGTTTGGTAATCTTATATACCTAAATTATATAATCTTATATACCTAAATTCCCCCCCTGGGAGTTCCAGTTATGTTGTATATATATGTTTATTTTTCCCAAAGCAATGCATTGTGGGATTAGAGGTACGAGGAGAAAAGGACTCCATTGACATTAGTAGAAATAGACTACAGTTCCCATAATGCATCGGCTTCCCAGAGTACATGACACCCCCGCACGGCTTTATGGGGGAAGTTATTTAAAGGTGCGGAGGAGCTGAATTTTCTCTCTTGGGATCTGCAAGCTTCCCTCTGCGGAATGAGGGAGAGCACTGCAGCTGAGCATCTAGGCCTGAAGCCGGGGCCTGAATTCACCGGGAGATTAGCCATCCAGAGCGAGACAAGTTTAAGTGTGTCCAGCTCGTGCTTCCAAGAGACCGGAGACACTCACCAGCTGATGATTGTAACAGTGGAGAGAAAGAGACCGGAGACTGTGTTGCAGAGTGGTCGCTGATCAGCGTATCTTTCACGAGGAACTCAGGCGGTCTAGGCTTGCTCGGGTGAGAGGGTATTTGCCCAAGTTTTCAATTCTATCTTAGGCTTGTGGCTCTTAGTGCTTCACGCATCAGAATAGCGTACTGTATCCTGATTTAACTGAGAGATATAACATCTGGAAGTTAAGCTGACCAATACTGACTTAAAGAGGGATTCCACCCGCAAGTCTCACGCTGGCTTGTGAATGGGCGGTTGCTCTCTGAGGCCTTGTACACACGAGGGAATAGATCCGATGGGAACGGTCCGACGGATTTTTCGGCTGAAATGGTCCGTCGGACCATGTACAGCGGATTTATTCACTCGTGTGTACAAGGCCTCAGAACACACAAAGTTCCCAGAAAGCAGCGCGCCCCATTCACAAGGAGGAAAAGCAGAAGAAAACACACCGCGGTTGCGGAAGAGGCAGATTACGGACTTCCGCATAGCAACAGGTATTTCGGGTGAGTATTTTTTTTTTCCACGTTTTTTTTAGCCTATATGGGCAAATTTTGTTTTCCTGGGTGGAACTCTGCTTTAAGGGTCATTCCACAAGCACCTGTATTGATCATACTGTTAGACTACAAACAAGTTAAAGTGCACCAACGTGTTTACAATAGACTTCACCGCTGAGGAACATTCTGAAGTTATCTAGGCCAGGCCTAACCAAGATTATTAGCAACTGTATTTAAAGGAATTGCTCACTAGGGGAGCTCGCGAGCATAGACTATTTATAGTCACTTGCAGACTTTATAATATTTTAGTTTTGTTCTTTTATTCCCTTCGACTCTCGCAAAGGGCCCTTTGCAGAGTCAGCTATATATATATATATATATATATATATATATATATATATATATAATTTGTGATCTGTTGTATGTTTTTTTTCTTTTCTTATTACATGCCAAGTAAAGTTATCCTTGGTTTACTATATTGGTTGTGTGAGGTGTGTTTGTTCCTGAGGACTACATTCAGAAGAAGGTAACAATAATATTGTATGTAATATATATATATATATATATATATATATATATATATATATATATATATATATATATATATTGTGTGTGTTATTGTGGTCCTAGCAAACAGGGGAAATCACAATACATTTACATTTGCCTGGTGTGCCAAGGGAGGGTTTGAGCCACTTAAAGGGGTGGATAGGTCAGAGAGTAGACCCAGAACTAATCAGCAGCCCCTTTGGGGGTACCACTACATATATATTATATATTATACTTAATCATTTTTCATACATAATATACTGTATATTTTTTTGTACTGTTTTTTACGGTTACTGTTTACTGTTTTTACAGAGCACTACTATTTTTTTCATTTAAAGATTCACATTTTACTTTTAAAAAGTAGCAGCTTTAGATATTCATTCTTAACCTGGGCACATTGGTGGTTTAGGAAGTTAAAAAGGGGGCGTTAAATAACTTTTTTTACCAGTGTTTATTCAAATTAACAATATTGCTACACTTAGAGGCTCTTCTCTTCTTTTTTATACTCAGTTGTGACATGACGCTACTTTTATTTCAAGACAACATTAAAAAAAAATTCTTGTCTTGCAAAACGCTCTCAAACCAAGTTACTCTCAAACCAAGGTTTTACTGTAGTGTGTTTTCAGTGAGGAAACGTTTTGTCCTATTTTTGTAGGCTTTACATTAAAGTGTTTTTTTTTTGTGTGTTTTTTTTATTTGTTTTTATAATTTTTCATGCTTGGTCTTTAGAACCATGACACTTATGATAAACGATGCCAGCGAGCGGATCACTATACAGAACAGGGTAATGCTTGCTTCTTCTCACAGTGTCTCTCTCTGTCCAAATAAACGAGTTATCCCTCCTTTGCCACCAAAGAAAATGTTGTCAGTGAGACCTTGCTCATTCGTGGAAACAAGTACTGTATTTCTCTGCCATGTAAAGTGATCCTTTCACTGACAAGTGGTCGCCAGTGTCCAGATAATAAGTGTGACATGGTCCATCAATTTTGTTGTATTAAATGTAGAGATTTTTAACATAAATATTCATACACAAGAATCACACATGAACATTGTCCTGGCATCACAGGCCAACGTTAACCACTTGTCACCCGCCCACCGTCATATGACGATGGGCGGGTAACTCCATTGTCCTGACTGCACGTCATATGACGTGCGGTCATAGAAAGTTGCTGTCGCATCACTGGGACCCTCGTGCGTGTGCCCGGCGGCCGCGATGCCCGCCGGGCACACGCGATTGCCGAGTAACTGAGCTGGGACGTGCAGCTCTGTGTGTAAATATGTGGAAGAATACGTATCGGCCTAAACTGAGATAAAAAATGTTTTTTTTTTTTTAAATGGGATATTTATTACAGCAAAAAGCAAAAAATATTGGGCCAGATTCAGAGAGCCGTAACTCCTGTCTAACTGGTGTTAGACTGGAGTAATTTCAAATTACGCATGTTTTTTAGCTAGTCGGAAAGCTCAAACCATGAATAGACGGCTGCGGGCTTCAATTCGACTGGATTACGTGTTCGTACGTGTTCGGATCTACGCTGCAATAAAATTGCGGCCACTGGGTGGACTTCCCGTCGTTTTCCGCGTCGGGGTATGCTAATGAGCTTTTGCCGGCGATCCCAGAAATTACGATCTTCAATCGCAATCTCTTACGGCATCTTTAGTCATCTTTTTGCTGCGTAACACTATACCAGCTTTTTGCTGCTCTAATATTAGACAGCCCATGTTAAGTATGGCCGTCGTTCCCGCGTCGAATTTCTACGTTTTCCGACGTCTTTTATTATTTTTTACGTAAGTCGTCCGGGAATAGGAATGTTCGTAAACGACGCTACTCAAACAACAAATGACGTAACGACGTGATTTCGTGCAATTCACGGCGGGAAATTTCTGAACGGAGCATGCGCAGTTCGATCCCCGCGGGGGACGCGCTTAATTTAAATGCTTCACGCCCCCTAACCGGTATTTCGATTACGCGGCGAGAAATAGTCTACGCTGCCATAGCGTACGGGCAAAAATCTACCAGAATTCGGTGTAGAGCCTGGTAAAATACGGCAGCGTAGAGTATTTCGATTATGCAGCGCAATATTAAGTGAATCTGGCCCATTGTTTTTTTTTTCAAAATTGTCGCTTTTTTTTGTTTATAGCGCAAAAAATAAAAACCGCACGGGCGATTAAAAATACCACCAAAAGAAAGCTCTATTTGTGGGGAAAAAAGGACGCCAATTTTGTTTGGGAGTCACGTCGCACGACCGCGCAATTGTCAGTTAAAGCGACGCAGTGCCGGAAGCTAAAATTTTGTCTGGGCAGGAAGGGGGTGTAGGTGCACAGTAGGCAAGTGGTTAAGGCATCATATTTAAATAGAGGAACAATTGTTGTACTTGAACCAGCAGTTACCCATGACTAAGTCACGTGCCTAGTGATGTAACGCGTGGGGGAGGAGCTACGCACACCAACGACAGACGCTGGATCCGCATGAGGAGGAAAAACATCTAAGTCTGAGCGGCGAACAGGATGTCTGTTTTTTGATGGTCTAACATGCCCAGAGGATTCGTGAGTGCGCCTTCAGATTGAGGCTTATTGTGTGAATTCCATTTTTTCTTTACGATTGCGCAATGAGGTATTTTTTCATCTTTGTCTTTCATGTTTAAAATTACTGTGGATGGCTATACACTGTGTCCACCTGTCATCATTCAAGATAATTACATCAGTACTGTGTTTTTTTCCCCATGCACGGAGGAGTGGTGGAGGATTGCACTAAGAAGTTATTTTTTTCCGTTTGTTGGAACTTCCTACTGAATAATATCATTTATCATTGGTGTTTATGGCTTTGCATCACATTAGTTAATATCTTTACATTACATGTTTACATTACATAGGCAGAGGAAGTGACACGGCGGGGGGTTGCTGGATTGGCTGGGAGCGATCACGAGGGGGTGGACAGAAACGAACAGCCGCCCACTCAGCGTGGATCGCTCCCGCAGGTAAGCCGCCCGCCGCACGGAGCGGAGGGGGTCCCGATCGGACCCCCAACCCGCTAGAAGGCAGGGAAGTACATGTACGCCCATCTGCCTGTACGTGCCATTCTGTGGACGTACATAGTCGTGCGGCAGGCGTTAAACGGTTAAAAGTCAGCATCTACAAAAAGCATAGCTGCTGACTTTTAATTAACACACTCACCTGTCCCACAGTCCAACGATGTGGCTGCATGGACCCCCCTCCTCTCCTTGGCACCGTCATATCTACTGTGGGCACCCTGCTGTGACAACTTACAGTTTTACAGCCGGGCACGCACTGCGCATGCATGAGTTGCCCTGCTCCCTGCCATTGGCCAGCGATCTTCTGGGACATGTGTTGTGTCCCAGAAGATCACTGGTAGTGAGGGGCCGCCTAAGGCGAGAGGAGGAGTCACCTAGGAAGCCGAAGACCTGGAAGGAGGATATGGGACAGGGACAGGAAGTCTCCACTAAAAAGAGGACACACCCCCCCCCCCAAAAAATAAATGACATGCCAGGGAGCGAGCAGTGCTCAAAGCGGAAGTTCCACTTTTGGATGGAACTCCGCTTTAAGTATCCAGGATTCTACAATTTAATTATTTTGAAGTAACATACCATCCGGCGCCTCACCGGGCACATCAGTTTAAACCGATGAGCTGTGATTTCTTCCTTTGTTTTTATATTATTAGTATGTTAAACATGCAGAACAAACAGGGACTGCATTGTACACATTAAACATCAATGTTTGATCGACTATGTTCAAAGATTGCAGTCACTATGTACATACTGTATATCACTGTGTATGCTGGCCCACAATACAGGCATACTTTAATAATTTATCACTGTTCTTGTTCATTTTCTTTAGTAAATCATCTCCATTGCCTTCAGACAAAAAACCCTGTCTAAGCTAAATTCATTAAATCAGAGAAGTGATCTCCTTTTAGCAGGTCTGTTTTTCCTGTGGGTTCTGGTATTAACCACTTGCTTACCTTCTCTCATATATGTGTTTTTTTGCTAGAAAATTACTTAGAACTCTTAAACATTATATATTAAAATAGGTTAAAATAGCAGTTTATGTCACACAGTATTTACTCCGCGATTTTTTTAAACACAATTAAAGAAAAAAAAAATACACTTCGATGAATAAAAAAAAAAAGTAAACACAATATATAACCAATTTGTTTATAAAGTACGTAGAATGATGTTACGATGAGTAAATAGATACCCTACATGTCTTGCTTTAAAATTGCTCATGGCCGTTGAATGATACCAAATTACGGTACTTAAAAAATCTCCATAGGCGACTATTTAAACATTTGTACAAGTTACTCGTTTAGAGTTACAGAGGAGATCTAGTGCTAGAATTATTGCTTTCATTCTGATGTTTGTGGCGATACCTCACATGTGTGGTTTGAACACTGTTTAAGTATGTGGGCGTGACCTATGTATATGTTCACCACAGCATGTGAGCACTGGGGGACATGGGCGCTTTAAATTATTATTAATTGCATTTATTTTATTACAGTTTTTTTTTTTTTTTTTACACTGTCCCTTTATTACCTTTTTTTGCCACTTTTGTTGCTATCGCAAGAATTGTAGACATGTCCCTTACAAAACAATACAGCAGGACAGGCCCCTTTTTGAGAGATCGGGGGTTCATTTTTTTTTTTCGATCTTTTGCTTTTTTTAAAAAAAAAAAAAAGGCTTGTAGCCTACATAACTATAACTATACATAGTAGCCCATTATGATTTACCTTTGCAGGAAGACCCATCAGGGTTTACTTCTTCTTTAACAGTTTATTTTACAGAGAACAAGCATGTCTAGAGTAAGTTTAGTGTACAGTATATTACAGTTTAGTTTGCTTTAAAATATACAAATATACAAATGTCTTATATTTCTCTGAATTAAACAAAGACTATTCAGGTTCCTAAAAAGAGATGGTTTCCTAAATTTCTATATTCAGTTTTGATCAATGACATTCTTTGATTCTAATTGCATTTCTAATCAGTTTAGGAATTTATCCCAATTCAATAAAGTACTTTTACACCTTGTTCCTGTTTAACCACTTGACGAGGTCTTCCTAACCAGATACATTTTCAGCTTTTGGTGCTCTCACACTTTGAATGACAATTACAACACTGTACCCATATGAAATGTTTGTCCTTTTTTTCACACAGATAGAGCTTTCTTTTGGTGGTATTTATTCACCGCTGGGTTTTTTATTTTTTGCTTTATAGATAAAAAAACACAGAAAATTTGGTAAAAAAATGTTTATCTTTGTTTCTGTTAAAATTTTGCAAATTAGTAATCTTTCTTCGTAAATGTTGGCCAAAATGTATACTGCTACATACCTTTAGTAAAAATAATCAAAATTGGTGTATATTATTTGGTCGGTGAGAAAGTTATAGAGTCCGCAAGCTATGGTGCCAATCTCTGAAAAATTTATCACACCTGAAGTACTGACAGCCCAATCTAATTTCTTGAGACCCTAAACATGCCAGGAAAGTACAAATACCCCCCAAATGACCCCTTTTTGGAAAGTAGACATTCCAAGGTATTTAGAAAAAGGCACAGTGAGGTTTTTGAAGTTCTAATTATTTCCCACAAATCTTTGCAATATCAAGATTTTTATTTTCCCAAAATTGTTATTATCAGGTTATTTCTCACACACAGCATATGCATACCACAAATTACACCCCAAAATAAATTTTGCTATTCCTCCCAAGTATGGTGATACCACATTTGTAGGACTTTTACACAGCGTGGCCACATACAGAGGACCAACAAGCAGGGAGCACCAACAGGTGTTCTAGGGGCATATATTTCAAGTCTAATTACACTTTGAGGCACTGTAGTGGCATGGATGCAAACTGATGTGGCATGGATGAGCCGTGTATGTGGATGGCTGGGTATGGATGGGATGGCGGAGTATGGCTGGGTGGGTATAGCTGAGTATGGGGGGGATAGATGGGTATGGCTGAGTATTGAAGAGTATGGATGACAGGTGAGTATTGCAGAGTATGGATGGATGGATGAGTATTGCAGAGTATGGATAGACGGATGAGTATTGCAGAGTATGGATAGACGGATGAGTATTGCAGAGCATGGATGGATGAGTATTGCAGAGTATGGATGGATGGATGAGTATTGCAGAGTATGGCAGAATATTGGTGGGTATTGGCAGAGTATTGGCATAGTATTGCAGAGTATTGGCATAGTATTGCAGAGTATTGGCAGGGTATTGCAGAGTATTGGCAGGGTATTGCAGAGTATTGGCAGGGTATTGCAGAGTATTGCAAGGTATTGCAGAGTATGGCAGAGTATTGGCAGAGTATGGCAGAGTATTGCAGGGTATTGGCAGAGTATTGGCAGAGTATTGGCAGATTATTGCAGAGTATTGCAGAGTATTGGCAGGGTATTCCAGAATATTTTGCAGAGTATGGATGAGTATGGGCACTGAGCAGCGCTGTGAGCACTACAGATCCAACCCACAACGCTGCAGAAAACGATCTCTCCTCCTCACCTCTCACACTGTACCGACCGGTACAGAGAGGGGAGAGAATAAACTTGTTTACAAGTGATCATTTTGTCATTTGACAGAGCGATCACATGATAAACACCCACTATTAGCAGCCATTTACCATGATCTGTGATGCGCCAGGTCCAGTGGGCACACAGGAGCATAATTCTAGGAGGATGCCCATGGACAACCTCCCAGAATAAGCTGACCGCACTATAGCCGTCTTTCGGTTATGGCCCGGTCGCTTGTGGTTAAGATACTGGGCAAAAATGTGTAGCACCCTCCTAGTATAGAACGGTTTTTGGTACCTCTGTAGTCTATTGATTTCTTTGGGCTGTTCTAGGCTTCACAATCTGCAGGTTTTGATTGCTTCTCCCTGTATTTTAGGGGCTTCCAGAACAGAGGGCTGGGAGAGTCAAATGGGCAGCCTAAACATTTATTTTGCTTTAGCTAATCTCTGGAAAGGGGTGTCAAGCAGGTGGCTGGGGAAAACATAAATAGTCTGAGTAGAAAAAAACTGTGCCAGCAAATATTTACTTGCAGCCGAAAGGTTGAATAAATAAATTAAATTACCTTAAAAAATAAATGAATACAAATTAATGAATTAATGTCCCAAAGTGTGCTGATTAGATCTCATTTAGTGTCCACAATCAAGACAAACAACACCACTGTGAACTTGACTTCCGCGAGAAACCGCCACCACATGGAAAGCTGCTTACCAAAAATACAGGCTTATACAGCGTTAAGAAATGCCCAAACGTAGTCTCCGTCCACAAGATTGGAACACTGGAATACAGAAACCCCAACAGAACTTTTTCCGAGAGTGAGGATGCTAAGCTCTTTAATACATGCAGTGAATGGATCATAGGTACAGAATATGAAAGAAACGGACCATAGCATAATTCCCTATAAAGCAATTTAATAAGAAAAAGTATTGTACTTACAAAGGTTGTACTTTAAAAAGCATATAAAACAATGCCGGCCGGTACTATAGGAGCCGTTCCTCCTTCACATCACTGTACGCCGTTTCAGACGCGTTTCGTCATACGCAGACGTTTTTTTTTTTAGTACTATAAATAGTCTGAGGTCTGGATAAGCCCTATTCCTGTCCTGCTGGAGTAGTTCCCAGCCTTGGGGGTTGCTTTAGCAGAGCTAGGGGGATTATTGAAAGGTGTAACTGCCTCAGGACACTGAGTACTGACCCAAGCTTAAAGTGATTGTAAATGATCATCTTGTAAAACAACCCATTCAGTTTAAAAAGGACGAAAAGGCAAAACATTTTTGTACAGCTATAAAAATACATTATAAATAATATTTTTTCCCCGTTTTTATGAGTGATTCTTTGTTCTCAGCTGCAATAGGGATGGGGGAGGAGAAGCAGCAGCACAGTGATTGGCTGTGCAGAATGGGGGCATGTCAGGACAAGTCTGATCATTGGAAGTGCGCAGGCTGAGTCCCCAGCATAGCTAGAGAACTAACAACAGTGTTTTCTCCTGCTCAGTGTGGTCCGTTGTTTGTTTTTTAGCAGAGATGTTAGTGTGGTCAGTTTTTAATAGGAAAGCAAAAGGGACTGGCAGGATCACCAGGGATTTCACATAAAAGGAAGCAATACAAAGAGACAGGATATTTTCTCATACAGCAGAAACATATCAGGAATATGAAGTTTTGGGGTAGCAAACGCAATAAATCTTAAAAATACTTTTTAAGAAGTCAGAGTGAATGTTGCCTTTGTAGTTTGCAGGCTCTGCACTGTTTTGGGAAAGCACTACATGTGCAAATACAGGCATACCCCACTTTTAAGTACACAATGGGACCAGAGCATGTATGTAAAACGAAAATGTACTTAAAGTGAAACAATACCTTTTTTCACTTCTAGGGTGTAGTGGGGGGTCAGGGGCACACTGGAACAGGGTGGGGTATGATTTTGGAGCTTTAGCTCCTTCTACTGTGGCTGCCAAATGTCTGTACAGTGCTTGTAAGGCACTTAACATACACTCGCGGGTATGTCCTTACTCGCAAGCGTATGTAAAGTGAGTGTACTTAAAGCGGGGTATGCCTGTACTTTTGTTATAAAAACTAAACAATCACATAATGCTTGTGGTTGTTTTTTAGCTTACTATACGGTTACATAGCAATCCTACATATTTTCTTTTTTGGACTTGCTTCATTAATCAAATTATAGTGTACACTGGAGATGTAAAGATTAGAAGGAATTATTTAATTATCAATGTGAGGTTCTAAATTGCAGTTGGCAGCAGTACAGCAGAGATCCTTGTGCTACCTCATGCATTCAATTTGTAACATGACTAGGAATAAGGTTTGGGTTTGAACAGGGGTCAAGTCCTGGGGGAAAAAAGTGTGGGAACCCCCACCCAAGATCCACTCCCCCACCAAAAAAAAAAAAAAGACACGCTCATATGCATAATTACTAAACCGCATGTTTTTTTTCCCGATCCATTGTACCTTAGTAATCCTTTATGTTACTGGCCGCTTCCTGTATATGGATTTATCAGGTAGTGTGCGGGTATTCCGTCACTTCCTTGATGCCGCAATGTCTCCTGGGAGCTTTTGTCATTGTTCCCAAGAGACATTGCGGAGGTCTGCCGCGAGTTATCGTGGGATTTAGAAAGAAGTTCTTTCTAAGTCCCGCGATAACTCGCGGCAGACCTCCGCAATGTCTCCTGGTAACAATGACCAAAGCTCCCAGGAGACATTGCGGCATTCAGGAAGTGACGGAATACCCGCACACTACCTGATGAATCCATACAGGAAGCGGCCAGTAACAAAGGATTACTAAGGTTCGCCTGCCCCTGACAGTAACTCAAGCTGGGCATCGCCGCTTAGTGATGGATTGGCTTGGGCGGCTCGGCTCTGCTCTGCTCTAGTCCTGCAAAGGGAACTGAGTTCCTGCTGTGAAAAAAGTGCAGGAACTCCGTTCCCACAGGACTTGAGCCCTGGGTTTGAACCCAAAACCAAATAATTTTCAGTTCAAGAAAATAGTGATTTAAAGCAGCTGTTGGCGTTGATGGTAACCAATTACCAACAATGCAATTCCTGCCCCCTGAGCTGTGGTCAGGTGGCTTAGAAGGGCTGATCATGGGGGTTATCATGTGCACTAGCCCCCTTCCTATAAAACTCAGGGTTCACAGTGACACTTGTTTAGTGTGTTGGAGCAGACACAACTTTGTTTGGGAAAAATCACAAATTGACTGTAGAAAGAGTTTCTATGTTTTGGTGCTGCTGCTGATTTCCAGGAAGAGTTATGCCCCATCTGACTTTTCTTCATCGGAAATTCCGACAGACTTCGACATGTTCTCTTTTTTTTCCCCCCGACGGAAAAAAATTATTTTGGAAATTCCTTTTGTCTGTATTGAATTCCCACGGAGAAAAAAAAAACACGCATGCTCCGAAACAATTCCATTATTCGAAGGCTTGTCATAGTGTTGTACGTCACCGCATTTGACGTGTGTCTGTGTGTATGCAAGACAGCTTGAGAGGAATTCCATTGGAAAAACCCGTCGGAGTTTGTTCTGACGGGAAATCCGATCATGTGTATGGGGCATGAGATGCTGCTGGTAATTTCTGAATTTTTTTCTTCATTAGTGTGCCACAGACATACACCAGTATGTTGAATTAACAGTTGTACAAGCAATCCCTATAACATTTTTTTAGTTTATTCAATGCCTTGACAATGTCATTTAAAAGGTACTTCAAATTTTTGTTTGGTTTTAAAATGTTGGAATGAATGGACTTCCTAAAATAAACATATACCGTAGACTGTTAGACATTGATTTATTTGAGAAAACATTTCCATCCTGTTCCTTTGAATTTTTTTGTCACTGTGAATAAAAACATCAATTTGACCTCACTAATGATTAGAAGATTGAACAAACAATTTTCAAAATGAAACATTTCAAACAAATTCTACTAGTGGATAGCCAGGATTTCATTTTTATTTTTTCAGTTAGGTTTAAAAAAAAAAAAAAAAAAAAGAGGGGGGGTTAGTTTTTAGTAAACGTGTTTAAATACTGTGGATATGCTCTCAAAAATATTTGTGAAGCTTTTTTAGTAAAATAAATACATAAATGTAAAAGCTGGCTGGTGTAGTTACTGTTGACAAAACTGTCCAGTAATGCCGCGTACACACGATTGGAAATTCCAACAAGAAAAGTCCTATGTGAGCTTTTGGTTGGAAATTCCAACCGTGTGTATGCTCCATCGGACTTTTGCTGTTGGAATTTCTGACAACAAAAGATTCAGAGCTGGTTCTCAAATTTTTCTAACGAAAAAAAAGTTCCTATCGGGAAATCCACTTGTCTGTATGCATGTCCGACACGCAAAAAAACACGCACGCTCAGAATCAAGCAGAATGGCCGAACTGCCTATTGAACTTCATTCATCTCGGCTCGTCGTACATGTTGTACATCACCGCGTTTTTGATCGTCGGAATTTCCAAAAGGATTTGTGTGACTATGTGTATGCAACACAAGTTTGAGCAAACATTCCGTCAGAAAAAAAAAAAACAAGTTTGTCTTGTCGGAATTTCTGATCGTGTGTATGCGGCATTAAAGTAAAAAAAAGCGCTCTTTTAGTAAAATAAATTAACTTTAATATACATTTTCTGGTTATTAAAACCTTGCTGGTGTGGGTCCTGTTGAAAAACAGCCTGGTCAAAGTATTAAAAAGACTGTAGGCAGCCACTAAAATTATTTGGGAATACATACATAAACACTAATGTAGATCTTTTTTATTAAATGCTGGCTGGCATGGGTCCTATTTAAAAAAGTGGTCTAATTAAAGTGTGCATGTACTCACTACAATATGAAGATTTTTTTTTTTCAGCTAAATAAATACACTTTTTGGTTATCTTGATTTAAAAATGTGTGTCTTATTGAAAATGGTGCCAAGTCAATTTTTTTTTAATTACTGTGCATGCTGATTTCTTGATTGAAAAATTGTGTGGGTCCTGTTTAACAAGATGTTAAGTCAAAGGGGCAGATTCACAGAGAATTAGATTCTCGTAGAGTATCAGAAATACACTACGCCGCCGTTTTTTACCTGGCTCTACGTGGAATCCAGGTAGATTTTGTCCAGTAAACGACGGCGGCGTAGTGTATTTCTCCCGTCGCAATCCATCTGCGCGAGTAGGGGGCGTGAAGCATTTAAAATAGGCGCGTTCCTGCGGCGATCGAACTGCGCATGCTCCGTTCACAAATTTCCCGCCGTGCATTGCGCGAAAACACGTCGCCACGTCGTAGTAGCGTCGTTTACGTACATTCCTATTCCCGAACGAGTTACGTTAAAAAAAATATATATTTCTTTCTCGTACATCACGGGACACAGAGCGGCATATTCATTACTATGTGGGTTATATGGAGTACCTTCAGGTGTGGACACTGGCAATCTCAAACAGGAAGTCCCCTCCCTATATAACCCCCTCCCCTAGAGGGAGTCCCTCAGTTTTTTCGCCAGTGTCTTAGGTGTTGGTCACGGAATAGCTTTGCTCCACATCCTTGGGATTAAGGGCGGGCTAACTGGATCTGTCCAAGGAGCCTCAGTGCCAAAGTGGACAGTACCCGGGCCCCAAGCCGTGGGGTTTTGCCTATAATGCTCCTCTTTGGAGGGCTGGACCCTGGGCCCAGGACTTGGAGTTTGTAAAAACCATAAGTTCCTGTTTGCCAGGGTGCTATATAGGTCCAGGACAGTGGGTACCTTCATAGGACCCCAGGGCCTGAAGGTCTACTACGCTACCCACGGAGATGGGAGAAGATTGGATCAGTTTGCTGGACAAACATCCTGCAGCATGGAGCAGGTAAGGGGGAGCCTGCGGGACTTGGTTCGACAGCAGGCTCTCCGGGGTAACCTAAAAGGGGGGATAGCCTAAGTATGCTCTGCATGGGCAACCTTGTTCACTATGTCTAAAGAGAGACAGGATGACACCTTTTCTCCCCCATCACTAGGTCCCCCTGTCTAAATATGTGTGCTAGCTAAACCTGCTGTTTCTTCCTAGGGCTAGTAAGGATCCCTAGGGGCCTTTGGAGAGTCCTACCTGGCCGGGGGTTTGAATCTGCCGCCTGTTTCTGCGTTCCTGGATCTCCAGCAGCGCGGCTCCTCCATGTTCCTCCTGTTTCCGGCATACGTGCGCGCGCGCGTGCGCGCGCACGTCTTATTGACGTTTTTTCGCACCGTTCAGACAGGAGGGCGGGGGGGGGGGCGTGCCTGCGGCGTCATACAGGGGCGCGCCTTTGTGCTGTTATAGACAGCAGGCATTGTCAGTGCTCAGTCTGAGGCTGATTTTCAGAGGAGAGGACGCAGAGCGGCAGAACAGTGACTCCCGGTGGCGGAAGAGGGGTAGTACATGTGGACTTTGGTCCAATACCTTTTTGTTAAGCCAAGAAATCCCCCTTTTTTGCAGCAGGTTTGGAGGCTGGCAAACTTAGTTTGGGGTCACGGTATGTTGTCAAAAGAAAATATATAATATATTTAAAAAAAAAAAAAAAGAACATACGGGATCCCATCAGTTTTTGGGCATTAGTGATCTATTGTCCCCTAAACTCTGATTTTTGTACTCCTGCCCACTACAGTCTGTTGTGTGGGCGGAGTCCCTCGATTTTGTATTATGGCTTCCAAGGGTTCGGGGTCAAAGGGTACAAAAAAGACCAAAAAACAAAAGGGTTCCCTTTCTGATTCTGATATGCCGATACTTTCCCCGCAACTTATTAACATAAGAAGCGCCTTGGATGAGCCATTAGGGGGATCTGGTGCGGAGGCTGGCCCGGATCAGCCCAGCCCTGTGTTTATCACAGAGGAGATGCTAGCCGTATCCCTAGGGGGGCTAGAAGAGAGAATAGCAACATTGATCGCTAGAGCTATTCCTGGTAAGAAACGGGTTAGATCCCCATCACCAGGAGGTGTATCCTCAGATGCTGAGATTCTCTCTCCAGAGGAATTGGAATCACAGGAGGATCAACTAGACCTGAACCAAGAGGGTTCAGGGATTGAGGGATCTGCCTCTGAGGAACCATTTTCAGACTCCCAGACAGAAAGACTGTGGGTACAGTCTTTGACGGACATGGTCCGCTCGGCATTTAGTTTACCATTGCCAGAGCCTCAGGTTCCTCCGGTATCCTCTCTGGGCTCTTTGAAAGCTCCGTTAAACAACGCAGTTTTTCCGGTCCATCCTCTCTTGGAGGAATTGATCTTTCGGGATTGGGTACGGCCGGACAGGATTTTTCTGCCACCGAAAAGATTTGCGGTCATTTACCCCATGGAGGAAAAGTTCTCCAAGAGGTGGAGGCTCCCAGTAGTGGATGCAGCCATCTCATGTGTGAATAAATCACTAACTTGCCCAGTGGAAAACATACATATGTTTAAAGATCCGGTTGATAAAAGATTAGAGACACTTTTAAAAGCATCCTTTGCTACGGCAGGAGCAGTGGTGCAGCCAGCGGTGGCTGCAATTGGAGTTTGTCAGGCATTAAAAGACCAGACAAAGGAAATGTTAAGGGACATGCCTACCCAACAAGCAGAAGAGTTTTCTGACATTCCCAGAGCTCTGTGTTTTGCGGTAGATGCTATAAAAGATTCCATCCAGCAGGCCTCTCGTTTATCACTATGTTTGGTGCACATGAGAAGGCTCTTATGGTTGAAGAACTGGGCGGCGGAGCCCCCATGCAAAAAGCTTCTGGCAGGGTTTCCCTTCCATGGAGGACGACTCTTCGGAGAGGATCTGGATAAATATATTCAGACTATTTCAAATGGCAAGAGTACCCTTTTACCGGTAAAAAAGACATTCCGGGCTCCTACATTTAAAAGGCAGCTCTTTCCTGTCTCGGGGCCCTCAAATTCCAGGCAGTATCGACGGCCGCCTGCACGATCCAACGTTAACAGTAGATCGCAGGGACAGACCCCTGGGGGTAAGAGGCCGTGGTATCGCAAGCCGTCAAAGACAGCCCCTAAGTCTGCCTTATGAAGGGGCGCCCCCACTCTTGCGGGTGGGGGGAAGACTTCGTTTCTTCTCAGAAGTTTGGGAAGCCAAGATCCCCGACAAATGGGTCCGGGCATCTGTAACCACAGGTTACAGACTGGAGTTTCTAAGGTATCCTCCGCCTCATTTTCAAGAATCAAGGCTACCAAGGGATCCAGCGAGGAAGGCCTCAATGCTGGCAGCTTTGGATCACCTGCTTGGCCAGGACGTAATTATAGAAGTGCCAGCCCAAGAGCAAGGCCTAGGTTTCTATTCCAATCTCTTTGTCATACCAAAGCCCAACGGCGATGTCAGGCCAATCTTGGACCTAAAGAGGTTAAACGGTTACCTAAGGGTTCGTTCCTTCCGGATGGAATCCATCCGGTCAGCAGCCGCCGCGCTTCAGAAGGACGATTTTCTGGCCTCCATAGACATAAAGGATGCTTACCTTCATGTACCAATCTTTCAGTCGCATCAAAGGTTTTTACGCTTCGCGGTGGGGCAGCGACACTTCCAATTCAGGGCGCTCCCCTTCGGGCTGGCCACGGCCCCCCGGGTATTCACGAAGATCCTAGCCCCAATTCTGGCCAATTTAAGGATCCAAGGGGTCACAGTCCTAGCATACTTGGACGACCTTTTAATCATAGATCACTCACGGCCGGGTCTGCAAAAGGCAGTAAACCTCACGGTTCGGTACCTCGAAGAATTCGGCTGGGTCCTGAACCGGGGAAAGTCAGCGTTCCAGCCTACAAAGCAGTTGGAATACCTCGGCATGAGGTTAGACACAGAACATCAAAAGGTGTTCCTGCCCCTTGTAAAGATCGAAGCTATCAAGGGGTTGGTTCAGTTGGTTCTAAACAAGAAAAAAACAACTATTCGCCTGTGTATGCGATTACTAGGCAAGCTAGTGGCCACATTCGAGGCAGTACCATACGCTCAGATCCACACTCGCGTCCTACAGGCAGCCATTCTAGCAGCCTGGGGCAAGAGGGCACATGCCTTAGAGTCCCCTTTGACGCTATCATCAAGGGTCCGACAAAGCCTGGCCTGGTGGTTGAACCCTCAGAATCTTCTAAAGGGAAAATCCTTCAGCCCTGTTGTCTGGAAGGTAGTTACCACAGACGCCAGCCTGGCAGGCTGGGGGGCGGTCTTCGAGGGGTTCTCCCGCCAGGGAACTTGGGTGAAAGCAGAGAGGCAGCTCCCCATCAATATCTTGGAAATCAGAGCTGCCCGCCTAGCCCTTCTGGCTTGGACCTCCAGATTAAAGGGGTTCCCGGTGAGAATCCAGTCAGACAATGCCACGGCGGTGGCATACATAAACCACCAAGGGGGAACCAGGAGCCAGGCCGCTCAGAGGGAGGTGAACTTGATTTTTCAATGGGCAGAGGTTCATGTACCCTGCATTTCAGCGATATTCATTCCCGGAGTGGACAACCTGCAGGCAGACTTCTTAAGTCGCCAGAGTCTGTTGCCAGGGGAGTGGTCTCTGCATCCCCAGGTCTTTCAGACAATCTGCCAGAGGTGGGGAATGCCGGACGTAGATATAATGGCATCCAGGTTCAACAAGAAACTAGACAGGTTCGTGTCGCGAGCGAGGGATCCTATGGCCTGCGGAACCGATGCGTTGGTTTGCCCTTGGCATCAATTCAGACTTCTATATGCATTCCCTCCTCTACAGTTACTCCCGCGCCTGTTGCGCAAGATCAGAGTGGAGAACAAGCCAGTCATTCTAGTAGCTCCGGCTTGGCCCCGGAGGACTTGGTACTCACTAGTCCTGAAGATGGCAGTGGGAGACCCTTGGACTCTTCCTCTACAACCAGACCTACTCTCACAAGGCCCGATCCTCCACCCTACATTACAGCGTCTAAATTTGACGGCCTGGAGGCTGAATCCCTGATTCTCAGGGATAGAGGCCTGTCTAGGCAGGTAATTCCTACCCTGATTAGGGCTAGAAAGCCGGTCTCCAGGGTGATTTATTACAGGGTGTGGAGGAACTACGTAGGCTGGTGTGAATCCAAAAGATGGAATTCCCGCAAATATACTATTGATAGGGTGTTAAGTTTTCTCCAGCTAGGAGTGGATAAAGGCCTGGCACTAAGCACAATCAAGGGACAGATCTCAGCTCTGTCAGTGTGGTTTCAGAGGCCGCTGGCCACCCACTCGCTGGTAAAGACCTTCTTACAGGGGGTCTTGCGTATTAATCCTCCTGTCAAGTCACCAATTTGTCCATGGGACTTAAATCTTGTTCTGTCCACTCTACAGAAACAGCCTTTTGAGCCGTTGGCTGAGATTCCTTTAGTCTTACTGACAAGAAAATTGGTTTTCTTGGTCGCCATAGTTTCGGCCAGGAGAGTGTCAGAATTAGCAGCCTTATCGTGTAAGGAACCATATCTCGTTCTGCATAAGGACAGGGCAGTTCTCCGGCCCCATCCTTCCTTTCTACCAAAGGTTATATCCAAATTTCACTTAAACCAGGATTTGATACTTCCATCCTTCTTTCCAAAACCTACATCTAGAAAGGAGGGGTTGCTGCATACCTTGGATATTGTCCGGGCCATGAAGGCCTATCTTAAAGCTACAGAAAAGATCCGGAAAACAGATGTGTTATTCGTTCTACCAGATGGCCCCAAGAAGGGGCAGGCAGCTGCAAAATCCACCATCTCGAGATGGATTAGACAATTAATCATTCAAGCCTACGGGTTGAAGAGGTTGCCTCCTCCGTTGTCGGTAAAGGCCCATTCTACCAGGGCCATGGGCGCCTCTTGGGCAGCACACCATCAGATCTCTATGGCTCAGATATGCAAGGCGGCAACGTGGTCATCAGTCCACACGTTTACAAGGTTTTATCAACTAGACGTGAGAAGAAATGCGGATGCTGCCTTTGGTCAGGCAATACTACAGGCTGCAGTTTGAAATCCTCGGGATCAGAAACACCCTTGGTTATAAAAAAAAAAAAAAAAAAAAAAAAAAGTTTTTTTCTTGACTAGGTTAGAATTATTATTATGATTTGAGTTTATCTCTAAATTGAATCCTTCTTTGGAAGATGTCTCCCTCCCCTCATTAAAGCATTGCTTTCGGACATCCCACATAGTAATGAATATGCCGCTCTGTGTCCCGTGATGTACGAGAAAGAAAAAGGGATTTTTAAATACAGCTTACCTGTAAAATCCTTTTCTTGGAGTACATCACGGGACACAGAGCTCCCACCCCTCTTTTGGGTGACCATTTTGGGAGGCATACTGCTTGCTACAAAACTGAGGGACTCCCTCTAGGGGAGGGGGTTATATAGGGAGGGGACTTCCTGTTTGAGATTGCCAGTGTCCACACCTGAAGGTACTCCATATAACCCACATAGTAATGAATATGCCGCTCTGTGTCCCGTGATGTACTCCAAGAAAAGGATTTTACAGGTAAGCTGTATTTAAAAATCCCTTTATTTTCAAATCGACGCGGGAACGACGGCCATACTTTACATGGGTTACGCACTGTTAGACCAGCAAAAAGCTCCTCTAACATTACGTAGCCAAAAAATGACGTAGGCGATTGCGAGGGACACTCGTACCTTCGTGGATCGCCGTAAAAACTCATTTGCATATCCCGACGCATGAAAACGACGCAAACTCCTCCCAGCGGCCGCAAAAATATCGCAGTGTAGATCCGAAGGCTTACGAGGACGTAAGCCTCTCGGATCGAAGCCCGAAGCTGCCGTATCATGGTTTGAGGATTCAAACTAGTGATACGGCGCGCGAAATTTGATATTACTCCTGTCTAACACCAGTTAGACAGGCGTAATTGCTCTGTGAATCTGGGCCAAAGTGTTTAAATACAGTGCATGTGCTCACAACAACATTTTAGATTTTTTTTTGTCAGCAAAAGAATACACAGTAATGTTTATTTCTTGGTTTAAAAAAAAAGCTGTGCACATACTCATCACAATATTCTTTTCTTTTCTTTTTTTGCAAACTAAATACACTCCAATATAAAAAAAATGGCTGTTAGGGTCCTGTTAAAAATGCAGTCTAGCACAGGTGTTTTACCACCATATATATATAATCCCGCACTTCCGGGAATTGTGTGCAAGTGTGCGCTTACCGACAGCAGTGATTTTACACAGCAGAAGCTGATCATTGGGTCCCGCGGATGTTTCTGGCACCTGCTGTTTGTTTGGTACACTGACATGATATGTAAACAAGGCAAAGTGCTATTCTGTCAGTACAGAAGGCATGGATCCTGTGTTTCTGTAAAGCAGAAACACTGATCCATGCCTTCCACTTGTAAAAGCACCTCCTCCGCTACACTGAAATATTAGCTAGGCACACAATTAAACCTTTAATCGACCCTGATGTTAACCTCTTCCCTGCCAGTGTCATTAGTACAGTGACAGTGCATATTTTTAGCACTGATCACTGTAGTAATGTCACTGGTCCCCCAAAAAAGTGTCAGTTAGATGTCCGATTTGTCCACCACAATATTGCAGTCCCGCTATATTGTTTTTTTTTTACCAAAAATATGTAGCAGAATATACATTGGTCTAAATTGAGGAATACATTTGATTTCTTTACATTTTTTTGGATGTGTTTTAGAGCAGAAAGTATAAAATATTGTTGTTTTTTTTAAATTGTCGGTCGTTCTTTATAGCGCAAAGAATAAAAACCGCAGAGGTGATCAAATACCACTGAAAGAAAGCTCTATTTGTGGGAAAAAAAAGTAAATGCATCATATGACGTCGTTCCAGATCGAGAGCCGCATCGCCCCTCTGTCATTTGATGTTGGGCGGGCAGCAAGTGGTTAAGCTGTTGTGCCAATTCATACGAGGTTGAGGGCTAAAGTTTTTTTTTATTTTTTTTAGGAATTCAATTTCTTATAGCTTTTAGACTTGTTGTTGCGGCTGCTTTGTTTAAGCCATAATTTTAAAATGTTAAATTTATTACACACGTGAAGATGAGACTACAGTGGCACTGATGCTATCTGTGAATATTGTACTGTTCTGTAATACTACACATAGCACCACCCAAGCCCCGGACCATTTGTCTGGCCAAAGAACAGAGCACTTTTTGAGATTCGACACTGCGTTGCTTTAACTGACAATTCACATTTTTTTTCCACAAATAGAGCTTTTTTGTGACATTTGATCATCTGTATTTTTTGCGCTATAAAACAAAAATAGAGCGACAATTTTGAAAAAAAAGCAATATTTTGTACTTTTTGCTATAATAAATATCCCCATTTTTTTTTTTTTTTTACAAAAAACATAGGGGCAGATTCACACAGAAATGGATTATCGTAGCGTATCAGAAATACACTACGCTGCCGTATTTTACCTGGCTCTACGTGGAATTCAGGTAGATTTTGTCCAGTAAACGACGGCGGCGTAGTGTATTTCTCCCGTTGCAATCCATATAGACGAGTAGGGGGCGTGAATCATTTAAAATAGGCGCGTTCCCGCGGCAATCGATCTGCGCATGCTCCGTTCGCAAATTTCCCGCCGTGCATTGCGCGAAATCACGTCGTGACGTCATTCGTTGTTTAGGTAGCGTCGTTTACGGGCGATCCTAGTCCCGAACGAGTTACGTAAACAAAAAAAAAAAATTTATAAATTCGAAGCGGGAACGACGGCCATACTTAACATGGGCTACGTAACGTTAGAGCAGCAAAAAGCTGCTCTAACATTACGTACAAAAAAATAGACGAAAGTGATTGTGACGACCACTCGTATCTTCGGGAATCGCCGTAAAAAAACATTTGCATATCCCGACGCATCAAAACGACGCGAACTCCTCCCAGCGGCCGCAAATAGATGGCAGCGTAGATCCGAAGGCTTACGAAGACGTAAGCCTCTCGGATCAAAGCCCGAAGCCGCCGTATCATGGTTTGAGGATTCAAACTAGTGATACGGCGCGCGAAATTTGAAATTACTCCTGTCTAACACCAGTTAGACAGGCGTAATTGCTCTATGAATCTGGCCCATAATTTCTCAGTTTAGGCCGATATGTATTCTTCTACATATTTAGAAAAAAAAAATCTCAATAAGCGTACATTGATTGGTTTGCACAAAAGTTATAGGGCCAGATTCAGGTACATCTGCGCATTATTGGACCGGCGTAGCGCACTGCCTTTACTTTAGACTTGTGCAATGTAGCCGCGTAATCACCCTATTCTCGTAGCTTTTACGCAGAAAATTGCGCATGCGTAACGTTATTTCAGAGGCGTAAGGCGGAGTAATACAAATTGAGAAGGACGTGGGCGTGTTACATTGAAATGAGCCGTGACCCCATGCAAATGAAGGGCCGGCCGGCTCGCGCATGTGCGCTTGAAGGAGACCATGGTCAGCACCTCTCTGCGCATGCTCACAACTCGGGAACGGCGCAATCAGTGAAATTGGAAATGGACTAAGGACTACGCAGACAGCATAAATAGACAGACAGAAACGCACTTCCATTGCAAAAGTACATCCCTTTGTATCCCTCCCTATACAGCAAGGTGCTATTGTTCTGTTTGTTAGCGTTTATTTGTTTGTTTGTTGAGATATTTGGGGACTGTTTTGCAGAGTGATTTTTGTCTATGTGTTTTCTTTGTTGTTTTTTTTTTTAATTATATTTTTGCTGGGCTTTTTTTTTTTTTTCGGTTCTGTTTGTGTATGATTTGGGAATGTGGGGGGTGTCATTCCTGCCGGAAAAGGGGTGTCACCCTCAATTTTGGTGGAGAAGGGTTCCCCAGGACCAGGGAGAAGTGATCCCCAGGTCCGTGTGAATGGTGTATGAATGTACAGTGACATAATTGGAGCCTTGGCGTGGTGTTGCTGCTCACAAGTCCTGCATGGTGGGCTTGTGCCAATCCAATGTGATGAGGATGTGGGGTGTGTGTGCTAGGGACCACAGTGGTGTGCATGCATGCATTCTCATTGTGCCTTGATTAATGTGTGTGTTTAACGTGCAAAGATGCAGAATGTGAGCTGGCATGAGATGGGGTCATGAGATGGGGTCCCAGTGCATATGCAGAGTCACCTTGAAGGGAAAAGACAGGAGGATGTTAGTAGTGCATGTGCCCCTTGTGATGTGTGCATCATGGGGGGGGGGACAGTCATGCCTGCCACCCATGTCACTCACCAACCAGCCAGCTGTCCCCATACATGTTCTGTTCGAAATCTGTGGGGATGGGGCTATGATTGTATATGTAGCTGTCATGGGTGTCATGGGTGGTGTCATGTGTTGGGCTGCTGATGTCCTCCTGCAAGGTTGTGGTTAATTCCATGGTGGCATGAGGGGTGAATCTGAAGATGCGAGACACCTCAGAATCACTCATGCCATAGATGTCTATGCGTATGTGATATATCCTCTCCCGTGAAGAGTGAAGAGTGAGGGGCTTGTATCAGATAAGAATATTGTATTAGATTAAATTGTAAAGTTTATATAAGCAAATAAATAGTAAAAAAAAAAAATCCTGTGCCCTCCTCAGTGCCCTCCTCCGTGCCCTCCTCCTTCTTTGATCATCTAAAGTCAGTAGTATAGCTATGAGCATAGATGCCCCTGGCATGTTGGCATACAGATTGTTGTGCAACACGTGTGACTGCTGAGCTCCTCACTAACAGTGTTGCTTTATCTGACATGTAGACGATTTTTCTCTTTTTAGACCAGCTTTTATATGGTCTAATTTTAGACAGGACATTTTGCTGTTGCGCACACTGCGTAGCCTGCGCTGCCCCAACGTTCTTTTGTGGATCCCCGAAAGTCCCTCATTAGCATATTTGACTAGCAAATCGATGGTGTGTCTAGCGCAGTTTTGCGCGGACGGATGCGCCTGTCTAACGAAATTACGCTGGACAAAAAAAAGTAGATTTCTTGCGTATCTCGTTTCGGGGATGCCGTGCATCGAAACGCACGCGCACATTTAGACTTACGCACGCGTATCTCCTGTTGCGCAGGCGTAATCGCTCTGTGAATCTGGGCCATAGAGTCTACAAAATAGGGGATAGTTTTGTGGCATTTTTATTATAATTTTAGTAATGGTGGCGATCTGCGATTTTTATCATGACTGCGACTTTATGGCGGACAAGTCAGACACGTTTGACACATTTTTGGGACCATTGTCATTTTTACAGCGATCAGTGCTATAAAAATGCACTGATTACTGTGAACTGGCAGTAAAGGGGTTAACCACTAGGTGGCGCTAAAGGGGTTAAGTGTGTCCTAGGGAGCGATAACTGTTAGGGGGAGGAGCTACCAGTGACACGTCACTGATCACTGTTCCCGTGTACAGGGAACATTTGATCAGTGACATGTCACTGGGCAGAACTGGGGAAGGACTTGTTTAGAAAGGCATCCCCCTGTTCTGCCTTTGCCATATGCAATCGTGGACCGCCCAGGAACATACAGGTACATGCATTTGCCTGCCTGTGCCATTGTGTAGATGTATATACAGTATGCGTGTGGCGGTCGCTATGTGTTTAAAGGCATCTCTCAAGCATGTTATTGACCCTTAAAGTCACAAAAAAGGGCAGACTCTCCCTCCGCAGTAGTTTTTGAAATGTACTTTTGCATCGATACATGTCTCAATGGCATTGCTATGCCACTTGTTTTACAATCCCTTATCTACTAGCCTTGAAAATGGCCAGAATTTATTTGGCTCTCATTGACGTGAATGGGGTTCTGATTGAAGTCCACAATTGCTGGATTTTACAATAGTTTCACTAGAATGGCCCGTCAATTAAACCCAGACCGATTTGCTCATCCCTAATCTTGACCATATACAGTATATTACAATTTTACTGTGCAATTTTTTTTAGATTTATTGACTCTAGCTTTTCTGCCTAATGCTGCTCACCCACAGTACAATGTACAATGTCTGAGAATACAGTGTCCTTTAAATTTACAGGTAACTACAGTATGTAGTATGAGGGACTACCAAAATAGATATACAGTACTATGCAAAAGTTTTAGGCAGGTATGAAGAAATTCTGTAAAATTAGGAATGCTTTTAGAAATAGAAGTATTAATCATTTATTTTTATCAATTAACAAAATGGAAAGTAAATTAACAGAAGAGAAATCCAAATCAATATTTGGTGTGACCACCCCTTTACCTTCAAAACAGCATCAATTATTCTAGGTGCACTTTCACACAGTTTTTGAGGTAATCCGCAGGTAGGTTGTTCTAAACATATAAAAAGAAGAGATGTTGCCCAATGGGGAAACTGAAGCAGAGTATCCCCAATGGGCAACCAAGAGGCTACCAAGGCAGAGATGGACAGTAATATAGATAAAAATGTTTATTAGTCATATATAAATACAAAAGTACAACAAATTTGGGATAAGAAAAATTTCAATGGGCTGGTGCTGCACACATGAACCTGGTTCATGTAACATGCGACAATGCAACACATATAGGACACAAACATGTAACAAACATAAAAAACATATAAATGTTTGTTACATGTTTGTGTCCTATATGTGTTGCATTGTCGCATGTTACATGAACCAGGTTCATGTGTGCAGCACCGGCCGGCTGCTGTAAGTAGGCATATATGTGAGCCTCTCAAACATACATCCCGTATCTTCAATTTATTGAAATTTTTCTTATCCCGAATTTTTTGTACTTTTGTATTTATATATGACTAATAAACATTTTTATCTATATTACTGTCCATCTCTGCCTTGGTAGCCTCTTGGTTGCCCATTGGGGATACTCTGCTTCAGTTTCCCCATTGGGCAACATCTCTTCTTTGTATATGCATTGTTGTGGCTACGTTGACCTCTCAATAGGGGGAGTGACAGCCCATAGATCTTTCGGGACAGGCACATGTAACCTTGTAGAGGTAGGGAGTTCAACTTTAGTTTTTGTTCATAGGTTGTTCTAAACATCTTGTAGAACTAACCACACATATTCTGTGGATGTATGCCTCAAATCATTCTCTCTTTCCATGTAATCCCAGACAGAGGATGTTGAGATCAAGACTCTGTGGGGACCAAACCATCACTTCCAGGACTCCTTGTTCTTCTTTGCACTGAAGATAGTTCATCATGATATATTTTTGGGATTGTTGTCCTGTTGCAGAATACATTTTGGGCCAATCACATGCCTCCCCAATGGTCTGGCATGATGGATAACTATCTCCCTGGGTTGGTGAGGATCTCTACAGCTGACAGCTTAATCTGGGTCAGAAAAGTGCAAAACTGTGACCCACAGGAGAAGTATGGCCAAAACATACATACTTTTTCTTTAACCACTTCAGCTTCAGGACCAGGCTATTTTTTGCATTGTGGCACTGCGTTACTTTAACTGACGATTGTGCGGTCATGCGACACTGTACACAAACAACATTTGCGTCTCCCCCCACCCACCCCCACAAATAGAGCATTCTTTTGGTGGTTGTTGAGCACCTTTGTGTTTTTTCATTTTTAAAACTGTAGTTAAGCTTTACATTTGAGCATCCTTGAGGTATGCTGAGGTATCCCTTTTAAATGTATAAAGATGCAGGCTAATATCATGGATGGTTCCTGCACACTTGCTGCTCACTATCTGTAAGTATGCCAATCTGCATGCATAACATCAAAGACTTGGCCCTTTTTTTTTTTTTAAGTAGCAAGGTATTTTTTTTATAAAATATTCCTCTTATTTTTTTCAATGTTGAGCCTTACTCCTGGTCTCTAATGTTGAATTCAAAATATACTATAATAATAATAATAATAAATTATTGGTGCTTCAGAATTTACTCAAGTGTGTGTGTGTATGTGTATATATATATTATATATCTATATATATCTATATCTATATCTATATCACACAGGTCAATATCTCAGGAAAAAATGGAATTGTATTAACATAACAAATCAGCAACAAGCATTTTTAAAGTAAAGGGTAAGTAATGGCGCCCTCCATATTTCTGTCAATACCATACTTTAAACTCAATCCTTTGTGGATTTTGCATCCTGTGAAAAGAGATCCAATTCTGTCTTTTCATTTTAAGCCTCTGTGCCAAAGCTGGAATTGTTCTACCATGAAGTCAAGATGCTTTTTAATTGCCACACCCAGTGAGAACAATTTTCCCAATTCTTCTTTTTCAGTTTTGTTAGCTTTCTTTCCCCTTGAAAGATCAACACAGATTACAGTGATGTTGCTAAATGACTAAAATGATAAAACAAGTGGAGCAGAGTACTACCTTCCTCGTAAAGCATGCTTTCTGTAAGGCCTCGTACACACGAGTAAATCTATCTGTTCAAATCCGCCGGACCGACCGATTTGAACAGATCTGTCTGCTGGCATTTTGGTTTGCTCGCGTGTACACACGAGCAAACCAAAATCCCCGCCAGCAGACAGCGCGCTGACGTGTCGGTGACGTGGCGGTGACGTTGACGCCGCCACGTCACCGCACCAGGAAGTAAAACACTTCCGCGCATGCGTCGAAATCATTCGGCGCGTGTGCGAGAAGACATGTCTGCTGGTTAGCATTAGTGTTGAGCAGAATATGCCATATTCGATTTCGCGATATATCTCGAATATATAGTCGAATATTCGAGATATATTCGCTAAATGCGAATATTCGCGATATTTTTTGGAAATTAAATGATTGCAAAATTTCGCTATTGCGAATGCGAATGCGAAATTTCGAGAAATGCGGAAGGAGCACTCTGATCGGCTCAGAATATTCGTGATATTTTATAATACAAAATAATTGCGAAATTTCGAGAAATGCGGAAGGAGCACTCTGATCGGCTCAGAATATTCGTGATATTTTATAATACAAAATAATTGCGAAATTTCGAGAAATGCGGAATGGAGCACTCTGATTGGCTCAGAATATTCGTGATATTTCACAATACAAAATAATTGCGAAATTTCGAGAAATGCGGAATGGAGCACTCTGATTGGCTCAGAATATTCGTGATATATTACAATACAAAATAATTGCGAATATTCGGCAAATGCGGAAGGAGCACTCTGATTGGTTCAGAATATTCTTGATATTTTATCGTAATTTCGCAAAAATGCGATTGCGATATTTATTGTGGAATTTCGATACATGCTTTAGGAGCGCTCTGATTGGCTCATTCGGAAATCGAATATTCAAGATATTTTATCGAAATTTCACAAAATGCGAATGAGAAATTGATTGCGGAATTTCAACAGTAACACTCTGAAATCGAATATATGTGTTATTTTAGCTAAAAACAATATTGCGAATTTCTCGATCGCGCATGCGGGGCGGAGTAAATAATCGCGCAATATTCCGTTTGCCGAATATTCGCATTGCGAATATTCGGCAATATAAAACGATCGCTTCAGCTACTCGGACCAAGGTCTCTAATCATAACAGCAATGGCCCAGATTCAGAAAGCAATTACGCCTGTCTAACTGGTGTTAGACAGGAGTAATTTCAAATTTCGCGCGCCGTATCACTAGTTTGAATCCTCAAACCATGATACGGCGGCTTCGGGCTTCGATCCGAGAGGCTTACGTCTTCGTAAGCCTTCGGATCTACGCTGCGATATATTTGCGGCCGCTGGGAGGAGTTCGCGTCGTTTTCATGCGTCGGGATATGCAAATGTGTTTTTACGGCGATCCACGAAGATACGAGTGGTCTTCGCAATCGCTTTCGTCTATTTTTTTTTACGTACTGTTAGATCAGCTTTTTGCAAGTATAACGGTACGTAGCCTATGTTAAGTATGGCCGTCGTTCACGCGTCGATTTTTTATTTTATTTTTATTTTTTACGTAACTCATTCGGGACGAGGATCGTGCGTAAACGAAGCTACTCAAACAACGAATGACGTAACGACGTGTTTTCGCGCAATGCACGGCGGGAAATTTGCGAACGGAGCATGCGCAGTTCGATCGCCGCGGGAACGCGCCTATTTTAAATGATTCACGCCCCCTACTCGCGTAGATGGATTGCGACGGGAGAAATACACTACGCCGCCGTCGTTTACTGGACAAAATCTACCTGGATTCCACGTAGAGCCAGGTAAAATACGGCGGCGTAGTGTATTTGGGAAACGCTACGATAATCTAATTGTATCTGAATCTGGCCCAATGCTTTTAGACGTCGAAGGAGATCACTAGAATGTGATCTGTTTTAAAAATGAAACTGAAATAATCGCTCTGAGGCGGAAGATAGGGCGGAGAAAATAATCGCGCGATATCGCTATTGCCGAATAATCGCATTGCGATTTTTCGGCAATATAAAATGAAAAAAAAAATGCAGCTACTCGGCCCAAGGTCTCTAATCATACCAGCAATGCTTTTAGACGTCGATGGGGATCTCTAGGATGTGATCTGTTCTAAAAAAAAAATTGAAAAAATACGAATATTCGAAATAGCGAATATTCACCGCGAAATTCGGAATATATCGCGAATACTCGAATATGCCATATTCAAGCCGAATATTCGCAATACGAATATTCGTGAGCAACACTAGTTAGCATACTAACCAGCAGACATGTCGGGCGGACGGGTTCCCAGCCGACAGATTTCAAAGCATGCTTTGAAATCTATTGGGTGGCCAAATCCGTCTGTTTGCCCGTACACACGATCGAATCTGTCTGCTGAAACAGTCTAGCAGACCGTTTCCAGCAGACAGATTTGATCGTGTGTACGAGGCCTTAGTGTTTTTTTAGATTTCAAATTTATCAACTATTCTAAATCAAATGCAGACTCATATTTTAATGTAAAATTGACAAATTGTTTCATAATGCAACTCTGGGATAAGTATATTTAAAACAAGAGCATAAAATACACACAGTAGGAGGCCTCCACGGGAAAAAGGGGAGGGTCACGTGTTGGGGAGCCTGGAGTTGGATTAACCTACAGTAACTAATCACCAGATAACTTGCATACTTTTAACTGATGACACAAACTCAAATTATTTAATCTGGGTTATCTAATTTACCACCTCCATGTCTACATCTATATATGTATTTATATATGTATTTGTATATGTAGGTGTAAAATCTCAATTAAAAAAAGTTGGGATGCAGTGTAAAATCTGCATAACAAAATGCAATGATTTGCAATTCTCATAAACCCATATTTTATTCACAATAGAACATAGAAAACATATCAAATGTCCAACCTGAGAAACCACTGCGTGCGGCGGGCGGCTTACCTGCGGGAGGGATCCGTCTTGAGGGGGCGGCTGTTCGTTTCTGTCCGCCGCCTCGTGATCGCTCCCAGCCAATCCCGTGAGCCCCCGCCATGTCACTTCCTCTGCCTGTAAAATGTAAACACTGGCAGAGGAAGTGATGCAGCTCTCCTATCGGCAGGATCTTCAAACCGCCGAGAGGAGAGAAGAGTCACAGTAAGTCTGCACAACACTACACTGACACCAGTACACATAGGCACATTTAACCCCTTGCGATCAAAAAAATACTGTTTTTTCTTTTCAAAAATGTCACTCTGTTTATAGCGCAAAAAATAAAAAATCGCAGAGGCAATCAAATACCATCAAAAAAAAGCTCTATTTGTGGGAAGAAAAGGACGCAAATTTTGTTTGGGAGCCACGTCGCACGACCGCGCAATTGTCTGTTAAAGCGACGCAGTACCGAATTGTAAAAACGCCTCTGGGCATTTAGCAGCATATTGGTCCGGGGCTTAAGTGGTTAATAAGTGCATCTTAGAGAGTCCTGGACTTTCATCGGAAATTCCAATCGTGTGTGGGCGCCATCGGACATTTTTCCATCGGGCAGCTGTTCACCAGTCGTTAAAACGCTGCATCTTAAAATGTTGTCAAATAATTTCAGAAAAATGTTCAACTATAAATATATATTCATCTACATGTACATGATATCATTAAAATATTTAGATAATCTGAGTAATCTCTATGAGCAAACGGAAAAGGTTGAAATCCAATATTGTATCCCCATAAACTTCCAAAAATCAATGTCTGTTAAAAAAGTTTGCTGTGCCGTCCAAAAATGCAAGGTAAAATCTATATTGCTAAGAAGAATCAAAATTTGAACATGATTCAGAAACACCGCTGTCTTCTCTGGTTCAAAGCTAATTTAAAATGACCTTCTGCACAATGGAAAAATTCTGCGGTCTGATGAATTGAAATCTGACATTCTTTTTGGCAAGCATGGGATCCACGTCCTCCTGACTGAAGAGGAGAAAGACCTTTCAGCTTCTTATCAGCACTTAGTTCAAAAGCCTGCATATCTGATGGAATTTCCAATTGGGTTAAAATCCGATGCAATTTTCCGTCGGAATTCCGTTCAAGCTGTCTTGCATACACACTGTCAGACCAAATTCCGACTGTCCAAAACGCGGTGACATAAAACACTATGACAATTCGAGAAAAATTAAGTTCATTGCTTCCGAGCATGCGTCGACTTGATTCTGAGCATGCATGTTTTTGCTCCATCGGAGTTCCACCCAGACGATCGGAATTTCCGATTGTGTGTACAAGGCATTAGTGTGTATGAAATGGACAGCTTACACATCTGCAAAGGCACCATGAATGCTGCATGCTATAGCCAGGTTTTAGAGCAGAATATGCTACCATCCAGACAACAGTCTTTTTGGAGAAGGCCTTGCATACAGTATTTCATCAAAACAATGCTACACTGCATACTGCATACCACAGAATAGCTTCCTAGTGGAAGATTCCAGCTGCTTAACTGGCCTGCCTGCAGTCCAGGCCTCTCACCAATTGAAAATATTTGGCGCATCTTGAATGAATGAATGAATGAATGAATGAAAACTTGTATAGCGCAGCACATGCGAACTTAATCGCCATCTTAAACACAAAATACAACAAAGTAGACCTAGTGCTATTGAGCAGTTGGAATCATATATTAGGTAAGAAGGGGACAACATTTCTCTCTAAAAACTCCAGCAACTGGTCTCCTCAGATGTCGGATGTTTACAGTGTGTTTTTAAAAGAAAGGGGACTGCTACATCAGGTTAACCACTTGCCGACCTGCCGCCCTCATACTGCAGCAGGTCGGCACGATCCTGGAGACCATCGAAGCAGTATGTTGGTTCTTTAAGTAGATTTTTATCCTTAAAATTGTACATTTGCTCAGTTTAAACATTTGATATGTTTTCTATTTTCTATTGTGAATAAAATGTGGGTTTATGAGACTTGAAAATTGTCACATTCTGTTTTTATGTAGCTTTTAAACAGCTTTCGAACTCTTTTGCAACTGGGGATGTTCATCTCTACGTACCATCAATCTTTTTGGCAGACAGTGTATATTTCACTGCTTTCCTTTTTAAATAATTGTGTTGTTAACATCTCTAATGGAAGATGAAGGGAAAAATGTCATCAAACTAATAGAAAAAGAACAGAAAGGAGAAAAAAATGTTTTAGTGACAATAAACAAATAACAATCAAATAGACACAAAACCGGGGGGGGGTACACTAGGGCATCTGTTTATAAAAAAATGTGCTTTGGGAAAGACTCAACATTGATGCAAGTGTAATGAATAACACCCTAATGTTTGTAATGTGTGTAATAGTCTCCTTGTTGTATTTCGCTGGGAAAATTTAATTTAGCACTACCCCCGAAGGAGCTGCTGGTTTGTTTTAAGTCTACGCTCTGATTATCAACACCTGAATTTAGCTCAAAACCTTCCCTTGGCACAACTGGTATAGTAGGAATTGTGGACCCCAATATCTTGTTGGAGGGCACAATATCCTGGCACACCATAGTAAATTATGTAAATTAATGGATACCTTGAATTGTATGGATCCCATAGGGTGACAGAGACTGTACACAAATCTCAGCTTAACCAATGTAATTCTTTACTTGATAGGATTAAAACAAAAGAAACAAAGGTAAAACAGTAAAGGACTGCTTGCAAAACCCTGCAAGAGTCAGAAACAGTAATAACAAATAAATGCACGTTAAAGCGGATGGCCCATCAAAAATAAATATTAAAAGCCAGCAGCTACAAATACTGCACCTGCTGACTTTTAATATTAGGAAACTTACCTGTCCTGGAGTCCAGCGGCGTCCGCAGCAGAGGATGAGCGTTCGCTCGTCTCTCTTCTGCTCCCCCCCTCCATCCACGGTGAGGGAACCAAGAAGTGAAGCGCTCCGGCTTCACCGCCTGGTTCCCTACGGCGCATGTGCGAGGCGATTGGCTCCCGCTGTGTGCTGGGAGCCGAGTGCTCCCAGCACACCACGGGGGGGGGGGGGGGTGAGAAGAAAAACCTGTCTTTTGCCTGAGAATACTGGGCCGGAAGTGGGTGCAAATACCTGTCTTTAGGCATAAAGATGATCAGCAGTCTGCAATGACTAAATAGGCGGACTTTAAATAGTATTCCTAACTAGTGTGGTTTGGTTAATCAGACCACACCTCAGTTCAAATTATCCCAAAAGTCCATGCACTGAGGGTTGGCAGGGGTAATTTGTAATCCAATAGGGTAACAAATAAAACTTGTGAAGTAGGCCCAAATAGTAAAACTACAATGGCTAATGTGAACGATCCACCCTCCAACAACACAGTCAGTAGGTTCTGGGTAGGTGCCCAACCAATTCAGGCCTTGTCCTTCCGAAACACTCCGTCTGTGATCTCCAATCACGACACCTTAAGATGACAGCCTCCGGTTCTCAGACAAGTCACTCAGGTAATCGGGATCCATCAGGGGTTCTGTCTCTCTCTGAGTGGTGCTTGCCCGGGCATAGGTAGGCATCAACTCCGGACTAGACTTCCGTTGGACACTTCCCCAGGTGTCCTCCTGGGTAGAAGAGGCGGTGCGGAGAGAGTGTGCCAAAAATGTCCCCTCCCTTGTTGTAAACCGCATATACAATTTTTTTTAAAACCTGCAAGACAAAAGGCATAATCAGCTAGTATGCACTGCATACTAGCCGATTATGAAAAACTTACCTCGGAACGAGGTGAAGAGCACTTCCTGGTCCACGCCGAGCGAGATGTCAGCTTGCTCCGGTGTGTCTTCCGGGTATCGCCGCTCCAGCACTGTGATTGACTGGAGCGGCGATGATGACACTCCCACACGTGTGCTTTCAAATCGGCAAGGTCCGGCGGCTGCCGGTCCTTTCGCCGTGGATTCCCCCCTGTGAATGCGGCGCATTGCGCATTGCGAGGGGAATATTCTTTATACCTACAGGTAAGCCTTATTATAGGATTACCTGTAGGTAGAAGTAAAAAAGTGGGGTTTACAACCACTTTAAATTACCTCCCCCAGCAGGCAGTGCGGGGAGCAAAGTAGTCTGGGATTGTACAGTTGCTCTCTGGGTAACTTAGTTCATAATAAGCCAGGGCAAATAGAGTCTCTTTTCTCCCTGTACTCATTTCCCCAACATCCTCTGCGGTACCAGGACAAGGAGTAAACAGCCCGTGGCTATATCACAACTCTGCCACAGGAGGAAGCTGAGGTCCTTCTTGATCAGCAGATGGTAGTCTTTTATACCACATAAAAGGGTGATATCCCACTACAGTAAAATTACAACATTCATTCCGAATAGAAAAAAAAAGAAACTATAAGAACATTCAGCTACAGAGTTAACATTCACCAATGAACAAAATATCCTAACACTATAGGCTAAGACCATGCAACCAGCAAGGGAAATAATATGAGGGAGGTCTATTATTCACTGTGTACACAGTCAATGGAGAATTTTGTGCAAATGGCTGAATGAATGGGTGAAATGATCTTTCAACTGCAGTGTGAAGTGAAAGTGAATGTGGAAGTCTCCAAGTTGTTAGGGAGCCGGCACCACCGCGTCATGCAAGCAGTGACTTATCCCTCAGGCACATTCATCCCTCAGCTGGGGATTCATATTTGCACAGGATTCTCTATAGACTGTACACATTGCAGAGGTCTCGCTCCTATTATTTCCTCTGCTGGTCAAATGTTCTTATCCTATATTGTAAGACCATTTTCTCTGCTCCTGAATGTTACAGTAACTCTCAGGATCCTATGTTTTCATAGCTATTTTTCCAAGTGTTAGTTAATATTAAATTCACCCACCAAAAGGAAACTATTACACACATTTTTTATAAATAGTTATATAGTTATTCAAGTAAAAAAAAGACAGTAGTCCATCAAGTTCAGCCAGCAACCAAATAGACCCCATACTAAAATAAACTAAAATCAGCCCTCTTCTCAAAAAAAATCATCTATCTACAGTTTTTTCAAGCAAATTTCGCCGGAGAAATCCAATGCATGAAATTGGGAGCTTTTCTAAGGTAAATGTTTGCAAACGATATTACTTATGCAACACAATTAGTAGGACATTATTCCATTTGCTTATCCCTAGTTGTTACTAGATATGTGCATTCCCGTTCGTACGAATGTTATTTTCGTATGAAAATGTTCATTTTCGTACCCGCGGGATAATGTGTACATACGAAAATGGTAAAGCACCAAAATACGAAAACGACGGGATAACGGATGAGCCGCATAACGAACGACCGCAAATACGAACGAAAGATCCGACGGGAAAAAACGACAAAATAACAAAAATGAAATCTGTATCAAAAGATTTGCATTGTGTATTTTGTTTGAATCCATTTTGTGTTTGTTTTCAGTTGTATGTTCATTGTTCAATGACATCTATAACAAAAGAATTTCATTATGTATATTGAATGAATTCCTTTTTCTGTTCGTATTGTGTATTCAAAATACTGAAGGCAAATCTTTTGTTATAGGTGTCATATCAACATACGAAAATAACAAAAGAAAACGGATTCAAATGCAAATCTTTTGTTTATCGTTTTTTTTTGAATGGCCAGAGAGTTAGGCAATGCATGATAAAATTTTCTGTGCAATTTTCTGTACAATTTTCTTTAGATTTACCTTCAACTATGTAGTGCGAAGGGGCCTGCCTGATTGCATACAATTGAAAGTGTTGTTTAGTTTGACCTCATTATATGGTTTTTGGTAAATCTAAAAGAAAATTGTACAAGAAAATTGAACATGTATGGCCAGTCTCAGTGACTGAAAGCAGCTTCCCTTTTGTGCTGAGTAGTGAGTACACTAGTACAGTAAACCCAAATAAACCTTTCTGTGGATTTTCATCTGAAGGGAGATCAGTTGGCCAGACTTTTGATTTCCTTTATTTTTTCATCGGTTCACCGCTGAAGCGGTCTGATGTGAGTACACACCATAAGTTCAAGAACCGATCGAGTCCAACGCAATGACGTAAAACACAATGATGTGCCAATCTATAGAAACTGTACATTGTGTTTACCTTTCTGTGTATCATTAGTAAAATACCAGACATGGCCATTTTAGAGCAAGATACTGTAGTAAGAAAGGCTCTAAAATTGCTGTATTAAAAATGTTACATTGGCCCCCAGGCGATTTCCTCCTAGGCACTCATTAGAGCAATCTAATGATAAGAAATATACTTTGCAAGATCACTGGCTTTTAATTATAAATGTACTAAGATGCCATTATAAACTGTTAATTCGTCTTTAGATTCTATCTGTTAACTGATGGGAATATTTTTATTTACCAGTCTACCCAAAGTTTTTAGCTTGTGATGGAAAAATAAACCACCTATTGGTTTCTCATATTTTTTAAAGACTATACTGGTAAGATCTCTGTGCTTAAAGCGGTTGTATACCCACTGACACATTTTAATTTATTTTTTACCCCTGTAAGGCATAAGGCATAATGAGCTAGTATGCACCGCATACTAGCTCATTAAGAAATACTTACCTTAGAACGAGGCGTCGGACACTCACCTGGTCCACGCCGAGGTAGCTGACATGTTACCTCAGCGTGTCTTCTGGGTATCGCAGCTCCAGCCACTCACAGCACGGGAGACTTGATTTCGGCAAGGTCCGGCATCTGCCGGGCCTTAAGCCGAGAATCACCTGTGTGAATGCGCCGCTGCAGTTAGCGGCTCATTGCAAGGGGAATATGAATGGGTCCTAATAGCATCGTGGCTCTGAAATTCAACCAAACTCCCCTCAAAAGAATGGAAAAAATAGGATGCTAAGAACCATAGCTGTCAGTTATTCTACTCCATAAGGTCGAGATTGCTGGCCTTCGGGTACTCTTAAACATACAAAAACCTAGTAGATACTGTCAATTTGGACACACAAAAACCCTAAGTGAACCACAAATTGTAAAAGGAAGATTTTTATTAAAGTGTAATTGAACTCCAAAAACAGCTGACAGCCAACTCCACACTGGGTTGACATAGAGGCCCTTGCATGCTTTAAGACCCCTTTCACACTGAGGCGCTTTTCAGGTGCTATAACGCTAGAACACCTGCAAAACCCCCATTAACCACTTCCCGCCTGGTCAATGTACAATTGACGTCCGGGAAGTTGTTCTGAAATCCTGACTGGATGTTTGACGTCCTCAGGATTTCATGCCGGCGCGCACTCGTGAGGGCACGCAGCGCGGTGAACGGTGATGCGGGGTGTCAGTCTGACACCCTACATCTCCAATCTCGGTAACGAGCCTCCGGCGGAGGCTCATTACCACGTGATCAGCCGTGTCCAATCACGGCTGATCACGATGTTAACAGGAAGAGCCGTTGACCGGCTCTTCCTCACTTGCTTCTGACAGACGCGAGTAGAGGAGAGCCGATCGGTGGCTCAGCTGATGGGGGGTTCGCGCTGATTTTTTTTTCAGCGCAGCCCCCCCTCGGATCCCCACACTGGACCACCAGGGAATGCCCAACAAATAGCAAAAATAGATAAAAAATAAAAATAAAAAATGTAATACAATCAATGCCAATCAGTGCCCACAAGTGGGCACTGACTGGCAACATGGGCACTGACTTAATGATACCCAGCAATACCATCAGTGCCCCCCCTCAGAGTCACCCAGTGTCCATCTATGCCCAGTGCCCATCAGTGCCCACCTGTGCCACCCATAAGTGCCCATCTGTGCCACCCATAAGTGCCCATCAGTGCCGCATACCAGAGCCGCCTATCAGTGCAGCCTATCGGTGCCCATCAGTGCCACCTCATCGGTGCCCATCAGTGAAGAAGAAAAAAACTTACTTATTTTCCAACAAAATTAACAATTTTTTTTTGTCTGTTTTTAGTTGTGCGAAAAAAAAATAAAAAAAATCACAGAGGTGATCAAATACCACCAAAAGTAAGCTCTATTTGTGGGAACATAATGATAAAAAAATTATTTGGGTACAGTGTAGCACGACTGCGCAATTGTCATTCAAATTGCAACAGTGCTGAAAGCTGAAAATTGGCTTGGGTGGGAAGGTGTATAAGTACCTGGTATGGAAGTAGTTAAAGAGCCACTACTGTCTCTCCAATGTGAAAGCCAAGAGGGCTTTCACACTGGAGCAGTGCGCTAGCAGGGCGGTAAAAAAGTCCTGCTAGCAGCATCTTTTGAGTGGTGAGGAGCGGTGTGTAAAGCGCTGCTGCAACGGCGCTGCTGCCCGTTTACCACCGATGCCCCAGTGTGAAAGGGGCCTAAAGGTTCGATTGCAGCTTTAATGTGGATTCCTAGTAGAATGGCAAGACCCCCAATCTTGTGTCCTATCTTTCATTCTTGTTATCTCTTTGGGATAGATGTCAAATAAAAAGAAATCTTTGCTCACTAGAACAATATCAATACATATTACAAGGGCCATCCTCAGAACTGTCAATATACCTTGATTAATTTTTTCTTAGAAAATAAACTTCATGGAAATAATCCCTCATTCAGGTTATCGAACAATCTTGTACTACTAGAAAGCCCCTAACAGACCTTATATCTATTATTTATAACACTTTAATTAAACCTGAGTGGCAGACAAGAGCAGTTACAGCGCAGCACCGGAGGACATTGTTTGACAGGTAAGTCTGCCATAAAGTGTTAAAAAGTGGGACATACTAGCATGTTAGGGCATAACGCTCTCAGGGGCCTGTTTAATAAAATAAAACAGTGTTTAATTTCACTTTTTGTTAACTTGCTATATGATGCATACCCAATATATGCTATTGGATCACAGGAACTTTAAATAGTCCTATCAACAAGTCCCTCAAAGTAGACTCAGAAAATAAGGTACAATTGTAACTACTTACTGTGTCTTCTGTCTATGTTGTAAACATGTACACTTCTGGAGAAAAAAAATCAGGAGCTGGCTCAGACCATCAGGCTCTACCTATTCACAAAATATCTGTTTTAAGGCACAGTTTAAATAAATAGGTAACACAATAGATAAATAAAGGATTTAAAACCAAGGTATTGACTAAAACGCCAGCATCTTTCACTGGTAGAGGAGAGGGTGGCAGATTACTCAACACTAAAAGAATAAAGAACACACATTGATTTTTTTGGCTTTGAAACCTACAAAGTCCTGGAGTGACTTGAGTACGATCACAAAGTAAAAATGCACTTCCCAGCTGTATAAATAGGACAGAACAGTTGTTCAAATAGAAAATCACATTTCAAAATATGCAGCTGATAACCAGTGATGTAACTACAATCAAACATAGGAGAACCTATAAATAGCTTACAGTTGAAAAACTGTGGAGACCAGATTGTGTGTAAGCATGCAGCAAGTCATCAATATAGTGCCAGCACTGTAAATCTGCAATCTGGCAAATGCTGGAAAGATTATTTGTACACAAAGTCAAAATTATTGTTAAATGTAACATAATATATATACAGTACAGGAAGAGGGAGCCACAACACACTGGAGGGATCTCTAATATTTTTTTTTTATTGTATAGGACACCCACAAGCATAGCAGTGGCAGTTCTCCTAGAACAGGTGTGTGGTGGTGGCTTCTTTTTCATGCATTGGGTCTGTGAGTGAAGACAGCTCAATCTACTTCCAGTACCTGGGGTTTGAGTGGTGATGGGCAGGAGCAGCTTGGAGTAGAGGCGTAGAGCATTCTGTGTTTAAATTATATATACTGTATTTATTGGCGTACACTCACTGTGGATTTTTCTCCCCTGAAATGTCCCTCTTAGGCCGCGTACACACGATCGGTCCAAACCGATGAAAACGGACTGAAGTTCAGTTTCATCGGTCCGAACCGACCGTGTGTACGCCCCATCAGTCTGTTGTCCTTCAGTCCAAAAATTTAGAACTGGCTTTAAAATCAGACTGATGAACGCCTACCGATCAGTCAAAACTGATGGTTAGTACGCAAAAGCATCGGTCCAAAACCCGCGCATGCTCAGAATCAAGTCGACGCATGCTTGGAAGCATTAAACTTTATTTTTAACTGCACATCATTGTGTTTTACGTCATTGCGTTGGACTCGATCGGTTCTTGAACTGATGGTGTGTACTCACATCAGACCGCTTCAGCGGTGAACCGATGAAAAAGGTCCGTCGGACCATTCTCATCGGATGGACCGGTCGTGTCAAAGTTAGGGTGCTTGTTATACGCCAATAAATACGGTATACAATATTTACAATTTTATATCATTAATCTTCCTATATATAGTATTAAGTAACAGCTTTGCTTCAATGCTGCCTCCATCCCTGAATTTGGCTGAACAGAGCATGCCCTACCAGTGAGATCTCACCCCTTCCAGTCCAAAGAACTACCATAGAAGGCCATTCTCTGTTTCCTGTCAGAAACTGGAGGGTTTTTGCACCAATTCCATTAACCAGCAATTACTACTTCCAGTGTTTCTTTAGAAAAGTACACGTCCTGTTTCCTGTCAGCAATATTGGAGGCTTCCTGTACTTTAAACCCTCATGGCTCCCGTCTCTCTGTTCTCCTCCCTGGTGTTGACCACTCTCCATAGCAGTACGTGTTCTTTTTTCCCCTTTTGTTGGCATGTTGTGCTTTTACTAGAGTTCACAGACGCTGATTACATGACCAGAATATGGAGGCTGTCAGACATCTGTCAGCAGGCAGACAAAAAAAAGGGTGGGCACATACAAATAATTAGAGATAGTGGACATACTATCAGAAACATCACACAGATCAAACAGACAGCACACTACTTCACTCACCCAGTTACACACTCAGTCACAGTACACAGATGGACTGCAGATCACAATAAGCTGCAGATAACATCGGAATGCAGTATAAGTAGTGCATGTGCTACTTTTCAAAAATGCCCCTAGCCAAATCCACAATAATTTGTGATTTAGTGCCCAAAAACACACTATGTTTGTGATTTTCATTTAGGGTGCCTTTAACAATGTATTGGTACCTGCAGCAGATCGCAAATGCAGTGCATTTTGAGCACAAATGGGGGGGGGAACATGCATGGTGTACATCAGATGTGCCCAACCAGTGGCCCAGGGGCCACTTGTGGCCCACAGAGCCCTCTGATGTGGCCCACAACCTCCTTCTCTGGGATGGAATAAAATAGAATACTGTTATTAAAGGTCAGTTTATTACTAAAATCACAGTGTGTGTATATAAGGCCATATCTGTTCTGCAGTGGTTACTGGGTTGCTTTCAAACTGATCCACAGGTACAGATAAGTGCACCTGCGGGTTACCTGCACTGAGCCATAGACTTCTATTACCTGCGAGTTTGGTGTGCTGAGAGTAGAGTTCTATAGAGCCGAGTGGGCTGCCATCCACCTGCTCCACTCATTGTGGCCCGCGATCGGTTAACAAGTCACTTAAGTGGCCCTTGCTCTTCAAAGGGTTGGGTGCCCTTGGTGTACATCTTTCCCGCAACTGGTTGTGGTGTGCACCGGCCCTAAAAGAATAGAAGTTATAAATACCCACCAGCTGCCCTTCTTTTAAGCTACAGTAGGCAGTGGATGGGGGTGTTTACATGCTGCAGTAGCGATCCTTCACTTTGAACCCTCAAGTTTACCTGACATGTAGCAATCTGTGGGGGGGGGGGGCAAGCATGTCAAACGCTGCACACTCAAGCAAATGGGGAATTGCCACAAATGTCCTGCAACCATGTGTAGTGCACAGAGTTGCCACGTCCCAGCAAAAATGAGGCTAAAACAGGCGGTGAAGAGGCATCTCGTTGCTTCGTCGCCGCCTGTCAGTAGCCTCTGAAATGCAATCCAAATGTGGATTAAGCTTCAGAGGAAAGGGAGATTTAGATACACCTGTAGCTCCCCCCTTGCCTACATAGTGTGAATAGGTTAGATACATTTAGTTAAGCATCAGTGCAGCCAGTGGAGCCAGGATTAATTGGGGTCATGTACAGTTCAGCTGGCAGACTCTGAGGGCCAAGCCTCTGTTGCCTCCCTCTGTCTTCTGGGAGCTTCCAGAAAGTTCCAGGACTTAGTGGGTGGAGGAATTGAGTTGGAAGCCTGAATATTCATGAGAGCTCTACCAATCCCAGGTTAAAGGGGAGTTCCACCCACAATTTCACTTTTTAAATATAAATACCCCTGTAATACACAAGCTTAATGTATTCTAGTAAAGTTAGTCTGTAAACTAAGGTCCGTTTTGTTAGGTTGTTACAGTTTATAATCTAGAAATAGACCGTGGCCATCTTAAGTGTGGGCATCATGAAGCCAGACTGTATGACTTCCTGGATTTCAGCTTTGCATATCTCGCACATGCTCAGTGCTGCACAAGCAATGCAATAGGTTTCAGTCAGGTTTGCAAGGACTACTGGGAAACATGATGCCTATCCCAGAAACCCTTGCAAATAGCCGTGTGACTTAATAGCATAGGCTAATAAGGAGGAGGAAGTAATGAAGGACTACAAAATAAAGGTATTTACAAGCAACAAAATAAAATAAAAAATTTCCATTTTGAACACTATGAGATTAGGGCATGCAGCACAGACAAAAATAAAAAAATGGGTGTAACTCCACTTTAAGGATGGCCCAGAAGGGTAGAGAGCTTGCCCATAAATGCGCAGAAGCCTGGCCATGTGGGGGAGAATCCAGTGGCCTGAAGGGGACTACTATGCTGGTGGAGAGAGAAAGAGAGAGATGGTGTGCTGAGAGAAAGGAGTTAGACAGCTGAGAGGAACCCCACCCTCTACAGTTTCATCTCAACTGATTGACATACCCTGGCAACAGGGGCGTATTTACCACAAGTCAAGCAGAGTGTTTGTCTTGGGGGACATTTTTAAGGGGGACAGCACCACCCCCAGGCTCCCTTTGCAGCTGTTGGTTTCCCTCCTCTGCCTTCCTGATAACTTTGGGAGCTGCAGGGCATTCACAGAGTGATCCATTTGGCCAAATAGATCCCCCTCCACTATTTTGACCCCCCCCTTCAGTGCCCCCCACCTCCTTAATTCAGCTGCTGGATGGTTCTCTTTCTTCCCCCTTTTGCCAGCTGGATAGATGGAGAGCAGGGGGGCTGCTCCATGCAGCTGCTGGCTGGATCACCCATCAACCCTTCTCACTAGCTGCAGCTGCTGTGGGAGATCAATGGATGGAGAGCTAGAGGCTGGTAAACTTTTGCCAGTCCCTTTTCTTTCCTGACAGCGATCACAGTACTGATCCCTTCTGTATTTATTATTCACTGACACATAGTAAACTGTGTTTACTATTTATCAGTTTGAATGAATAGAAATCTCTATATAGAGTCCTATCTCATTCATCCACAGTGCAGCTAAGGCTGCAGAGAAAGAGATTGTCTTTACTCTTTGTCTCAAAAAAAATAAAAAATAATCTTATATGTACCTGTACAAAACAATACAAATAACATGAAATAAAAAAAAAAACATAGTAAAAGCCCTTTCACACAAGTTGGGGATCGTTTCGCTATGCAGAGTGGACACGGACACAAACCGCTCTTCTTTATGTGGCGGTTGGAGTGAAATGGACCGCCTGTCCATTTCCATCAGACTGTCATCCGATCCACCGGACAGATGGGGAATACATCCCCATCCATCTGTTTTTGGGAGACAGGATCAGATCGGATGGTGGCGGGTGTCAACCGACAGGAGGGGATGGAACAGATTTGGATGGGGGGCACCCAATTTTAGTCTTGACTAGGGCAGCAGAAAACCACTGCATGCCAAGCAAGTGGGACCTGTACAGCAGGAGGCCTTTGCAGAAGTCACCATCTATGGTGCAGGACTTGGGGGATTGAATAAGTAACCTCTGCCTGTTTAACCAGGAAAGGGAGCCAGGTATAATACCCAGCTAGGCATTCCGGAGGGAAAGCTACTGCCAACCTTCAACCCCTGTTGGGATAATCTTGTGCTAATGTACCAGTGCTGTGATCAGTATTGGATATGCTGTGCCAGTCTGTTAAAAGTAATCCCCCCTGGGATTACAATCTGGAGTTTTGTGCTAAGAAGACAGTCTAGCCACAGTTGTCCCCAAAGTTCTTATACACTCCCCCCCCCCCCCCCCCCCCTTCAAAGCCTACAAGGGAGATTGTAGCCGAGTGCAATATTCAGATAGCTTTCAGAGGCACAGAATATTGTTATTCTCCACCCATGCTTGGGGAATTCTCAGTTGGAGCCAGATGTGCTGGCATTTTGTAGGGAAGACTAAAGTACCTTAAATCAAGTTGGCTAGCCAGGATGTACAGTACAGTTATTCTAGAGGAAGTACAGTCTAAGATCTTTGCTAGAAGTCTGTGATCACTCAAGTTGTCCTCAAAGTTCTACATTGACCAAGTTCTGGGCATCCCATAACATCCTAATCCCATCCAAGTTATTTACCCCAATAACTAACTATGTGTGCCTGCTGAAAATTCATGCTAGCTGGCTGTGCAGACAAAGGGGGACCCAAAATCTAGCGACTCCTGAGGGGGTATCACTTCACACGTGTAAAACTACCTTAAACCCTCCTATACTTTACAGCGAAGGAAGCTGCCATCTTAGACTATTTGATCTACAGTAGCCATGGTGCTGCACATGTGATCAGACATTGAACATAACAGTTTTGGGAAGCTGTAAAATTTGTGCATTTGGCTCTGCTTTAAGCATTATTTGAAGAGGATGGCGCCAGCATGGAAGAATTTCTATACTAGCCCTTAAAATAATAATAGCCTTTTTGCATGTAATGTATACATATATGTATGGGGGTCTAGAGAAATATGATGGCTTAGTTTGAACCCAAGCACAATGAGCTCCGAAGCATACTTAGAAGTCAGGATGTTTTACAAAGATGTCTATACCAGCACAGGCTATGAAAAACATAGTTTCCGGATGGCGGACAAACAATAGGCATTTTAATTCAGTGAGCATGTGATTCCTGTATGCAAGAGAGCACGCTGCTTTCAGAAGATCACTATCTTTGTTTTTTTAAGTACAATAATTAGCATGTGGAAAACTAACAACAGTGTAGCATTATTCTCTCACATATAAAACATACGAAAAGAATTTAGAAACATGGCAGTATTTAGATTTGATTGTGTGCAATCAAATCGCATGTTCTTAGAATGTATTATGTGCCTGGGATGCATGATAAGGCTGCAGCATGTATATGTGGAGTTTACTAACAAATGTATTCTGCCATGGGGTATGCATTCCAGCTTCTGATCTTACACAAGTAAATACAAGTGTGACTTTTCCCTAGTGTTTTTGGGTCTAGCTAGGCAATGTCAGTAGTTTTAAATCCACATAACATGTAGGACTAAAACCACATCAAGTGTAGCAGTAGGCTTTTAAAGGACTTTTAGAGAACAATACGCTGAAAGGTATTGTTCTGTGTACGCACATAACTTTGTTCAAACATTAGGACGCATGCAAGATTCAATATGTTGCATTAAATAAAGATTCTAATGATTGATGAGCGCTGCTTTATAACATGCCTTTCCTTTCTGCAACAGCATAGCAAACAGGGTGTTTTACATATTGTTTAGCTTGGTGTATGTGCCTTTAACTGCTAAGCAAGTCCGTCATTTCCATTTATTTATAGATACATATACATTGCTATAGAAACAACTTCACTTATAAATCATTCCCTAAGTTCTCATTGACACAGGAGCTAAACCATACACACTGTGACCTGACCATTTTTTTTTTTTACTTCATCTTTATTTTCATTTTTCCAACATTCAAAATTTCCATGCAAAAAACAGTAATGTCCTGTACACATAATCGGTTCGTCTGATGAAAACGGACCGATGGACCGTTTTCATCGGACGAACCAATTGTGTGTGGGCCCCATCAGTTTAAAATAGAACCTGTTTTTAAATTTCCGTATGGTTAAAAAACCAATAGAAGAAAACGATCGTCTGTGGGGAAATTCATCGGTCAAAAATCCACGCATGCTCAGAATCAAGTCGATGCATGCTCAGAAGTCGTGTTTTTTACGTCACTGCTTTGGACACGATCAGATTTTTAACCAATGGTGTGTAGGCAAGACTGATAAAAGTCAGCTTCATCGGATATCTGATGAAAAAACCCATTGGTTAGGGCATAAGATATATTTTATGAAATACATACCCTTAAATCTCCCCCCCCCCTCACACCCTTACAGATTAATATATTAGCTAAACAGACTTTATAGATATTTACAGTCTCTTTTGCCAGTTCTGGGGTTTTGATCCTTACTTTACAAAACTACTCCTCCGTCCCTTCTCAAGTAGGCCAGTTTTTCCCTTACTATTATATTGTTGATCATTCCCAATCCCAATCAATCCATTACCGATGGTGGCTTAGGTTTTATCCATTTCCAGGTAATCGCCTTTCTGGTTTGATATAGACATCTCAGTACTGCTATTCGTTTAGCCCCATATACCACACGCTGCTCCAAATAGCCTAACACACAGCACCAGATCCAATTGTAAACGTATTCCAAATACTAGGTTTATTTTACCCAATACTGCGTTCCAATATTTAAATAGTTTTGGACACTTCCAAAGCATATGAATCATGTCCCCATTTGCGACGCCACCTCCACATCTTGCCGAGTAAACCGAGCGTGTGTACGAGGCTTTCAGGTTTCTCGTCAAGAAAACTCTCCAGAATCTAGATGAGAAAAATAGAGAACATGTTCTCTATTTTCTTGTCTTGAGATTCTGGGCAGTGTTTTCCTGCCAAGAAACCCGAGAGTGTGTAAACTTACCTGTCGCTGTGAAAACCCATGCATGCTCAAAATGACTTTGACGCATGCTTGGTAGCTTCCTAGGCATAGGTAGGGTGTAGCAAGATGGCGGCGACGGCATTGAACAATGAACATACAACTGACACTAACAAAAGAAAAGCATTCAAGATACAAAGAATGCAAATTGACGAAAATTCAAGATAATTATTATCTAACAAGAAACGAACATGAATTAAACAGAATAACGAACCTTCCCGCATGTACGAAAATATAACGTTAACGGAAATACGAAACAATCGGAATACGAAAAATCGTGTTGTACGACAAATGAACGGGAACGAACGGGAAAACGGGCGTCTTACGAAAAACTAACGGAAACGAACAGACAGGACCATACGAATCAGAACAAAAAAAACAAAAAATGTTTCTGTGCACATGTCTTTCATACCTTCACCATCAACTTTGCTGTGGGGCACTAACCTTCCTTCCCCAAAGAGTCTGCTTGTAATGCTTCCATCAAAAATGTGTGTGTGGTACAAGCTAATATTGCATGTGAGTTATCTAGTGGTATTATTGCTCACCACCCAGCCCTCCACCCAGCGCTGGACTTACCATTGGGCTTGCCCATGGGCCCCGTCCAATAGGGGGCCCCGGTCCCAATCGTGGCAACCCCTCATTCGCGGCAATCGTGGCAACACCCTCTTCATTCGCAGCAATCCCCTCCTGCAATTTTGCATCTACGACCCCGCCGTGATTTTGCGGCAATCGCTGCAATCCCCGTTCGTGGCAATTTCGCCCCCTCTGCTCAACATCTTCGGCGGATGGATGCAATTCTCTGCACCCCTCCCCCCGTACAACTTCAGCGGATGGATGAATTTCTCGGCAGCTTCGATGCTCCAGGGGGCCACTTCACTGCAGCTGTGTAAGGGGCCCCAAAATTAGGAGGTAAGAAGTCCATCCGGTGGCTACCCCCCCTGCTCAACAAGTATGATCGGTCGGTGCACTGTCCCCCCCCCCCTCAACAACTTTGATAGGTCGGTCGGCGGATCTAGCCCCCCACCCCTCCTTAACAACTATGATCGGTCGGTGTTAACAACCCACCCCCCGCTTCTCTGCTCCAGGGGGCCCTTAGATTATTAAGCCCAGGGGCCCCCACCACCCTAAGTCCTGCCCTGCCCCCACCTGTTGTAGCTGGGCCACCAGGAAGTAACTCCAGGGGTATGGCACAGCCAGACCCCTCTTATCTCTCGGTTACTGTAACACTCCTAGATGGACTCTACCTTGCACTTTCCTCCAAATCAGTTCCCTAAAGAGGCCCTCCAACTTTCTAAACCACACTCCGGGGATCCATATTGGTGAATTGTGCAAGATGTATAAAAGTTGAGGTAACCACACCATTTTAATCAGGCTAACTTGACCCATTACTAACAGGGGAATACAGCTCCATATCCCACACTTTTCCCTAAATACATTTATTAGAGGCTCTACGTTTTTTGATATATACAGCTTAGGATTTAATGTTATATTTATTCCTAGCATTTCTCCCAGTTTATAAAAAAAGCCCAGAGATCCGACTGAATAGTTTTATGATATCCATCGCTGCGGTTAGCAAACAGTTTTCAGAAGCAGTTGAATATCATTCACATATAGGAAGATTTTTTTCTTAATCTGCCCCTCTTCTAAAGCCTTTATTTCCTGCTGTCCTATTGGCCAAGGGTTCCACCTCCAGGGCAAAAAGCAGGGGCAATAAAGGACACCCCTGCCTTGTCCCCCAAAACCAAAAATATTCTGAGAGTCTTTCATTTATCTTCACTTTCGCCTTTGGACCAATATACAACAGTTTCACCCATTTTATAAAGGAGGGGCTGATGTTGAATGCTGACAGGGCTGACCACACGTAGTGCCACTCGATGCTGTCAAACGCCTTGACAGCATCGAGGGACAACACAACTCTTGATCCCAGCTCTTCTGATGGGATTTGAAAGTTTAAGAATAGTCTCCTAATATTTAACGATGTTGATCTACCAGAGGTAAAACCACATTGATGAATTATAGTGTGAACTATCTTGCTTAATCTAAAGGCTAGTACTTTTACTAATCATTTAATATCTGCAAAAAGCAAAGTTATAGGTCTATATGATGCAGGTTGGGTTAGATCTTTCCCTTTGTTTGGTAATATTATTATCGTAGCCTCTGTCATGAAAGGCGGTAGTTCTTCCTTTTCTAATGCCCAATTTAACACATATAGCAGCTCTGGAAACATTATCTCTCCATACTCCTTATAAATGTTGTTTGGTAGTCTGTCTGGCCCTGGTGTTTCATGATTAGCCGATTCCATTACTGCCTCTTGTAATTCTTCAATAGTAATGGGTGTTTCCAACGATTCCCTATCGTCCTCTGAAAGATGTGTAATTGTTAAACCCTGGATGATGTTCCTCCACTGCCCACCTACCTTCACCATCCTAGACCTATATAGGTCAGAGTAGTACTTTTTAAAGGCATTCATTATTTCTACTGGACACCTAGTCACCCTTTCAGCATAAGTCTTAGTGGACATTGTGGTAGACATAGAAGTATTTTGAGACCTTGCCAAGAGGGCCAGCAGGTGTCCAGTGCTATCTCCTCCCTCATTGTGGGCTTGTTTTAAGAAGCACCTTCTATTCTCAGCTTTTTTCAGGGCTACTGTTCAATGTTACTGTTGTGCCTCAGTCCATTTAGCTAAATTATCTGGTGATGGATCTTCTATATATACACACACCTTTTCAGTTTTGGTCACTTTCCCCATTATGTTAATTTCCCAGTCCCTAGAAAAAAAAAATCCTTTTAGAAATCTGCTGGATTATTACCTCCCTTAAATAGGCTTTAGTAGTGTTGCTGAGTTCTATTATGCATCAGAAATTCCCTGAGTGTGTCTATCATATACTCTTTAGGGGTAAATAAATGTAACCAAAAGGGGTTCACTCTCCACTCTCCCACCGATTCCCTAATCCAAACGTCAGGATTATAGGGGAATGGTTTGACAACCCTCTAGCCTCATATCTAATATATGTTACCAATGGGATAAGGGTATCATTTTCTTTTCTTCCTGAAGAGTGATGAGTGAAATTCCAGAGCGGCATGAAAAATTTCCTGGCCACTTTTTAATGCATTCCTAGCCACCAGGTGCTGAATGCAGGCAGCCCATTCAAGTCTATGAGGATACAGCGGCTGCACAGACAACCTATTGCCTGTATTATGACTTAGATTTGCTTAAAAAATGACACTAAAAATGACATTTAGCCAAGATGGTTTAAACTAAGATCATGTTATTTCGGAACTACTGCAATTTATTTTGTGTTTGTTTTTTGGTGGAAAAGCAATAAACTATATGAGAATTCAGAAACAAATTTGCTTCACCAAGGATGATTACATGAAGTTATGTAATGTTTTATGCCTCATTCACAGGGGTGCTGATCCCCCTGCACCTTTATTTAATTATGCATCCCTAGAAGCCAGGTACTGCATGCTGACAGCCCATTTAAGTCTATGAGGATGCAGTGGCTGCACAAATACAGGCGTCCTAACATGACAGGCGTGCTGGTGTGGAAGAGCAGTCCCAAACATTGATGCCCACAAACATATCACATTAGGACAAGCAACAGTGTCTATACGGCCACTACATCCTCATAGACTTGAATAAGCGGCCTGTATGCTACACCTGGCAGCTAGGGATGCCCAAATAAATAGCGTCTTAACCACTTCCTGCCTGGCCTATAGCAGAATGATGGACGGGCGGTTGTTCAGTTATATATGATGTTGTTCAGTTAGATATGATGTCCATTAGAATACCAGCCGCCACACACCTGTGGGAGCACGCTTCATGACAATAGTGGTGCAGCGTGTCAGTCTGACACACCACTACACCGATCTCGGTAAAGAGTTTGACGGAGGCTCTTTACTACGTGATCAGCCATGTCCAATCACGGCAAATCACGATGTAAACAGGAAGAACCATTGATCGGCTTTTTCTCACTCAGTAGTAGAGGAGAGCTGATCGGCTTCTCTACTGACAGGGGGGTCTGTCCTGATTGTTTATCAGCACAGCCCCCCCCCCCCTCGGATTCCTGCCCAGGACCACCAGAATGCCGCCAGAACCACCAGACATGGCCACCACACTGGACTACCAGGTATGCCACCCTAGACCATCAGGGAAATTCCAATCAGTGCCCAGTCAGCTTTCAATCAGTACCCAGGCAGCTGGCAATCAGTGCCCATCCAATGCCATTAGCGATGCCTATCAATGCCATTAGTGCTGCATATCAGTGCCCATCAGTGCCACGTATCAGTGCTGCCTATCACTGCCCAGTAGTGCTGCCTATCAGTGCTACCTATAAGAATCAGTGTCGCCTATCAGTGCCCATCAGTGCCACCCATGAGTACCTATCAATGCCACCTATCAATGCCCATCAGTGCCGCCCTATCAGTACCCATCAGTGAAGGAGAAAATTTACTTATTTACAAAATGTTGTATCAGAAACAAAGGAAAAACTTTTTTTTTTTTCCAGTATTTATTTATTTTTTGTTTAGCAAAAGATAAAAACCGCAGCGGTAATCAAATACCACCAAAAAAATCTCTATTTGTTGGAACAAAATGATAAAAATGTTGTTTGGGTACGGTGTAGCATAACCCCGCAATTGTCATTTAAACAGCGACAGCGCTGAAAGCTGAAAATTGGCTTGGGCAGGAAGGGGGTGTAAGTGGCTGGTATTGAAGTGGTTTAAGGTACATAAGACATCAGCGCCTCTGTGAATGAGGCCTAAAACATTACATGACTTTGTGTAATCATCCTTCGTGAAACAAATTTGTTTCTGAATTCTCATATAGCTGAATGTTAAGTTTCATTGCAGTAGTTCTAGAACAACATGGGCTCACTGTACACCATGTTGGATAAATTAATCATTATTAGTGTCATATTTTTTTAAGGAAACCTAAATCATAATACAGGTAATAGGTATATTAATGAACATCGTTCTTTGTTTACAACATAAAAAATAAATAAAAATGAACTGCATTTTCGTAGCATTAAATTGTGTGATGTGACTTACAAAATGTCATATCCCCTCAAGACATATTTTTTAATTTAGCTTTATACATTCATATTTAATATTAATGCACTGTATCTACATATCCCATTTCTCATCTTTAATAACATATAGTACATATCAACCAGCCTACAGCAACGTATTCTGCATTCTGATAATGTTTAAATCTTAAGAAGAATATGATTGCACTTTGAATGGGTGCAGTAATTTAACTCTATCCCTGGTCAACTGCTATTAAGGTAATGTGGTTTATCTGGGGATAATGAAATACTTGAATTCTTACTAAAAACATTTTTTGGCATCTTCAGACTCTTTTAACCTGCCCTCGATTGGACATTCCGACATCAAAACCGTGGATTTTTTTCCGACAGATTGTTCGCTCAAACTTGGCATACACACAGTCACACAAATGTTGTCGAAAATTCCAAACGTCAAGAAGGCGCCGAGAATGATTCTGAGCATGCGTTAAATTGATTCCGAGTATGCGTAGGATTTTTGTGCGTCGGAATTGGCTACAGACGGAATTTCCGACAAGAACTTTTGTTGACGGAAGAATTGAGAACCAGCTCTCAAACATTTGTGGTCGGAAATTCCGACAGCAAATGTTCAATGGAGCATACACACGGTTGGATTTTCCGACAACAAGCTCACATCGAACGTTTATGGTCTGAAATTCTGACCGTGTGTACGCGTCATTAGTGTTTTTTTTTTTTAGCTAGCGGGCTCACATCAACACCAGTGAGGTGTGTTGGAATGGAACAATCCTCCCTGTTGTGTCATTGTATTCTGATAGTGGGGGCCATTGTCACAATACACTGATCAACAGCTGCAGCCATTTAGCTTCAGCCGCTGATCAATTAAAGTTTTGTAAAGTAGCTGTTTGACAGAAGTTAATCTATTGATCAACTTCTGTTGAACAGAGAGTGCTAGACACAGATCAAAATTTAGCAAGGTGCTGCATAATTTTACATTTCTTAACACTTACCCTCATTTGCCATAAGGCTGCCCGAGCTTCTATTTTATCAAGGTCTTGCTGTAGTGATGTTACATCCTGCGCTGAAGTTATTTCCCAACACAATTTGATATCAGCAGCAAACACTGAAATTGAGCTCTTGATTCCAACCTCTATATCAAGGGTGCCCAACCTTTTGAAGAGCGAGTGCCACTTAAGCAACTTGGTAACCAATCGCGGGCCACAATGAGCAGAGCAGGAGGATGGCTGCCCACTCTACTCTATAAAGCCCACTTTACTCTTTTTTTTTTTTCGGATTGGAGGTAGGCGTTTGTAAACAGACACAAGTCTATTACATCTGCCACTCCTTAGAGGTGAATGGTGGGACGGGTCGGACTGACTGTCTGAAAGAGGCCTAAGGCTGCTCTCACACTGATGCATGGTTGTTTAGCCGCACCACTAGTGCAGCACAGTTCACCTGTGGCTTTCCTGCAGGTTAGCTGCACTTTGCCAAAGACTTCTATTATATCCTGTAGGTGTGGTGCACTTTCAAAAAGCACACCAAACTCGCAGGTAATAGAAGTCTATGACTCAGTGCAGGTAATCGGTTTAAAATCAGCCCAGTAACCACTGCAGAACAGATATGCCCATATATACACTGTGATTTTAACCTCCCTGCAAGTATGATTATTTCAGATTTTAGGTGCTGAAAGCGGTACAATTATTTTGAAAGGAAATTTGGCGTTTTACATTGTAGGCCTGTAATTCTTAGGAATAACTCACTTAAATCTGTCCAAACAAGAGTCTAGTAGACATCTCTGGTATGAAAAAGTTTAACAAAATCATAAATTATAATATAATAATTATAACAAATAATAATATAATTAGAATACAAATTATTCAATAATGTAATCAACTCAAAATCACAGAAATGTGCTCAGTTGCAGAATTGTCGCTGTCATTACTTTTTTTATGACAAATTTTCCCACAAATCGCTATCACTCAGTTCTGCAAGTGATTATAAATTTATTATCACTGTTTTCTAGCTGATCTAAAATCACTTTTGACACTTTTGGTTGCTATAGACAATCTACAGTTTGCAGGCAGAAAGAACAGTTTTTATTATATAAAAGTACATGCAGAACACTGGACAAACCACTAGGGACAAAGGTGGTGTGTTTTTTTTACAAGATTACAGTATACTGTATGTAATGTGTTTATTTACTTTTTTGAATTTGGCGCCGGTCTCCACCCCATGCCTCGTAATGTCGTAACGTTGCAGGGAACGAAGTTTGGCAGCACAGGGACACTGTGAATCGAGCGAGGACGACACTGCTCACTCACACAGCGCGGCAGCACCGCAGGATCCAGGGACAAGATAAGTAAAACCTGCCTGTGACTGCTGCGAGGCGATACCGGCCGTGTGGCTAGGGGTTACCGCTTTTGATAAGGAAATTTAACCCCGAGCCACACTCGGGAATACCGCCAGGGGGGTTAATAATAAACTGACCTATAATAACAGTTTATTTTCTATTGTATTCCATCCCAGAGCAGGAGGTCGCGGGCCACATCAGAGGGCTCTGCGGGCCACATGTGGCACCCGGGTCACTGGTTGGGCACCACTGCTCTATATCATAAAGTGTTCTTTTACCTTTGTGCATTCTATACTTTAACCACTTCCGGACCACCCCTTGTACATATACTGCGGCAGGGCAGCCCTTCAGTGCAAAATCACATACTTTTACATGATTTTCTGGGTCTGGGGTGCACCAGTTTTCTCTATGATTGGACACAGAGGGAGTTAATCATCGGGTCCGACGGACCCAATGTTTTTCAGAACCCGGCAATTGTTTCGAAGACAGGCAGAAATGTGGTCTGCCTATGTAAACAAGGCAGATTGCCGTTCTGTTAGAAGGGAAGATGAAGATTTCTGTCTTTCCCCATTCAAAGCCACCCCCACACAGTTAGCAAGCACTCCCAGGGAACACACTTAACCCTTAGATCACTCCTGATGTAAACCCCTTCCCTGTCAGTGTGATTAGTACAATGACAGCACATATTTTTTAGCACTGCATTAGTGTCGCTGGTCCCAAAAAAAGTGTCAGTCGTGTCACTTTGTGTCTGATTTGTTCCCCTGCAATTTCACAGTCCCGCTACACGTCACTGATCGCCGCCATTACTAATTAAAAAAAAAAAAAAAAAACTGCATAAAAATATCCTATAGCTTGTAGACGCTATAATCAATATTATGGTATACAAAGTACTAGAGCAATGCTATGTCAAAATGATATAATGTGAAACTAGAACAGCTGCACCATTTAAATAGTGATTTATCGCTTAAATTATATAATCTAAAACAGAATAGTGTGCTTATTCAATCGGTGTATGTATCCAAAACACTATATACTTCACCAAAAATGCTAAACTTTAGCAGTATATACAAAAATTTGGTGAAACCTTAAACAATAGTGCAACACACACACACACACACACACACTAGTGGATATGTGATATTATTAAAATGAAAAAAGTCCCATAAATTCAATGACTCTGTGTGACTCACTTTACAAGCTGAATTTCCTGCCTTCTGACTGGCACCCTTTAGCACACATTTTCCACAATCCTCAATCCCCCCCAGGACTAAACATCAAGGTCTTTAGGTGGTGGCTGAACAAGGGCCTATACAGAATAGGGCAATATTTCAACGCAAATGGCCCCCTCACCCCCCTTTCCGATACAACCATCTGTCATACTTCTTGCGGATTTGGAACAGTTCTAAGAAAAGAGTACACTTTCTGTAACCCGATACGAGTTGTGGTGCTCCTCGGCCATGGAAGCAAGAGGAGGAATCTCCTTAATTTACTCAGCCTTGGCCGAGCCTGTGGAAAAAGCAACTTTTAATGCTGAACTGGGAACGTGACCTTGAGATCAATTGGGTGCTCATACAAGAGGATCCTTAATAACTCCCTTATAATAGTAGACCTTAAGGTCATGTCCCGCTGGTACCTAGTTCCCACTCGTCTCACCAAATTTGACCCTCAATCCTCCCCCCTATGCTTTAGAGGCTGCAGCCACTTGGGTTCTGGAGCAACATTTTTGAACCTATGACACCGCAATCGCGCTTCTCAATAGTCTAATCCCAGAAGTACCAAAATGAACCCAGGCCCTAATCCACTTCATTTTCCTGTGAGCTAAGATAACAATAGCTCAAGCATGAAAATGTATTGGATAATGTCTCAAGAAAACATTTTCAACACTATCTTGGACACGTTAGATACATTTAAATCACCTGGGAACCCTGGGCAAAAAACATCAGGGTGTCCCTACATCTCTAGGAAAGATGACTCTTTACTATGTTTTGGTAATCCGGACTCTCGGAACTTACCTCCAGATTTCCGTGAAGGTTCCTCCCTCTTCTCTTTACCCCCTCCACTAGTTTTCTCTCCCTTATGATTTCTGGCTCTTCTTCTCCTTCTCCTCCCCCATCTTTTCTCTATTCCTATTTTTAGGTCAACTATGAGCTGTTGCAAGTTATTGAATCGCCTAGCTGTAGCTATTGCTCCAATTCAGTTAAGCCGAAATTTGGACGATATCTGTAACCAGGGCCGGAGTGGGACTCATTTTCAGCCCTGGAGTTTCATGCCTTAGACCAGCCCACTTTAGTTCACGACTATTAAAATAATGTAATAACGTACCTGGAGGTGGTAGTTCAATAGATGGAGATGTTAAACGGACCGTCATCCTGGGCTTGGCATGTGAATATGACCATATATCTTTCTCTTAATTTAACACAACTATAGAATGATGAAATTAAATGGAATCAGTACACACACACACACACACGCACACACTGATCCGCATTGCCCAGCACACACACACACAGAGAGTGCTCCGCATTTCCCTACACACACACACACAGACTGCTCCGCATTGCCCTGCACATACACACACACAGCTCCGCATTGCCCTGCACACACACACACACACACAGACAGACTGACTGCTGTGTCCCCCACAGACCACCCGTCTCCTCCAATAGTACAGACCTCCCAGAAAACACCCCCTACATAGAATAGAAGTGCACTACAAGTCCCAGCAAAACGGAGCTGCCATATTTCAGCCCCCACAGTGCACTACAAGTCCCAAAAAAACGGGGCTGACATATTTCAGCCCCCACAGTGCACTACAAGTCCCAGCAAAAACAGAGCTGCCATATCTCAGCCCCCACAGTTCACTACAAGTCCCAGCAAAAACGGGGCTGACATATTTCAGCTCGCAAAGTGCACTACAAGTCCCAGTGAAAACGGGGCTGACATATTTTAGCCCCCACAGTGCACTACAAGTCCCAGCAAAAACGGGCTGCCACCAGTCCTCCAAACACAACACAATGAGACTGCACAACCTTCCACCCCCTCCCATACACTTACTTATTGGCTGCCATACACTCGGCTCCCCACTCTCCCCTTACAACGGTGTCTCCTACCTGAGTCTGGGCTGGATGTCACGCTGCATGGTGAAGCAGTGGGCGGGATGTCTGAAGAAGACACATCCAGGCTCCCAGACCCCGGCACAGTACGCAAGGCTGCAGATAACTCTGCACTCGTCAGGCACCTCAGAGGCTATATGTGAGCCTGGAGGAGGACGCGGGAGCCGGGACTCGGGAGGATGAATCGGGGGATGTTTTTGTGCAGGGGGGGCCCGCAACCCGACCAGCCCACTGGGAATTATCCCGGTTCTCCCGATTGCCCAATCCGGCCTTGTGTGTAACAGAGAGAATGTGCCTTTCACACTCTCCCTTACAGTCTTCAATGGTTATCTAGCACTAGCTCTCATCAATCCAGGAAAATAAAATCACACAGCTCTCATCATTTGTCTTTTTCCTGGTAGAAAAGTTGTACTGACCTATTCTTGTAGCCTCCCCGACTACCCCTTGCACAGCAGGCTCCCACTCAGGGTGCGAGGGGTGGCGGTAGAAGAGGCCGTCAGATGAGCCACATAGATGTGTATTCCTAATGCCTTTGTTTCTTATGTCGATTGTTATTTTCTTCAACCGAATATTGGAATTTGTTATTCTCCAATTTTGTATAAGTTATATACTTTTGAATAAAAACAATTAAAAAAGTCCCATAAACTATTGCTGAATCTAGGATTCTTCGTTAAACACCTTGCTCCAATGGGTGCGATTCAGCTCTAATATTCAGTTATACAAAACCACCACTGCCACCTCCAGGTGAATTGCCCACTCTCCTTAGGGGAAGACCCCTCAGGTCCAAACATGCCTCTGGTATAGTGGTCTTTAATATTCCTGAAAGGTAACACCGCTGTGTCTTTGTTCCTTTTAGTCTCCTCAAATGCGCTCAGAAAAGCTTCAACATTTGCTCAGAGTAAAAAAAAAAAACTTTAATGGTGCAAAATTGGGCCTCTAAAGTCCATTATTAGTTTCTTTAGCAAGTTCAGAATTCACTGGCCAAAAGCATTTAACAACACGTCATGGTATGCATATTAATTGTTATCATTTGCTTAATTACCCTGTTACTGTAGCTTATATGTGAGTGTTTCACGCTTATAACAACAAACATATGCTTACTACCCTTTGTGGTTAAAAAAATAACCTTATACACCAGTGAAAAAATAGTTACACTGCTTTAAATTAGTGCAGTTGATAAGTCCCATTATGAGTATATCATAAGAACACTTGATGCTAAGCAGTTAGACTTGATGGAGACCAATACAGCACTAAAAGATAAAGAAATTATTTGAACAAAATAAGGTTGGTTTTGCCTCCATATGGTGAGGCACTGCATGTTCTACAGCAGGGATCTGCAAACTTTGGCCTTCCAGGTGATGCAGAACTACATGTCCCATGAGGCATTGTAAAACTCTGACATGACTAGGCATGATGGGAATTGTAGTTCCTGAACAACTGGAGGGCCCTAGTTTGGAGACCCCTGTTCTAGAGCTCATAAGCATAGGAGAATTATTACCTTCCCAGAGCCAGCATTGCAACATTGTCCCTGCTCCGAATCAGGGGGTGAATTGTTAGAAAGTGGTAAAAATAGGGGTGTCTCCTAATGTGCCTCCCAAATTGTTCTGGTAAGAAAAGAAAATGTGAAATCATGTCTATTGTAAATGTATTGATAACAGAAATTCTAGTTTAAGAACTCTTGATGTTTATCAGCTTCCCAGAGCTAAATAATCTTTAGTGACATTTGGTCAAGCATTCTGTTTTTTTTTTTGTTTTTTTTTTTAGATTTGGCTAGTAGATATTGGCAGTTGCCTGTAACAGATAAGCCAACACTAATTTTGTAACTACCTCCTATAGGTTTTTTTAAATTTAACAATATGCTGTACACCTGACTATCGCTCTAAGCCTAAGCGTATAAAGCACCAGTGCTGGGGGACTGAGGGATATTAATAGAGCTTGTTCAATTCCAGGTTATTTTAGGTACCTTCTTCCAATATTCTCCAGTAATCAAGGTCTCCCACACTGAACACTAGGTCATGTAAATGTTAATTTCTAACACTATGAAAACCCTTGTGATTACAGGTTCACAACTACTTTACAGTACATTCTCCTTTGTCAGCTAATATAGTCCTCACTACCTCTAAAGGCTTAGAAGACAGTTGTAAAAAATCATTCTATGGGATTAAAGGGTCACTAAAGGAAAAAAACATTTTTGCTGAAATGATTGTTTACAGGGTATAGAGACAAAAGTTAACTGATTCCTTTTCAAAATGATCATATAAGTTAGTTTCACTTTTGAACTGGCTTCATGTTTCTGCAAAGTAGAAATAGACACACAGAACAAAATCAAACAAATCCAGGGCAGTGTTTTGTTTTTAAAATGAATCTGATTGGTTCTGGGAAGTTTTAGACACACAGTAATGACAGCTTAAACCATCGTGAGAAAGTTTCCAGCACTGTGGTTATAAGGAATAGTGTTGCTCACGAATATTCGTATTGCGAATATTCGGCTCGAATATGGCATATTCGAGTATTCGCGATATATTCCGAATTTCGCGGTGAATATTCGCTATTTCGAATATTCGTATTTTTTCAATTTTTTTTTAGAACAGATCACATCCTAGAGATCCCCATCGACGTCTAAAAGCATTGCTGGTATGATTAGAGACCTTGGGCCGAGTAGCTGCAGCAATCATTTTATATTGCCGAAAAATCGCAATGCGATTATTCGGCAATAGCGATATCGCGCGATTATTTTCGAGAAATTCGCAATATTGTTTTTAGCTAAAATAACACATATATTCGATTTCAGAGTGTTACTGTCGAAATTCCGCAATAAATTTCTCATTCGCATTTTTGCGAAATTACGATAAAATATCAAGAATATTCTGAGCCAATCAGAGTGCTCCATTCCGCATTTCTCGAATATTCGCAATTATTTTGTATTATAAAATATCACGAATATTCTGAGCCAATCAGAGTGCTCCTTCCGCATTTGCCGAATATTCGCAATTATTTTGTATTGTAATATATCAAGAATATTCTGAGCCAATCAGAGTGCTCCTTCCGCATTTGCCGAATATTCGCAATTATTTTCTATTGTAATATATCAAGAATATTCTGAGCCAATCAGAGTGCTCCTTCCGCATTTGCCGAATATTCGCAATTATTTTGTATTGTAATATATCAAGAATATTCTGAGCCAATCAGAGTGCTCCTTCCGCATTTGCCGAATATTCGCAATTATTTTGTATTGTAATATATCACGAATATTCTGAGCCAATCAGAGTGCTCCATTCCGCATTTCTCGAATATTCGCAATTATTTTGTATTATAAAATATCACGAATATTCTGAGCCAATCAGAGTGCTCCTTCTGCATTTCTCGAAATTTCGCATTCGCATTCGCAATAGCGAAATTTCGCAATCATTTCATTTCCAAAAAATATCACGAATATTCGTATTTAGCGAATATATCTCGAATATTCGACTATATATTCGAGATATATTGCGAAATCGAATATGGCATATTCTGCTCAACACTAATAAGGAAACAGACAAGCAGGAAGTGTGGAGAACAGAGCAGGATTACAGCAACTTCAAAGCAAAAATGAACAATAAGGACATGAAACCAGTACTGCAGTAAGGTAAAGGAAGCTATTTAGCTAAAAAAAAATCCTTTAGTGATCCTTTAAGTCATTTCGTTATATTGGTGTCACCGGTAATGAGGATTGTGACAGGACCTGTCTCCAGAATTTAATCACTTGTGGATGAGACCCAATGTTAAGGATTGTATCTGCCTGAACTGCAAGACTGGGAGTGACTACCTAATATATGCTGTTCATGATCCCCTGTCATAAGGGATCATGGCGTTCTGGTAAGGAGCCAATCTATAGTTTGGTGGAGGACACATCACTTTTATTTGGACACGTTTTCAACTGATTTTGGAACTTGGTACAGAGCACGGGTGTCTGGCAATTCACGTGTGAAAACATTTATGGACTTTATTGCCACCATTTTTTTACTTTATTTATATATTCTTTATTTGGTTAAAATGTATTGATTTAATGATATGATTTAAATTCTTTTTGATGTTCATCATTATCAATATTATCACTGTTTCACTGTTATTGAGGGGCTTGAGAGTGCTTTATAGTGCTCTCTAGTGGCTACTTACCTCTCTTGTTTTTTGGTATATCAGTGATTTATATATACCATCATCTATCACATAACTTATGATTTTCATATACCACATAATTTTGTGTATTTTGTGATTCAAACATTTGTTTCACATGGTTTAGAGCTAGCACGATTTATATTTTTTCTCAAAAGGTATGAATGGTGCTTGAATTTATTAAATTACTCTTCATCACAAACAGAAGTAATTTGGTAAGATGCAAACAATTTTTCTAAATGGATTATGGGAAAATATTAAACCACAAAGTTCTGACTACCACCAATATGCAGTTTTATAATTATAAAAATGTAAAAGCAGACATTTAAGGTAAACATAAGTAAATAAAGGTGGTAGCTGCATTAAAGTGGGCACTTTTTAGGATGAAAAATGTGTGTTTCTTGAGAAATAAGGATCTTTGCATGTTGTAGAGGCACGCATCGCTTTTTTTGTTTTCTTGCAGTGAAGCACTGGACACCATTTTATTAATAAACCTGTATTGTTCGACTGTTGGGTCTAATTTTTGACAATATTGATTGTGAAAGGACACATATTGATTTGCACATATTACTCATGATTAGATTTTTTGCACTTGGGTAAACCTGAATTGAATTGTTTTAATTAATTTATTAATTTATTTTATTTGTTAGCACATTTTTCAGAGCTGTCATATACGTATTCTGAGTATAAATAATTAAATGGTAGTCTCCATCCTTCAAACTAAAAATGCTGTAAAATATGTATAAAAATAAATAAAAGATACTTACCTTACATCCTGGGCCCTGGCCGAGACACTGGACATTTCAAAGTCACTGCTGCCTCCTGCTGCATATATAAAGATTACATCTCCTTATACAAGAGACATTATAGGAAGATAAAACATTTTTAAAAAGGAACGGCACATACACTTTGTAACGGTTACCACCGCTTACAACCTTCCATCCAACCACGATAAGCTTATCCGACACACCAACAACCAGGCAGACATGATCCATTCCATTTCCCAGAATAAACGAGACAGCGCTCCGTTCTCTAGTTTCCAAAATGTATGAATATCTTTATTGGTTCTTAGCTTGCTTATATCCAGTACAACATAATGCAGTTAATCACAGGACAATGCAATCTCCACCCCCCTATTCACTCACTGAGGATAATTCTTTAATTGGTAGCTAGACATGACGGCACCGTATTATCAATAGGGTTCAATTAACCTTGAATAGTAACACAGACATCTAGTTGAATAAGTTCTCTATACAGCTTTGTCACACAATGGCAGTGAGAGTGGGTGTCTTTACATTGAATAGCCAACACCTTAGGATATTTCAATAGCCTATCATACAAAAGGTATGACTCACTGGCTGACCTGGTCATGTCATCATGACTCCTTGTGATATCTCAGTCCTGCAATATGAAGTATTATTAATGTCCCATCTCATGTAATATGAATTATGATTCACTATTAGCCACCCTATACCCAAAAGGGCACAGGGTGGATTTCGACCCAAGAGTTTTTGGTGCTGCTGGCACAAGAGTATCTCTCATCCTTCCAACGTCTCTGGGTGTCACGGGCCATTCTGTTACACACTTATTATTCAAAACTCAAACCTAAAGTGGAGTTCCACCCAAAAGTGGAACTTCTGCTCATTTGTTTCCTCCCCCCCCCCCTGAATTTTAAACTCTGAGAAACATAATGTAATAAATACGTGTAAATGTTTGTAAAAATGTATACTATAGTTTAAAAATTAGTATATTTTACAGTTAAAACATTAAAAAAATATTGAGAAAACATTTTATTTTTCTTTCCTTTTATGTGCTTTTTTTTTAGTTGGAATACAGTTTCCTGAAATAAAGCGCATCTTGTAGTTGACATACTTACACTTTTGAAGATGTTGTACTGTAAGGCCTCGTACACACGACCGTGGAACTCGTCAGAAAAGACACATTGGGGTCAATTCACAAAGCTTTATTTTCAGATTGCGAGTGTTATTTTAACGATTTTGCACGTTATTGAAGCTAGTTCAATTCACTAAACGATTTAACGCTCTGAAAAATCATCAAATAACGTTTCCCTACACAGAAACGATATTTTAAGGTGTGGATCCTTATTAAAGAGTCAAATCGTTATTTTAAAGATTCAAATCGTTATTTTAAAGATTCAAATCGTTATTTTAAAGATTCAAATCGTTAAATATGTACAGAAGTGCAATTCACAAAGATTTTTTGGACAGTTATCAATCGTTAAGCAATCGTTAAATTAACACCTCCCTCAGGGTGGCGTTATGACATTTCCCAGGCGATATTTTGTTGTTAGAGGAAGCTTTTGGCGATTTTTGTAGTGTAGTGTAGTGTTGGGCAAGCTAGAACCGTGCTCTATTTGAACTTAAAATTATCCAGAGGCGAAGAAGAACACGTTAGAATGTTGTTCAGATTTATAAATGTGTATTCCGTTCACATACTATTTTGGATGACTTTTCTGAAACCCAGGTGATAGCTAAATTCCGATTATCATCTCCCATGATTTATTCTCTGTATGAGGAAATACACATGGCTTTAGAAAAGCACACACTAGAAGTTATGCACATCACATGCTCAATCTCCATGTGTATTGCTTGTGTCTTTCTCTTTCTCTCTGTATCTGCTCTTTTCCACATGCAGCTGTTCTCCTCCCCTTCTGCTCCCAGAATGCATCTCTCCAGCATTATTTAACGATCTTAAGAGTTATTTTAACGTCCCGAATCTTAATAATAACGTCTGAGTAGTTAGAATAACGTTTGGATAAAGAGTCAGTTGAAAACCATAACGACTGTGTTAAATAACGATTATAGCTTTCGTGAATACCATGTTTGCTAGCGTTAAATAAGGAGTGCTAATTTAACACCTGAAGAAAACCAATAACGTTTCTCTTTGTGAATTGACCCCATTGTTTTCCTCGACGAGTTCCTTGTTAGGCTTGTCGAGAAATATGACAAGCTGTCTTTGCGTACACACAGTCAAGACCAAATCTCCTCATTCTCAAAAGCGGTGACTTACAACACATAGACGGCAGGGGAAGTTCAATTCCACTGGCACAACCCTTGGGGCTGCTTTTGCTCATGTTACTGCGTGTTAAGTAAAAGTTTGGTGAGAGACGATTTGCACTTTTCAGTCTGTTACAGCGTGACAAATGTGCTATCTCCATTACAAACGCTACTTTTACCGAAGGTGCGCTCCCGTCTCAAACTTTATTCTGAGCATGCGCGGGTTTCTAAGCATACGCACAAACATGTTTCTCGTTGAAAACCAGCCCGACGAGGAACACAAGGAAATTGAGACTCCAGACGAGGAAAATTAGAACTTGTTCTCTTTTTTCCTCGTCGAGTTCCACGTCAGTTTTCTCGATGCAAAACATACACACGACCATTTTCCTCGGCAAAAAAGCTCTGCCACCAAGTTTCTTGATGGATTCTGTCGAAGAAAACGGTTGTGTGTACGAGGCCTAAGATGGGTCCCATTCACTTCCATTCATTTTCTCGACCGCACGACTTGGGGCAACTTAAAGTCGGATCCCAGGTCGCTCCAGTGTGAACCGGCTCATACTATCACTTTAATTGAACAAGTTGAGGTTAGAAGCTGATTGGTTTGGTTTCTCTACAGAAAAATTAACCCCAGTGTGTCTAGCTCCAGCTGGATATAATATATATTACACACACACACACACGTGGTGAATGGCAGATAAAGCAGGAAGAAGAAGGGTGGGACTAACTACATACAGTACCTGTCACTGCGTTTCCAGCAGGACAGCATCGCGCTGATTCTCGGCGACAGGGTGCCGACATCTCACACTCACTGTAGTAGAAAAAGCACATTCCAGCGAGCGTGTCATAGAAGCGACAGGGATCCGACTTGGATTCCCGCCAATTCTACATGCGGCGTTTGATATGAATCATGAGGGGGAACTCCACGCCAAAATTTAAAATAAAATCCGGCATTGGTTCCCCCCCAGGAGGCATACCAGGCCCTTGGGTCTGCTGTGGACTGAAAGGAGAACCCCCCCTACGCTGGTACTTTGGGGTGGGGGGGGCGCAAGTCGGATCCCCTTCGCTTCTATGACGGCTCGACGCTCGCTCCCGCGATGAGGCTCGTAGGTGGTCAATCTCGCCAAGAAAGGGAGCGAGATTGACACAATGTCGCGGTCACCTACTGTAGAGCATTCCCTAGCTACAGAAGAAGTAAGGGATAACATTATTTAAATGCAAACAAAAAAACATGATAGGCTGCCACAGAGACTTAAACTGAATCTGTGCTCTGGCATTGAACAGGGTCGTGTAGGAGAAAGAAGTAAGTCCATCTACCCTTAAGTACCTTTTATATATTTTCCCTCATAGCAGATAGCTGGGAGGTGAAGGAGATGTGGGTGCGGAGAAAAGAAAGTTACATAAACCTGCTTTTTGCTCTGCATAGATAAAGCACAGGTACTCCATTCATAATGTACATTAATTGGAAGCACTCTCAATCTCCCTGTTTAATCAGCTAAATCAATATTTTGTACTTTGAATTCAAACCTTGATTTCTGAAGTTCCCGTAGTAATGATTACTGGACCAGCCACTGATGTTTCAGCTATTGGTAGCATTTCCTTTGCTGCATAGTTACACGGTCAAATACCTGAGTCAAATAACTGATGCTATACTGCAGGCCTCTTGTGTTTCACAGCTTGACAAATTTATCAAGCCACTTACTTGCATTTCTTTTATGCTAACGTGAACTTATATTAGTATATTGTACTTCAGCAGTATTGTTCTTGTTTTGTTGCTCAGCAGTAACCTAATGACTAATTTTATGTAAGTGTATGTTTTTTTAAATAACTCCTCAGGGAACTACCATAATTCTATAAAACCAACAATCCAATCATTCATTGATTTCCAAAAGTACCTTTCACTATCCCAGATTTTATTTTGTTATAATTAACTGTTTACACCATATATTTCTATTTTCTATGATAGACAAAACATTAAATTGTTAAAAAAAATATTAACTTTAGTGTTACAGGCTATGTAGCTCCACAGACTAAATCACTAATGTTTTATAATACATTGTCACTTTTGCCAGTTGCTGGTGCCAATAGTAGCATCTTATTTGAAGTAATTCAAGTATGCTTCATGTCAAAATGCTTTAAAACTCTTGAGAAACAAAATCAATTCCCATAAATGTTTATTTGAACTTACATGCAAGGTCATGGTGAGCATGAGAAAACACAAAAGACATTCAGCCAATGACACAATGCCATAGATTTCTGTTTCCTGTACTGCTTTTCAAGACTTAACCAATTCATAACTTAATTGGCACATTAAAGCATATGTGAATCATCCCATTAAGTAATCTTAAATACACCTTTTATTAAATGTCCAAAATTACCCATGACCTTAACTTTTTCTTAACTTTCTTTTTTCTCATAAATACAAATAAATACACTTTTCTGTTCAATAATATATATATATATATATATATATATATATATATATATATTGTATATATATATATATTGTATATATTTTTGCTTTCAAAACGGTTAGTATAACTTTATTGGACATGGTGCGACATACAGTTCAATGTGAACAACATCCTTTTCTTGATCCTAACTAGAACAATGTAGATAAAGAGAAGTACCCCTAGGATTGGGACTTTAGAGGCCAGACTCAGAATATATAGAAGATTTATTCGATGGATCAGACAAGATTGCAGTTGATACTTGTTACATGGTAGACCTTTGGCGGTCAGAATGATACTACATAAAACACTTGCAAAATAATATGTAGGTAGAGAACACCAGGGATGAGAAAGTGCACCAAGTGTTAAGGAAAGAAAGAAAAATGTTTTTTTTTTTACAACACAACAGTGTATAATACAACATAAATAAAAACAATCTCAGAGGGACAAATGGAAGATGCCCGATGCGTTTCTGGTCTAATGGGTCAGCAGAAGACCATCATCAGGGGCCGGAGAGTTGTATGGTACATATAATCTCAATAGTTTTATTTTTGCAGATAGAGTGGTCCCTTAGTTAGATAGCAGTGGTCAATGGGCTCAGGTTGTGTCACCTAAGATCCAGCCCTTCCCAGAACAAACAGCGGTCCCAATACGGGGGGTCCCTTATTTAGTAGGAGGCCCCTGAAAAACCTGTGGAGTTTGTATCTGTTGATCCACCTGGATCACAAGAAAGGAACGGTTGCTGCGGTGAAGTGTCCACTGGCGTTAATCCCTGGTGTGCAGGGTGCCTGACTAACTAGAACAATGTAGTGGCCCAGTCATACCTCCATGAGGTGAGAGTCCATTATGGTATTGTCCATGTCTTGAATGTCCTCAGCAATTCCCAGTTCCTTCAGCAGCACTTCAAAGAGCCTACAGCACTTGAATCCACTGCGCCCGCATTTTTGTTCCCCTTCTGTCAGCCATGGACTATAGCACAGCTAGGGCCAAAAACCCGGGAACTGAGCTAACATACTTTTTTCTTAATATTCTCTTTTTTTTTATTGTTTAAACCAGTGTAAACAAATACATATAAAAAAAAAAGTCATATTCCTTTATCCCATTTCCCCCATTTATTCCGGAATGTCTACATTGAATGCTCTTCTTAAAGCGGATGGTTCACCTCAAAAAAATATTAAAAGCCAGCAGCAACAAATACTGCAGCTGCTGACTTTTAATATTAGGACACTTACCTGTCCTGGAGTCCAGCGGCGTCCGTAGCAGAGGATGAGCGATCGCTCGTCACCCTGCTGCTCCCCCCTCCATCCACGGTGAGGGAACCAGGAAGTGAAGCGCTGCGGCTTCACTGCCCGGTTCCCTACGGCGCATGCGCGAGTCGCGCTGCGCCCGGCGATTGGCTCCCGCTGTGTGCTGGGAGCCGAGTGTTCCCAGCACACAACGGGAAAAGCCCGTCTGCGGGCCGGAAGTGGGTGCAGATACCTGTCTTTAGACAGGTATCTGCACCCCCCTCCCCCCTGAAAGGTGTCAAATGTGACGCCGGAGGGGGGGAGGGTTCCGATCAGCGGATCTTCACTTTAGGGTGGAGATCCGCTTTAATGGATAGTTTCTTCTATGATTCTTATTGTTTCCACCCTTGCAGCCCAACCCTTTATGCTCGAGACTTCTTGGGTCCTCCAATAGCTCGGGATCAAGCTTTTAGCTGCATTTAAAAGGAATGGCACTAGTACTCTTATACTGAGGAACCATTTTTCTTGTATCATGAAATAGACAATCCCAAGGCTTCTTCTGAATCTGTTCTCCTGTAATTTGGTGTATTTATGCCAGTATTCCCTCCCAGTAGGGTTGAATCTTTGTGCATTCCCACCACAGGTACGCAAACGTCCCCGGGGCATCACAACCCCTCCAACAAGTTGGGGGTCCCTCTGCCCAAATTCTATGCACCCTCTGGGGGTGGTCACTTACCATCTCGCCAGCAGTTTATAGCACATTTCCACTGTTTTTATATCTCCTTAAGACCAACAAGCTATTCTCAGAATTTTCCTTCTATGTTACTCATCTCTAAGTGGGCCTATCTTCTCTTCCCATTTACCCAAGTATTGGGGAAATTCAGTTTCTGTTTCCTTGATTAGGATTCTGTATATTTTGGATATCCTTAGATATTTTGTTAAAGCATATCATATCCTTTGCTTTCTAGGAAAGCATAGGATAGTTAGATGCGTAAAGGAACTAAATCTTTTATTTTAATATGTGACACTTTTTGGCTTATATAACTGAGATGACCTTTTTTTTACAGTGGTCAAAATGAATAAATATTTTTACAATGCTATGGGAACCAATAAGGCCACGTACACGATCAGACTGGTCCGATGAAACTGGTCTGATCGTCTGATGTGTGTACACACCATCGGACCAAAAAACCGATCAGACCAGAACGCGGTGACGTAGAACACACCAACGTGCTGAAAAAAGGAAGTTCAATGCTTCCAAGCATGCGTCGACTTGATCATGAGCATGCGCGGATTTTTGGTCCGATGCTTTGGCGTACTAACCATCGAATCTGTCCGACGGACAGGTGTCCATCGGACAGATTTTAATGCAAGTTTTAAAACTTTTGTCTGACGGACAACGGTCCTCGATGGGCCGTACACACCATCGAAAGGTCCGATGAAACTGGTCTGCAGACCAGTTTCATCAGACCAGTCTGATCGTGTTTCGCAGCCTAAGGCCTCGTACACACGAGCAGACAGATTTGTTCAAATCTGTCCGTCCGACAGATTTGAACAAATCTGTCTGCTGGGATTTTGGTTTGCTCGCGTGTACACACGAGCAAACCAAAATCCCCACCAGCAGACGGCGAGCTGACGTGTCGGTGACGTTGACGCCGCCACGTCACCGCACCAGGAAGTAAAACACTTCCGCCCATGCGCCGAATCCATTCGGCGGCGGTGCGGGTCGACATGTCTGCTGGTAAGTGTACCAACCAGCAGACATGTCGGGCGGACGGATTCCCACCTGATAGATTTCAAAGCATGCTTTGAAATCTGTCGGGTGGCCAAATCCGTCGGCTCGGCCGTACACGCGATCGAATCTGTCTGCTGAAACGGTCCAGCAGACAGATTTGATCGTGTGTACGAGGCCTCAGACTTATAATTAGCATAAACCTGCCATATTAAAAGGTTCCTATGAGTAAAATTATGTCAGAAGCAATACAGATAAATTGCAGAGGAACCAATAAGAGGGTTGAATTTAAAATAGCTCTTAAAATGCCTTCTTTAAAATGCCATTATTGGGGCATGGAGAGGTTTGTTGGCTTCAGAGGCTCTGTTTCTGCAGCTAATAATAAACAAATGACTTCTAGCATTGATCATAAAGTTGATTCAGCGCATATCAAAGATTTCAACTGAGATGACTGAAACACTGCATTTCTAAAGCCCCGTACACACGGTCGGACATCCAACAAAACTTCCCTTGGATTTTTGTCCTAATTGATTTGTCCGATCACACCCATAGCATACACACACTCTGACTTTTCCGGCAACCAACACGAACGTAGTGACGTTTGAACGTAATGCCGTGCGTTTAAAAGAGGAAGTGAAATTCTCCGACGTCACCCGTTGCGTTCCTTCAGCTACTCTATAGTTAGTTGATGTTTCGTGTGAGTGCTTTCCACATTTCCAGTTTCGTGCGTTTCAGAACGTTTGTGTCCGTTCGCCAAATTCCGAGATGTTGCGCGATCCTGCGAGAGAGCGTGCTGTTTACGGTCTAGGAGTTCTGGCTATTGCTCAAGCTCAGTCCAGGTCCAGGAGTAGGAGGAGGACTGTTTGGACCAAAAATTGGTTGCTTCGCCGTGAAGAATTTTGTCATATGCCATTGCTCAGGGAGCTGCAGGAAAACAATCCTAATGATTTTAGGAACTATCTTAGGATGTCAGATTCCTGCTTCCAGCGTCTTTTACATTTGCTGTCTCCATATATCACCAAGAAGGACACATGTATGAGGCCTGCTATTCCTGCAGAGCAACGGCTCATAGCCACTTTGCGCTATTTGGCGACAGGGAGAAGTCTCCAGGATATTAAATTTACTACTGGGATCTCTCCCCAGGCTCTGGGACACATAATTCCTGATACTTGCTGTGCCATTATTCAAGTCCTGCAGAAGGACTATATTCGGGTAAGTTATTTTATTTGATATCACATTATATCCATTTCCACAATGTTCAGTCCCATTCTTGTTAGAATCTGTTCAAATAATTTTTATTTGGTGGCATGCTGACTACTTTTCCTTGCCCTAAATACATATTTGCCTTCACTTACCTCCCTAGCAAGCTACCCTGGGACCCCAATTTGTAATTTGCCTTCCCTTAACAACCCTTATAAACTAGGGCATCTTAAAATGTTTATCCTTAAACTGGCAGCAGAGTGGCAGAGTAAATTTTTTGGGGTGCACAAACTGTTTATTAACCTTCCCCTTCCCAAATAGTGAATCATCTGATCCAAATATTTGTGTACTCTAGCTCAACATATCTTCATTATACCCCTTTTCTGCTTGTCATATTTGTCCCATTTTCTTAAAATGATATTATTATTTTTATTTAAATTTTAGGTATATGGTATGTTATTCTGTTGCCTCTGGTGTGCCAAGCCCAAAAATCAGAATGGCTTGCAACAAACATGAACCTTCATTTGTTCACCATATTGGTCACATTGAAAAGGAGAGATTTTTTTTACCACCCCCCAAACTTTAAACATTCAACCTCATCTCCCTAACATTTTTGGAATGTGCCATCAGAGGGAGTCATGAAGCATATAAATGAGAATTATATCAAATTTTTAGTCCACAAACTGCTTGAATTGTTTCCTTGTTATGTTGCCCCTATAATGTATGTGTAAAAATAGGTTGCAATTTATTATGCTGAAGTAGTAACTAATTGTTCTTTGTTTGACTCCACAGTTTCCTTCCAACCCTCAGGAATGGCAGGATGTTGCGGCCCAGTTTGCCAATCTGTGGAATTTTCCCAATTGTGGGGGTGCCATTGATGGCAAACATGTCAGGATTGTTCCTCCGCCGGCCTCTGGCTCTTATTTTTATAATTACAAGGGCTTTAACAGCATAGTTCTTCTTGCTATAGTTTCTGCAAACTATGAGTTTATTTATGTTGATGTTGGTATGAATGGGCGTCATTCTGATGGAGGTGTGATGTCTCATACCGAATTCTATCACCGTCTTACTAATGGCACCTTAAGTTTGCCACCTGCGCAGGACAACGTGGAGGGCCTCAACTTTGTATTTGTGGCAGATGAGGCCTTTGCTCTTGGGGAACATCTGTTGAAGCCCTTTCCGATGAGGAACCTCACCCCTGAGCAACGGATCTATAATTACAGACTGTCACGTGCCAGAAGGGTGGTTAAAAACGCCTTTGGCATTATGTCAAGTCGTTTTCGGCTATTTCTTACTGCCATTCACTTGGCTGAATACAAGCTTAACCACGTGGTGTTGTGCTGCTGCATCCTCCATAATTTTCTACGGAGGAATGCTACCAACTACATTGGGTCTGGCAATACTGATGACCCCTCAGGTGGACGGGCAGCTGAAGACGCAGTAATGCCAGCCCTGCAACTTACCCGACCTGCTGTCTCCTCCCAGAATGCACGTCTTGTGCGTGAGCAGTATATGGACTACTTTGTTGGTAGAGGGGCAGTGCCTTGGCAGCAAAATGTCCTGTAGAGTTTGTTCTATCTATTTTTTTTCCTCTTAAAAATATAAATTTTGAGCTACTGTTATCTGTGGTTTGGTTTTAAGTTTTTTATGTCCTTAGAATTTTGGTGAGAATTGTCAAAACTTTAGGGAAACAAGCAGACGTGCAAATACACCTTTCTAAACTTCAATACATCTATGTTGAGTATTATTATATTTTAGGGCTCTGCTACACCCCTTTTCGAATAATACACTGTCAATGTTCTTACCCTAAATTCTAAATATACTGGTAGTACTGATCTTATAAATAAGAAGCCACACCTTTTTTTGCAAAAACATTATTTTTTTAATAAGCACAATCCAATGTGCCATTTTTTTCTTTTACAAAAGTGCAAAACAGTGCTAGGTCATGAAGAATGCAATAATTCGTTAGTTATTATTTTGGCGAGAAACATGCATCTTTTCCAACACAGCAATATACCTTGCCAAGTGGTTACAGCAGAAATTAAAACATTTTTGGCAGAATTCTCTGCCCAAAATATTATTATAAACACACAATATGTATGACCAGATGCAGTTTTGTTTATTCTGTGGCGCTTTTTTTGTGGGTCAAAAATGCATGCACAGTGCTCTCCAATGCGCTACGGGGGTTCTGGTTGGTTGTAGCTCACAACATGCAGTCATCCTTAGCACCTGAAACTGAACTATCATGTTGTGAGCTAGAGCCGACCAGAACCTTCATGGAGTGCATGTCAAACACTGTGCCTGCATCCTTGTCGCATACAAAAATGCACCCCAAAATAAACGGAACTGTGTTTGATGCAAAATGCCCCTTAGCACAGTCTTTCTCCACTCTCCTTCTGGTGCATTGCCAGATGTTTCACTTTTGCCATAGGTACATATTTTTTTTTTGGATGTGCATATGTCAAAATTGGTCAGGTATAGCCCTTCAAAATTGTAATATACTGTTTCTGGAAAGCACCAGAAGAAGAGGAGTAAATAAAAACTCAGCTGAGACACTTAAATCACACCAAAACATTATTTTTTTCAAAAATAAAGTATTGAAATAGCCTCAAAAGTCACATTTGCTAACATCTGCGTATTGCAAAGTGAATTAGTGCCATTTCTAAACAAATAACAAAACTCAGCCTGTGCTAACAAGTCTAGTTGCATCAAGTTCACAGAAAATTTAAATAACAGGAGGTCCAAATGTAAACTATCAACCTACGTCACAAAAACAGCTAAAATTTAGCTAACAGGTCGTAATAATCCCTGATTCGTCTCTGAACACCAGTGGCAGACTCCTTTAGATTTTCAAGCTCTGTCATTGCCTGCAGCATATCAGCACTGATCCGACCAATAGTGCATCCTGGTAGTTGGTGGCCTTGGAAGAAGATAATAAATTAGAATGTGTTTGATGGTCAAGTGACTGAGGCAAAAAACATAGGGACACATTATTAATCAGGGCTACTTTATGAAAATACTTACCTAAACATAGACACTCAATTGGTGCTTGCAAAATGCTTGATCTTCTAAATACAGCTACACTACTAGGTAATGTACACACTACAGATATACTCCGTAAATCTTGGACCAGGTGCATATGCATGTGTCTTCACGTGCAGCTACCTAAACAACACTGCCACCTCTCCCTTCTACATGCTCAAATGTTGAATGCACTACATAATTTGCTAGTGTGTTGTGGGCGTGTTTGTAGTGGACATATAATCAGTAACCATGTATTGATTATGGAAAGCACATGTTAAAAAAACTTACTGGGGCAAACAACAGCCTCCAAAGGGTCATCTTGGATTTCTTGCACTCCTTCACCCTCAGCAGATCTGGTGTCTGGGGATGTGCTGTCCACTGGTGGCTCTTTGCTGGGTCCGGCACTATCATCAATATCCTGCAAAGGTTGGTGCTGACCACACTCCTGATCCTCTAAAATTAAAGAATAAAACATCCATGAAGCCGCCCCTAAATGACATTATCTTACCAGAATCACATTTGCTGCTTTTTTAATATATACCAACCTTGCCCTGGTGACAAAGTTTGCTTGAGACTAGTGCACTACACTAGGCATTATTATAATATACAAAATTTTATGGAACAGGAGTATGATGTCATTTAAAAAGTGGGTACAAATCTCTTTAGTGGCCACATTCAAAAAATCAGACAGATGACACGCATCACTCTTGTTTGCCATGGCAAGATGGGATATATGATGTGAAATCTAGCAGGCGTGACTCTCTGTGACTCTGATCCACAGGGCCTCTCCTCTACCCATGTCTATCATTCAAATGCATCATTAATGGTCAGTGATGAGCCACACATCTAACATAAAGTTGATTTTACCCCTTAAGATATGGCCTGAGCCCATGGTCTTTGTCCTACCTAGAAACACCCCTGTCGCTGTGAAAATGTTCATTATATAATTTTGTCCTTACGTTTTGGGGGTGATTTTGGGCATGTTGTCTCCCCTGTTGGAGCCCGGCCAATGGAAGCCTCCTTTTGTCCCCTGTGGTGTTTTTCTCTTTGCCTTTTTTCTGTGGAAAACATTAAAATACAGTATATTATTTAGTACAGAAAAGTAGCCAAGACAGAAAGAACAACTTTCACATTATAATGAACTACATTTAAACTTGCATTATCTTCTTCTGGAGCCCTCACAATAACAAATCACCATTAAATGGAATCCATCTCTAATGTACAGACACATATTGACATAATTACATGTACTTACTTTTTTTGATAATGGTGCGGTGAATGGAGTCCAAATGTTCTTGCTCTCTGTGCTTCAAATCTGACCATCGTTTTCTGATTTGGTCTTTTGTTCGTTTTATCCCATAATCTTCTTCCAATACTGCAAGGACCTTCTCCAGAACCCAGTCTTTATGGCTGTTGGGTCTATCATAGTTCTCCATTTTGCAATCGTAATCGTATTTCTCAAAGATGCGCACCATCTCCACCATCTCCCCCTTGCTCATGGGGGTGGCCTTGTGCTTAATATAAACTCCTCCACTGCGGGGCCTGTTCGTATTCGTTGATTGCGCCATCATCTTCTCCCTCACACATGTACCTCACAGAATGGCGCAGGAAGAAAAAATAATGTGGTCACGCCCCAGCGTCATGACGCACGTAGAGCGGAGCTTCACGCATGCGTAGGCTATATAAATCCAAAACGAGCGGTCGAGGTCCCGCGCGCATGAACGAATCCATTGTTGCGACTCCACGTTAAGGCAAAGGAATACACTGAACGAAGGTAGGTGAATACATTGTGACACTAGTGGTTACTGCATGATTTAGCTTAGGGAACCAAACACACATTGTATAAGCATGTTAGGAACTCAAAGCAAGCACTTATTGGTTGTATTGTAACCTTTGTTGCAGAGATCTGATCAAAAACATGCCAAAAACTAAGGGTGGAAAACTAAATTCACGTCAATTCGTCAGTGCTTTTATCGAACTCTACAGATCGCATACCTGTCTGTGGCAGTCGAAACATAAAGATTATTCAGATAAAAATAAAAGACAGGCAGCAATAGCTACATTGGTGGCAGAAGCAAAGACTATGTACCCCAGGGCCAACGCAACACAAATTAAAGCTAAAATTGGGAGCCTGAGGAGCACGTTTCTCAGAGAGCTAAAGAAGGTCGAGGGATCGAAAAGATCGGGAGCTGCAGCAGATGACGTGTATGTACCCAAACTGTGGTACTTCAACAGCCTGATGTTTTTAAAGGACCAAACTGAGCCAAGAAAACATCTATCCACACTACCCTCCCTATCAGCAGAGGCCACAGATACTGAGGCAGAACCAACAGAGGAGGAGGAGGAGGAGGAGGAGGAGGAGGAGGAGGAGATCAGCTTTACCCAGGTCTAGTATTTTTCAACAACTGGCCATTCAAATATACTATGATGTTAATGTGTTGTTATGATGGCAACAAAACTGAAATGATGCTCCTTTTTCACACACAGGACCTTGGCAGCCAAGAAGAGGCTGGGCCCAGCAGCCTGTCAACCCAATGCCAAATCCCTACACTAAACCCTCCTCGAAAAAGGGCCAAGAAGAGGCAACAGCTAGATGACGCCACTGCTGAATTTTTAAGTAGGGCCACATCGGTCATCACCTCAGCACCCGATAGTGCAGAAGGGTTTGGCTGTTTCATTGCCAACAAGCTCCGAGAAATAGAGGCAGATCAAAGGGAGCTGTGTGAGGGGATGATGGTCCAGCTCCTTAGCAAGGCCAGGAAACGGGAGCTAACCCCTAATTCCCATGTCTGTGATTTAGATCACACACCTCCAGCTAATCAACAACAGGCCTACCAACCACAGGCAGCCTACCAAACCCAGACAAGTTACCAAGCCCACCCAGCCTACCCACACCAGCCAACCTACCCACACCAGCCAACCTACCCACAACCGCCAACCTTCCCACCCCAGCAAGCCCAACCACCCCAGCAGCATGGGGGTCAGTGGCCAACTCAGAGCCCAGATTTTAGGGGTTACTAATTTGGCCACCAACATAATGGTTTGATACATATTTTGATGTGTTATTATTTTTTTGAAATTTTTTTTACCATTTAGATCCATTTTAGGGATAATTTTATGTTTAGCTTCAAAAATGGAACGACAAATGTGCGAAAACATGTTTCTTTCTTTTTTTATTGATTTTGTATTATTGTGATGGGAGTGACAAAGAAAAAAAATGGCCTCTGCTGATGGGGAGAGAAGTGTGGATAGTGTTGTTCTTGGTTCAGTTTGGTCGGCAAAAAATATCAGCCTGTTGAAGTACCACAGCCTGGAGACAGACATGTCTTCTGCTGCTGCTCCCCATCTTTTGGAGTCCATGATCTTCTGGTGCTCCCTATATTGTAATTCTCAGGTCCCCAAGTTTGGATATTTACCAAAAAATTGTTAGGTATGCCCTGGGGTACAGAGGCTTTGCAAAGTCCACCATTTGTTCTATTGCTGCCTTCCTTATGTTTTGGATTTGTCCTATTTTAGGAGAATTTTTTTGAATAAATGGATGATGTGAAGGTGTCTTGAATTATTTGTGTAAAGTCAAATGTCAGTTTGTGAGTAGGCAGGTCCTTTGCTCAAATTAAAGGGAGACAAATAGAGTAGTTGGTACTTTAACCATCAAAAATAATAAGGGATAATGGTGTTTTTAGAAGTTGACACAAAATAATCTTGAAATTTGCTTGATTCATCTAAACAAAATACACTAATCAAAAGTAAATTAATTTGTTTTTAATCCATCCGTATCACCAGCAAAGCAGGTTTTAAGATTATTGTCATTACAAAGAAAAGGATAATGTGCGCTGTTTTTCGAGATTTCGAAACTAGCCGCGTCACGAATGTTCTTTTTCTAATACAAACGCTAGTTTTACTAGACAGAAGGCTTCCGGCTGCTCTTTACTTCGGAGCATGCGCATTTTAACTTTGGACAATAGTCCGATGGTTTGCTGTACACACGATCGGATTTTGCACCATCGGACTTTTGTTGCCTGAAAGTTGGTCCGTTCGCAGACCAAACTTTTTGTCCGATGAAAGCCAAAAAAGTTGGTCCGATGGAACGTACACACGGTCGGACAAATGAGAAAAGTGTCGGATTTTGATGTTGGTTGGGCAAAAGTCCGACCGTGTGTACGGGGCTTTATAGTAGAAAAATTGAATGGATGATGGTTTCCTGACTTTGATAGCTGTGAAGCTATTATCATTTGAGACTGAAAATGTATAAAACAAATCTCTTGCTGGCCACATCTCAGTTTTGGCTCAATGTTGAACAACCTAGATATAAAACTACAGTGCTTTTTTCATGCTGCCTGTAAATGCATTAAAACATTTTCAGGTGTTAGATGATAATATCTTGAAAACATTAATTTTTATCCACAGAAATCCATCAACTACTCCACAGTTCACACTGTCAGGATACTTAAAATGCACCTATTCTGTAAATCAAAGTCACAAAAAAAAAAGTTTTTGAACTTTCATTCTGTTTAGTCGGTCTTATAATTCACACATTTTTGTGATTATGTGAATACAAATATTATCTATTTAAAGAAGTAAAACAAGCTGCAAATAGCAGAACTTACATGTTCTTGCTTCCTAATTTAAAATTTTCTCCTCCGAACTTCCTCGTCATACTGCCCCCAGCCACGCTGTAAGTGCGTGCTTCCATTTAGAACTACAACCTTACATGCAGCCATTTCTGAAAGGGATACAGCGTGAAAGCCAAGTGGACACAAAAGTCGCTGCCCATCACCATAATGGAGGAGAAGACAAGGCATGGCTTAGGCTCGTGGTTCCTCCCACTCTACCTGTGTATGTGGTGCTGGGAATGGCTGCTCATAAGCATGAATTAAGTGGAGACTGCAGAGAGACTCCATTTGTCCTGGCAAGCAGAAGAAACACTCACATACCCGTAATTGGGCAAAATTATAAAAACAACAACAAGAACATTTAAGCTCTGTCATTAGCAGTTCATGTAACAACATATTTTAATATCACGTGGCAGCTTGGCAGCATGGCAGCTTAATTTGTCACCTGGTTGCATATGACATGGCAATAAGTGTTGAAGGCACTCATTTTAGTCAGTCACATTTCCCTAGACTTGTTTGGCAATGTTTAAAACATTGTTAAACAAGTACAGTTAAATGTAACTATAATTAGCTATGCTATGGCATAGGTAAATGGACACCATATTTGTTTCCATTATGATACATAAGTGTCTTCCATCGTTTTTTATTTCTTTATTTAAAGCAGCGTTCCACCCATTTAAAAGTCAGCAGCTACAAAAAGTGTAGCTGCTGACTTTTAATAATCAGACACTCCTCTGTCCCACGGACCAGCGATACTGGTGCTCCTCACCTCCTCCTATCTGCGGTGCCGGCATTCTAACTGTGGGCGCCTGGCTGTGGCTTCACAAGCCACGCTGCGCGATGTGAATGGCTGGACAATCTTCTGGGACCTGTGACATGTCCCACAAGATTGCAGGGAGGAAGGGGGAGAGGTGATCTTCCTTCCAGTGCTGTGGTGCCAGGGGAGGAAGTGGGAGCTTGGTGCCTGTAAAAAGAGGGTACCTGTCTCACCAAAAAAAAAATACATTCCAAATGTGGGATGTCAGGGGGTCACCAGCACTTAAAGCAAAAGTTACATTGTTGAGTGGAACTCCACTTTAAAATTGAGGAAGGCATGTCTGTAACCTTGACATGTGAGGAGCAACCTTACAGTTGCTCCAAGATATTCTTGACATTTAGCTTACCTACAGAACTGATACCTACCAAACACACCGTAAAATAGCTATGTCGCCAGGCAAAAAAACAACAGGGACATAGAATAGGATACTTTCAGGCCTGAATCACACTAGTGTGGTGCGAATTTCAGCTCTCTTATCTCTGCAGGGAGATAACAGAAGTGTTCAGCAGATTAGCTTCATTTTTGCTGCGAATTTGGAGACCTGGGAGAAGTTACAGGGGAGAGAAGAGTATTGGGCTGAATGAGAGAAATGAACACATCTGCGAATCAGCTGCGTACCCATAGAAGATAATGGGACTGAATTCGCACCTGAGCCGCACCGCAAGGCATAAAATACGCACACGTTTTTTCTGCAATGCGAATGCATCGCACATATGTGAACCAGCCTCATTGAAAACAATGTATTTAGAAATGTTCTGCGTATTGGATGCGGTTTAGGCCGCAACCAATTCGCATAGGTGTGAATCCGGCCTCAAGGTTAACATCCACAAGGATTTGCCTTCTCAATCCAATGAGAACCCAGACCACATGAAATTAAAGATGATGCAGAATCAACAGGCTGCCCACAGAAACATTATACAGTCTGAGGCTTGCTTTGTTGGATCCACCTCACAGGATAGTTTATTGGAGGATGTATCAAAGCACAATACTCCAACACCTCAAGGACGCATAACATACAGATGGGGGATATGAGCCTGAGCCCATCAAGTTGCCTGGCACAGTTCTGTTGGACCTGAGGCTTTTGTTTTAGCAAAATAAATCGATTTATTAAAAAAGAAAGCATACAGTCATAGATATTTGTTTTAACCACTTCCATACCAGGCACTTACGCACCTTCCCGCCCAAGCCAATTTTCAGCTTTCAGCACTGTCGCAATTTGAATGACAATTGCGCGGTCATGCTACACTGCACCCAAACAAAATTTGCGTCCTTTTTCCCCCACAAATAGAGCTTTCTTTTGGTGGTATTTGATCACCTCTGCGATTTTTTTTTTTTGCGCAACAACTAAAAATATTTTTTTCTGTTAATTTTTTTGTAAATGAGTATGTTTTCTCTTTCAATTACGGGCACTGATATGGTGGGCACCGATGAGGTGGCACTGATGGGCACCGATTAGGTAGCACTGATGGGCACTGATAGGCGGCGCTGGTATGGGGCACTGATGGGCACTCATGGGCGGCACTGATGGGCACTCATGGGCGGCACTGATGGGCACTCATGGGCGGCACTGATGGGCACTCATAGGCAGCACTGGGCACTCATAGGCGGCACAGGTGGGCACTCATAGGCGGCACAGGTGGGCACTCATAGGCGGCACAGGTGGGCACTGATAGGTGGCACAGGTGGGCACTGATAGGTGGCACAGGTGGGCACTGATAGGTGGGCACTGGGCATGGATTGGCACTGTGGGGTGGCACTGACAGACACTGGGGTGGCACTGATGATCACTGAGGGGTGGCACTGATGGATCAATGTTGCCAATCAGTGCCCATGTGTGGGCACTGATTGGCATCATTTTTTTTTACTGCCCCTTTTTTTTTTTGTCCTTTTTTTTTTTTTTAAGTTCCCTGGTGGTCTAGTGTGGGCACTCCCTGGTGGTCCGTGTGGCGATCCGAGGGGGGGCTGCGCTGATAAACAATCAGCGCGAACCCCCCCTGTCAGGAGAGCCGCTGATCGGCTCTCCTGTACTCGCGTCTGTCAGACGCGAGTGAGGAAGAGCCGTCGGCGGCTCTTCCTGTTTACATCGTGATCAGCCGTGATTGGACACGGCTGATCACGTGGTAACGAGGCTCCGCCGGAGACTCGTTACCGAGATCGGAGGTGCATGATGTCAGACTGACACCCCGCATCACCGATCGCCGCGCTGCGCGCCCGCACGGGCCGCGCGGCATGAAATCGTGCTAGACGTTTGAGAACGTCTAGTCACGATTTCATAACCACTTCCCGGCCGTAAATCGGCTATTGGCCGGGCGGGAAGTGGTTAAAGATACATTATAGACACAAACCACACAACCCACTTCACTCAACTCCAACTGCAGATGAAGAATCTGAAAAAGAGGCCACCCCACCAGTCCACCCCAGAGAGACAGTCCTGGACATCCCAAGCCAGTTCACAGGGCCCTGGTTCATTGCTTCAAATACCTAAACATACCTCAAGACATTTTGTGGAAAATAGATTTCTTTACTACCAACGAGGAAATAGTACGCAAAGCATGGCAGCAATGTCATAGAATTGAGCAGAACCTCTTTCCACATACTCCCATACCTATCCAGGAATACCATGAGGAGATGAGCAATATCAGAAATACTACTGGTCATATTCTGCACTGCAGGTGCTACATACAGATGGGGTTACCCTCTACAGTTGATTTTTCATAAGAAGAAGAAAAAAAAAATGTGATCTGGTTTCCTGTTGATCCCTATTGGAACAGCTGCACAATGATTACTGCGCCATCAATGATTGCACTAGAAATGAGGTGCGATTCTCCACCACCCTGTATTTGACTCCTGGTCCATAGTATCAAGACCATCCTCCACAGCAATCCTCTTAGGCCCCGTTCACACTGAGGATTTTTTCAGACGGTTTAGTGCTAAAAATAGCACCTAAATACCGTCTGAAAAACTCCTGCACTGCATTCTCAATGTGAAAGCCCGAGGGCTTTCACACTGAAGCGATGCGCTGGCGGGAGAGAAAAAAATCTCCTGCAAGCAGCATCTTTGGAAAGCAATGGGACACCGAGGTAATACCGCCGGCAATGCGCCTCTTGCAGGCCGGATTCTGCAGCAATTATGACGGTATAGCGCTGCTATTTTTAGCGGCGCTATACCACCACCGCACTTCCTGCCCCAGTGTGAAAGGGACCTTACTCTTAGCTATTTTGTCTTGTTCGTTAGATACATTAGTGAGTGTCATTTGCCCAATAGGTGTAGATAAATTAGTTGACTTTTGAGCTGCTAAATTACATGTTTTAAAAGTAACTCAAATCTCCAGTAAGTTGAAACACTCTGTAGGAAAGTCACTGGTCTTTAAACAGAAATGGCGAATAAATGCAGCTTTATTGCACCCAACGAAAAAGTAACACAAATAAAAAGGCCTACTCCACCTTAGGAGGCTAACTAAACAGGAGTGTCCCTCACTACGCTTTACTAGAGCGGCTATTCTGGCTTCCAGTATAAACAAACAAAAAAATCACAGTCCGATATAAGCAATTGTTCTTACAGACCTTATTCCCCGAATACGCAGACACTCGCCAGTCTGTGTCCATCCAGTGCAGCCTGGATCTCGCTCTGAGCTCTTACTCTCCCCTCTGACTATCAGGTGTAGGCTAATTAATAGAGAGAGAGAGGAGGTTTACCCCTTTCCAAGACAGGGAAAGCTGCCCTTTCTAACCTCTAACTGACATACAGAGTCGTGTACCCTATACCAATTATCATCTGCATCAAATATTTACAGAACATTATGGTAACTGAACTATGGTATTTGAATCATTTTGACTGGATCATCCATAACAGCTTAACCACTTTAGCCCTAGAAGATTTGGCTGCTCAATGACCGGGCCATTTTTTGCGATTTGGCACTGCGTCGCTTTAACTGCCAATTGCGCAGTCGTGCAAAGTTGTACCCAAACAAAATTAATGTCCTTTTTTTCCCACAAATAGCGCTTTCTTTTGGTGGTAATTGATCACCTCTGTGGTTTTAATTTTTTGCACTATAAACAAAAAAAGAGTGACAATTTTGAAAAGACACAATGAGGGTTATTTACTAAAGGCAAATGCACTTTGCACTACATGTGCAAACTACAAGTGGAAAGTGCACTTGAAATTGCACTGAAAGTGGATTTGGAAGTGCAGTCTCTTTAAAACCAAGGGGACATGCAAGGAAAATAAAACACAGCATTTTAGCTTGCACATGATTGGATAATAAAATCAGCAGAGCTTCCTCTCATTTCCGATCTACCCCTCAGATTTACTGCGACTGCATTTCCAAGTGCACTTTGCACTTGTAGTGCAAAGTGGATTTGCCTTTCGTAAATAACCCCGATTATCTTTTACTTTTTGCTATAGTCAATTTCCCATTTTTTTAAAAAAAATTACATATGTTTTCCTCAGTTTAGGCCAATATGAATTCTTCTACATATTTTTGGTAAAACAAATCGCAATAAGCGTATGTTGATTGGTTTTCTCAAAAGTTATAGCATCTACAAACTATGGGAAAGATTTATGGCATTTAAATGGCGTTTTTATTATTTATTAATTTTTTACTAGTAATGGCTAGTAGTAGTACTAGTAATGGCGGTGATCTGCGTTTTTTTTTTTCTTTTTGTGCAGTATTGTGACAGGTCGGACACTTTTGACACATTTTGTGGACCATTCACATTTACAGAGCGATCAGTGCTATAAATACTATTATTATCATTATACACGGTTTATGCAGCACTTTACAATCTATAGGGGGGACGGCACAATTACAGTACAGTTCAATACAGAAGGTACAGAAGGGCCCTGCTCATAGAGCTTACATTCTAAAGGTAGGGGGCGATCAAGGGGTTAACTGTGTTCCCTAGTGTGTGTTCTACCTGTGGGGGGGGAAGGGGACTCACTATAGGAGATGACAGATCCTGGTTTCTAGGTGGAATGGACAATCTGTGTTCTCTCCTCTGATAGCATGGGGATTTGTGCACGGGTTCCCCTCTTGCACGCCCTTTGGTGGCTCTCCTGAGTGAAGCTGTATATGTACAGGATTTCTCCAAGGAGAGCCATTCTGCCTCAGTATATCTGCGTGAGCCGGTTGGGAACCGGTTAAGAATAACTCCACCTTTACACCCATATTTAGGTTGTAAAATGTGTTATGCTACTAAAACACCTGCCACCACCCCAACCTGATCCCCCATAGTGACAGCAGATGGGGGATCTTTTTAACACATCTGCTGTCACAATTAAAAAACAATGTGGCCATGCTGGGTTCTGCCCACATGGTCACATAATTCATTCACAAAGTTCTATGAACCACAACTACCATCAGCCATTGCAGCTAACAGATTATAGTTCTCAGTTAACTATGAGGGCACTGGTGCGCACTGCTTGATCTTCCTACAACTCAGTAACTGCCTTCCCATATCAGAAGTAGGGGCAGACAGCTCTGTTGACAGTCTGGCATTGCACCAGCAATCTGCTGATGTTGGGTGCAATGCTTTACAAAAAAATAATTAATGCACATAAATACTAAAAAAAATGTTTACCTGCAAGAATATTTTATTTTATTAAAACATTTTTTTAAAATTAAACTTAGCCTTCAAACATCTGCAAATTCCTTACCACTCATAAGCGGTTAAATGTCTGAAGATTCTAAAACAAATTGTCTTTGACTTAAAGTATCTATAATCCTAGAAAATATTTGCACAATCAAGCCATTTACGGTCAGATTGAAAAACATTTGTATGTCTGTAAACTCTCTCTTGTATGTCTGTAAACTCTAGCAATCCCTGATTGGTGGAATAATTTATTGGAGGGTCTGTACAATGTATTTTCTTTGATGATGGCTATTGTTTCTTATCGAGAGAATTTGGTGCTAGCAGTGTTCCTGCCTCTCCTCTCTAAAAAAAGAAATTATCATGCAATTTTACTTAAAGTAAACACTTCTTTGTAGATCCTTTATAAGAACAACCTTTTAGTTGATGGATCACAATGGGTGGCCAGGAGTTATCTACTGTCTGTAGGCACATTTACTACTAGGCAGTTGCTAGATATGCCTTGATCTGTATGATATAGACATACAGATGCATTCATTTAATGCTGCCTAGATAGAGACATGCATACTACTGTGCAAGTTTAAAATCAAAACACAACATCTTTTAATGTACATAGCATCAAAACTACCAATGTTTTATAAGTAGTCAAATAGAAATCATACCCAATAACCTCTGAACTGTAGTTAGTTCTGAACTGGAGTTAGTTCTGAACTGGAGTTAGCTTAACCACTTAAGGACCGCCTACTGCACATTTACGTCGGCAGAATGGCACGGCTGGGCACATCAACGTATATATACGTTGGTTTTAGTACCCAGCCGTGGGTCGCGGGAGTGCGCCCGCGGGCGCGCGCCCGCGACCCGGTCCGAAGCTCCAGGACCGGGACCGCGGGATTCGCGGACCCGATCGCCGCTGCAGTGCGGCGATCCGTCCCTGGAGCGGAAGAACGGGGAGAGCCGTGTGTACACACGGCTTCCCCGTGCTTCTCTGTGGCCGGAGCATCGATCGCGTCATCCCTGTAATAGGGGGACGCGATCGATGACGTCACACCTACAGCCACACCCCCCTACAGTTGTAAACACACACATTAGGGCACACATTCCCTACAGCGCCACCTGTGGTTAACTCCCAAACTGCAACTGTCATACCACCAAAAGAAAGCTCTATTTGTGGGAAAAAAAGGACGCAAATTTTGTTTGGGAGCCACGTCGCACGACCGCGCAATTGTCTGTTAAAGCGACGCAGTGCCGAATCACAAAAACCCCTTGGGTCATTTGCCAGCGTATTGGTCCGGGTCTTAAGTGGTTAAAGAAGAACTTCAGGCAAATTTTTATTTTCCTATGCAGTGAGGCTTTTTTAGTATAGCATAAAAAAGTCGAGCCATGTAAGTTTATGATACGGCGTGTTTGTATGTTAAACCATTTTGCAAGATGAGCTAGTTGGATGCTGGAATGTGATTGATATCAGTGTCCTAAATTTAGCTCTTTACATCAGCAAAGCAACTCTATTCATTACTCATACCCTACAAGACAGGACCAAACTATAACATATTGAAAGTCAGAAGGTTTCTAAAGGGCATGACCTTCAATCAATCTTAGCTGACATAATACGATCAGTTGAATTTAGCTGCATGGTATTTATTGTGCCTGGTATGGTCATGGTCAATTCTCTAATTTGCAAAGTCTGCTTTACAATAAATGATGTGTGTGTCACTTAAGAATTTACATTAACCACTTGCTTACTGGGCACATATACCCCCCTCCTGCCCAGGTAAAATTTCAGCTTCCGCCACTACGTTGCTTTAACTGACAATTGTGCGGTCGTGCGACGTGGCTCCCAAACAAAATTTGCGGTTTTTATTTTTTGCGCTATAAACAAAAAAGAGCGACAATTTTGAAGAAAGATACAATATTTTTTACTTGTTGCTATAATAAATATCCCAATTAAAAAAAAACACATTTTTTTTTCTCAGTTTAGGGCGATACGTATTTTTCTACATATTTTTGGTAAAAAAAAAAAAAAAAATCGCAATAAGAGACTGGTTTGCGCAAAAGTTATAGCGCTTACAAAATAGGGGAGAGAATTATTATTTTTTCTTATTTTTTTTTTTTACTAGAAATGGCGGCGATCTGCGATTTTTATTGGTACTGCGACGTTATGGCGGACACATCGGACACTTTTGACACATTTTTGGCGCCATTCACATTTATACTGCGATCAGTGCTATAAATATGCACGAATTACAGTATAAATGTGACTGGCATTGAAGGGGTTAACACTAGGGGGTGAGGAAGGGGTTAAATGTGTATCCTAGGTGTGTTCTAACTGAGGGGGGGGGGGGGGGTGACTGGGGGGGTGACCGATCTGTGTCCCTATGTAGGAAGGAACACAGATCGGGCTCCTCCTCTCCAGAGACAGGACGCTGTCTCTGTGTAAAACGGCAATGAGAGATGATCTATGAGATCATCTCTCATTCGCCCACAGATCGCATCGCAAACGGCCACTCTGATTGGCCGTTCGCCGCGATCTGTGATTGGCCGTGTCCAAGGGACACGGACAACACAGGGCTTCCCTGCAGCGCGCTCTACAGCGCGCGCTGGGAACGCCCAAAGGAGATGCCGTCAAATGACGGCATGTTGGATATTCAGACCCGCGCTGTTGCTGTCATTCGACGGTAGCGCGGGCCTAAAGTGGTTAAACAAATAAAATCAAGGGTGAACATCTTTGTAGCTGCATAAGGGTCTTCTAGGTTTTACTTCACAGCATGGTTGAGGAAAATGAAAAAATGGCACTGGACCCATAGGGTTATCTCACTGGTATTGCTATCTTAAAGTGTTGATGTTGATGTAAATAATCTGGTTCTTAATCAGGCAGCATCTACAGTCTCCAAACTGCGGCCCGAGGGCCAGACGTGGCCCTTTGCTATCCTTTATCCGTTCCTTGGGGCACTATTTCTCCCACTGATATGAGTCACTATTCCCCCACTGACACCAACAAGGGCACCATTTCTTCCACCGATACCAATGATGGGATGCTATTCCTCCTACTGATAGGGACACGACTCCTACTTCTATTGACCACCAACCCTAAGGTCATATTTATTCTCACTCATGCTGGGCTTATGACGTTTTCTGCCCCCTGCTGGCCACAATTCGGCCCTCCTTAAGTCTGAAGGACAATAAACTGGTGATTTGTTTGAAAAGCTTGGAGACCCCTGCCCTAGAGAATCTCCATGGTCTCCTTGAGTTGTAGTTAATGTAACCAAAATTGAAATTGAAGTGCCACACCACTACTAAGAGGTCTGAATACAACTTTATCCCACAAAAAGTGAGGGGGACAATCCAAAAAGTATCCAATGTATTTTGAGAGGTCCAAGAGTGCCTTCTTCTTTAGGGCTAGAAAGAACAAAAGGACATATGCGTATATATTGTTTTAAATATAAACATACAAATCTGATATCAATACAATATCTCCTCCTCTGGGTCATATTTATAACCAAATAGCTAACAGTATTGAAAGTGTAGCACCCTCTACTTTAAGTAGGTGCTAGTGTAGGATTTTTGCAAGAGAAACTGTCAGTGCAGGTAAATTTAGGCAGGCCTATGCTCCAGGCTAGGCCTGCTTGTTTTGATCTGGGGGCAGGGAGTGGTTAGTGTAGCAGTGGGTGTGACCACCTGTGCTTCAGTACTTGGGCCCCTCCCCTGCTTTAAGTGGATTGTTCTGGAAGAGGAGCAGGGCCAGGGGATGGAGTGACAGGCAGCTCATGTGAGGAGCCCTGACCAATGCCCACTTGGTATTGCTAGGGGACAGGCCTCCCATATAAGCTGAGGTCTCAGCACACTGGGTGTGAGTTGTTGGCAGGGAGATGTGGAGAATGGAGCATTAGGAAGCAGCAGGGGCCCCATCCCATTTGCAAGGCCTAGTGAAGGAGCTCGGGAGAGCTGGGAGGGAGCTACATCCTTACACGATTCTGGAACAGAAGGGCTGGAGAAGCTGTCAGAACATGTGTCCAGATAAAGTTCTTAATCATGGATTTGGGGCAGGAGAAGGTCAGTGAGTGGACAACAGTGGATTACTGGATGAGGCATGCCAGAGGAGCTGGGCGCGAGGCCAGAGGAGAGACTGTGTGGAAAGTGTGAAATCGATGCAGCCTGAGGATTTGCGGATCGGACTTGCTGGGAACAGTAGTCCGCCAAGCTACATGTTTTACTAAATTACTAGGTCGCCAGGAGAGGTACTACAGATCTGTGGCCTAGTAACAGCATCTATAGCAGCCAGCATTTTGAGACTGTTCAGAGCGGCCTCATTCACTCATAGAAGAGGATGTGACAGGGAAGATAATGATCTACAGTAAAGTTTGTGCAGGAAGAGATAATTCCTGAGAGCAACAGTCTGCAGGAGAGGTGCAGTGGAGGAGAAATAGGGGTTGATTTACTAAAGGCAAAAAGACTTTGGGGCAGATTCACGTAGATCGGCGCATTATCATTCCGGCGTAGCGCACCACTTTTCCGTTAGACTTGCGCAATCTAGCCGCGTAATCCGGCGATTCACGTAGCTTTTACGCAAGAGCTTGCGCAAACGTAAGGTTTTTTCCGGAGGCGTAAGGAGGAGTAATACAAATTGGGAGGGACGTGGGCGTGTTACATTGAAATGAGCCGTGACCCCATGCAAATGAAGGGCCGGCCGACTCGCGCATGCGCGCGTGAAGGAAACCATGTCAGCTCCGTTGTGCGCATGCTCACAACTCGGGAGCGGCGCAATCAGTGAAATTGGAAATGGACTAGGGCAACTTTATGAACTACGCAGACAGCATAAATAGACACACACAAATGCACTTCCTTTGCAAAAATACATCCCTTTGTATCCCTCCCTATACAGCAAGGTGCTTTTGTTTGTTTGTGTCTTTGAGATATTTGGGGACTGTTTTGCAGAGTGATTTTTGTCTTTTATGTGTTTTCTTTGTTGTTATTTTGTTTAAATTATATTTTTGCTGGGCATTTTTTATTTACATTATATTTTTGCTGGGCATTTTTTATTTACATTATATTTTTGCTGGGCATTTTTTTTTGTTCCTCGTCATTTATTTAATTTTTTTGGTTCTGTTTGTGTATGATTTTGGAATGTGGGGGTGATATTCCTGCGGGAAAAGGGGTGTCACCCTCATTTGTGGTGGAGAAGTGATCCCCAGGTCTGTGTGAATGGTGTATGAATGTACAGTGACATAATTGGAGCCGTGGCGTGGCGTTGCAGCTCACAAGTCCTGCATGGTGGACTGGTGCCAATCCAATGTGATGAGGATGTGGGGTGTGTGTGCTAGGGACCACAGTGGTGTGCATGCATGCATTCTCATTGTGCCATGATTAATGTGTGTGTTTAACGTGCAAAGATGCATAATGTGAGCTGGCATGAGATGGGGTCATGAGATGGGGTACCAGTGCATATGCAGAGTCACCTTGAAGGGAAAAGACAGGAGGATGTTAGTCATGCATGTGCCACTTGTGAGGTGTGCATCACGGGAGGGGATAGTCATGCCTGACTCCCATGTCACTCACCAACCAGCCAGCTGTCCCCATACATGTTCTGTTCGAAATCTGTGGGGATGGGGCTCTGATTGTATATGTAGCTGTCATGGGTGTCATGGGTGGTGCCATGTGTTGGGCTGCTGATGTCCTCCTGCAGGGTTGTGGTAATTCCATGATGGCATGAGGGGGGAATCTGAAGATGCGAGACACCTCAGAATCACTCATGCCAAAGATGTCTATGCGTGTGTGATATATCAAGTGAAGAGTGAGGGGCTTGTATCAGATAAGAATATTGTATTAGATTAATTTAAATTGTAAATTTTATGTAAGCAAATAAAAAAAAAAAAAAAAAAAATCTCCCGTGCCCTCCTTAGTGCCATCCTCCGTGCCCTCATCCTTCTTTGTTCATCTAAAGTCAGTAGTATAGCTATGCGCGACGATGCCCCTGGCATGTTGGCATACAGATTGTTGGGCAACACGTGTGACTGCTGAACTCCTCACTAACAGTGTTGCTTTATCTGACAATTAGACTTTTTTTCAAAATTTAGACCAGCTTTTAGGTCCTCTAACTTTAGACAGAACATTTTGCAGTTGCGCACATCGCGTAGCCTGCGCAGCAACTGCGTTTTTTTGTGAATCCCCGTAACTCCCTCATTAGCATATTTGACTAGCAAATCAATGGTGTGTCTAGCGCAGTTTTGCGCGAAGGGAAGCGAATGTCTAATTCAATTACGCCGGACCAAAAAACGTAGATTTCTGGCGTATATTGTTTTGTGAATCGCGTCCAACTATACGCACGCGCACATTTAGACTTACGCACGCGCAACAGCAGTTGCGCAGGCGTAATCGCTCTGTGAATCTGGCCCTTTGCACTTTGCAAAGTGCAGCTGCTCCAGAGCTTAGTAAATGAGGTAAGGCTTCACTTTGCAAAGAATACCCAATCACGAACAAGGAAAAAAAAAAAGCAACTGCTCTTACAGAGTTCAACTGCACTTTGCAAAGTGCACAGTCTATTTGCCTTTAGTAAATCAACCCCATAGTCTGCATGGTGATGCAGGGGAAATGACTGTAGATATTATATGTACATCTTAGTGTTGCTCACGAATATTCGCATTGCGAATATTCCTTACGAATATTGCATATTCGAGTATTCGCGAATAAATCGAATATCGCTGTGAATATTCGCTATGGCGAATATTCGTATTTTTTCAAATTTATTTTTAAAACAGATCACATCCTAGTGATCGCCATCGACGTCTAAAAGCATTGCTGGTATGATTAGAGACCCTGGGCCGAGTATCTGAGGCGATCCTTTTATGTTGCCGAATATTCGCGAATGCGTTCTCTGCCCTTCTGTGTTTTGTGTATATAAAAAAAATAAAAAATTAGCTTTAGTTTAGTCATATAAGTTTGTGTAAGTAGAGTTAGTGTTTAGTGCCTATTAGTTTAGTAATCCAGGAAATGATCTCCGTTTTCGCGTGTTGACGAGAATTTCGCAATCAATTTCGCATTCGCACTAGCGAAATTTCGCAATTTTTTTTTTTTTTTATAAAATATCACGAATATTCGATATTAACGAATATTCGCGAATACGTTCTCTGCCCTTCTGTGTTTTGTGTATAAAAAATAAATAAAAAAATTAGCTTTAGTTTAGTCATATAAGTTTGTGTAAGTAGAGTTAGTGTTTAGTGCATATTCGTTTAGTAATCCAGGAAATGATCTCCGTTTTCGCATTTTGACGAGAATTTCGCAATCAATTTCGCATTCGCACTAGCGAAATTAAGCATTCGCACTAGCGAAATTTCGCAATTTTTTTTTTTTGATAAAATATCACGAATATTCGCGAATATTCTTCTATATATTCGCGAAATATCGTGAAATCGAATATGGCGTATTCCGCTCATCACTAGTACATCTGTACTTCAAGGCTCAACTAAATCTCAAGTTCTTTAATATGATGGCAAGTCAACATGTTCTATGGGCATCCCATATCCCCCTTTTCCAGCCATACCTACAATCAGGCACTCTGTTTTCCCAGATGTCACATTTTGAGCATACATGTAATTATGTCCCACATATCAGAGGACTTGATTCTCTATAAACAAATTCTAGCTAGTTTTTAAGCAAGATGATACTGAATGGTCCAGTATAAGGTTAGCCGCTAAGTCTGCTTCCTCTAATGTTGTTGCTGTGGAAACAAATTATAAGGTGCTTTCTCTTTAGTATTTGGTTCTTGCTAAGATAGCAAAATACGCTTCTGATTACCTTGCAGCTTTCTTTTGCGGCTGTTCAGGTCCTGGCACCCAACTACATATATGTTGGAATTGTCCAATAGCCCAAACATTTTGGAAGACAGTTTTTGACTTACTTCTAATGTGTCTAAAACTTCCATACAACCTAATCCTGCTATAGCTCTTTATAATCTAAAACCAGATAGAATTACACAGAATCAATTTTGCCTTCTCTTATAGCTCTTAACAGCCACAAAACAAACCATAGCTAAGGCATGGAAAACTCAAAATCTGATTGTAGCCGAAAATATTCACAGAACCAATAGAGCCCTTGTTCATGCTTAAATGGAAGCAATTGAGAGTGATCGGATCTGCAAATTTTAAAAACTTTGGTTACCTTGAGTTAACCACTTGACCACTGGGCACTTAAACCCCCTTCCTAACCAGACCAATTTTCAGCTTTCGGTGCTCTCACAATATGAATGACAATTACTCAGTCATACAACATTCTACCCATTTGAAATTTTTGTCCTTTTTTTCACACAAATAGAGCTTTCTTTTGGTGGTATTTGATCACTTCTGGGTTTTTTATTTTTTGCGCTATAAAAGAAAAACGACTGAAAATTCTGTAAAAAAAAAAAAAAAAAAAATTGTTTCTGTCATATTAGTGGGTTATTTCTCACACACAGCATATGCATACCACAAATTACACCCCAAAACACATTCTGCTATTCCTCCCGAGTATGGCGATACCACATGTGTGGGACTTTTACACAGCGTGGCCACATACAGAGGCCCAACATGCAGGGAGCGCCATCAGGCGTTCTGGAACACCCAGACCAATTCTGACATTTCTCTCCTACATGTAAAAATCGACACTTATTTGCTAGAAAATTACATAGAACCCCAAAACATTATATATGCTTTTTTAGCAAAGACCCTAAAGAATACAATGGCGGTTGTTGCAACTTTTTATCGCGCACGGTATTTTCGCAGAAATTTATTGAACGCGTGTTTTTAAAAAAAACTGTTTTGTGCTAAAAAAAAAAACAAAACAAAACAGTAAAGTTAGCCCAATTTTTTTTCATAATGTGAAAGATGAAGTTACGCCGAGTAAATAGATACCCAACATGTCACCCTTCAAAATTGCGCACACTCGTGGAATGGCGCCAAACTTCGCTACTTAAAAATCTCCATAGGCGGTATTGCAGAGTATCGCGCAGGGTATTGCAGAGTATTGGGGTATTGCAAAGTATCATGCAGGGTATTGGGGTATTGCCGAGTATTGGGGTATTGCCGAGTATTGGGGTATTGCAGAGTATTGGGGTATTGCAGAGTATTGGGGTATTGCAGAGTAGTGGGGTATTGCAGAGTAGTGGGGTATTGCAGAGTAGTGGGGTATTGCAGAGTATTGGGGTATTGCCGAGTATTGGGGTATTGCCGAGTATTGGGGTATTGCCGAGTATCATGCAGAGTATTGGGGTATTGCCGAGTATTGGGGTATTGCCGAGTATTGGGGTATTGCCGAGTATTGGGGTATTGCAAAGTATCATGCAGAGTATCGGGGTATTGCAGAGTATCGGGGTATTGCCGAGTATCGGGGTATTGCCGAGTATCGGGATATTGCCGAGTATCGGGGTATTGCCGAGTATCGGGGTATTGCCGAGTATCGGGGTATTGGGGTATTGTTGAGTATTGGGGTATTGTTGAGTATTGGGGTATTGTGGGGTACTGGGGTATTGTTGAGTATTGGGGTATTGTGGGGTACTGGGGTATTGTGGGGTATTGTGGGGTACTGGGGTATTGTGGGGTACTGGGGTATTGTGGGGTACTGGGGTATTGTGGGGTACTGGGGGATTGTTGGGTACTGGGGGATTGTTGGGTACTGGGGGATTGTTGGGTACTGGGGGGATTGCAGGGTACTAGGGGATTGCAGAGCTGGGATGTTTTGAGGGATGGCTGGATCTGTGACTGCATTTGTCACAGATCCAGCCACAGCTCAGCTGCTGACACCCCGCTCCCCCCCCCTCTCCTCGCACACTGTACAGAGCGGAGAGCGAGGAGAGGGAGGAACCGGCGTCATCAAATGACGCCGGTTTGTTTACAAGTGATCGCGCCGTCATTCGACGGCGCGATCACGTGGTAAACGGCCGCTATCAGCGGCAATTTACCGTGATCCGTGATGCGCCGGGTCTTCTAGACCCGGCGAGCACGGACACTTTCGCGAGCGCGTCCCAGGGGACGCGCAATCGCGGAAGTGCACGAGGACGTCCCAGGGACGTCGTGTCAAAGCAACTCCACCGCGCCGTAGCAGTAAAATGCTTATGGCGCGGTGGGGAAGTGGTTAAACATTGTTTACCACCAGACTTTGATGACACTTTACGATTGCCATGGTAATTATACTTCATTTACCCTTTCATCGCCCTTCATTCAGTTTAAAGGGGTTGTAAAGGTTTGTTTTTTTATTTTCTAAATAGGTTCCTTTAAGCTAGAGCATTGTTGGTTCACTTACCTTTTCCTTCAATTTCCCTTCTAAAGGTTTTTTTTCTTGGTTTTCTTTGTCTGAATTTCTCACTTCCTGTTCCTCCTCAGTAAGGTGTTTAATAAGCTGTTCTAAATGACTTTCCACCACTTGGATGATGGTGAGGAGAAACAGGAAGTGAGAAATTTAAACAAAGAAAAAAAACATTTAGAAGGGAAATCGAAGGAAAAGGTAAGTGAAACAACAATGCACTAGCTTAACCACTTGCCTACTGTGCACCTACACCCCCTTCCTGCCCAGACAAAATATAAGCTTCCGGCACTGCGTCGCTTTAACTGACAATTGCGCGGTCGTGCAACGTGGCTCCCAAACAAAATTGGCGTCCTTTTTTTCCCACAAATAGAGCTTTCTTTTGGTGGTATTTGATCACCTCTGCGGTTTTTATTTTTTGCGCTATAAACAAAAATAGAGCGTCAATTTTTAAAAAAATGCAATATTTTTTCCTTTTTGCTATAATAAATAACTCAAAAAATATATAAAAAAAATATTCTTTCCCTCAGTTTAGGCCGATACGTATTCTTCTACATATTTTTGGTAAAAAAAAAATGCAATAAGCGTTTATCGATTGGTTTGCGCAAAATAGGGGATAGTTTATGGCATTTTTTTTTTTTTTTTTTTACTATTAATGGCGGCGATCTGCGATTTTTTTTATTGGGACTGCGACGTTATGGCGGACATTTCGGACACTTTTCTGAAATTTTTGGGACCATTTACATTTATACAGTGAAAAATGCTATAAATATGCATTGATTACTGTATAAATGTGACTGGCAGTGAAGGGGTTAACCACTAGGGGGCGGGGAAGGGGTTAAATGTGTGTCCTATGAGTGTTCTAACTGTGGGGGGAGGGGGGGGTGACTGGGGGAGGTGACCGATTGTGTCCCTATGTACAAGGGACACAACCGCTCTCCTCTCTCCCTGACAGGGACGTGCAGCTCTGTGTTTACACACAGAGCTGCACGTCCCAGCTCAGTTACTGAGCAATCGCGTGTGCCCGGCGGGATCCCCGCAGAGCGGTGGGCAGCGGTGGGCAGATGACAAGTGGTTAAAGGAACCAATTTAGAAAATAAAATACAAACCTTTACAACCCCTTTAAGCTGCACTACCTCTATCAAATTTACCCTTTATTTCCACTGTATTTTTTCCCTTTTCTTCACTTCTTCAATTCTCTTACTCATGACCCTTTCTCTTTTATCTGTTCTTATGTGGTACTCACAGGGTTGTTCTCCTGACCCATTGAAATTTACTTTTGCTTTACTGATTTGTTAATCACCTTCGTTTTTAATTAGATTGCCAGTCAACAATCTACCTCTCTCTTTCTTTTCAATTGTATGTCATTTTTGACATTTGACTTTGACAGTCTATTTGATGCTTATATAGTGCGATTTTGCATTAGAACTTTTATTTGTCTCTTTCCAATTGAAGTAATTTGTTTGTTACCCTTTGAATATATACCACAACCTTCGTAAAATGCCGATTGTTCTCCTGTATTTTATTCAAAACAGAAAACAAAATTAAGCCAAATTTCAGACAAATTGAGAAAATTAATACTAAACAAAACCATTTCAATTTAACTACTTGCTTACTGGGCATATAAACCCCCTTCGTGCCCAGGCGAAATTTCAGCTTCCGGCACTGCGTCGCTTTAACTGACAATTGCGCGGTCGTGCGACGTGGCTCCCAAACAAAATTGACGTCCCTTTTTCCCCACAAATAGAGCTTTATTTTGGTGGTATTTGATCACATCTGCGGTATTTTATTTTTTGCGCTATAAACAAAAAAAGAGTGACAATTTAAAAAATATAAATTTTTTTTTTACTTGTTGCTATAATAAATATCCCATTTAAAAAAAAAAAAAAAAAACATTTTTTTCTCAGTTAAGGCCGATACGTATTCTTCTACGTATTTTTGTAAAAAAAAATCGCAATAAGTGACTGGTTTGCGCAAAAGTTATAGCGCCTACAAAATAGGGGACAGAATTATGATTTTTTTTTTTTACTAGTAATGGCAGCGATCTGCGATTTTTATTGGGACTGCGACATTACGGACACATCGGACACTTTTGACACATTTTTGGCGCCATTCACATTTATACAGCGACCAGTGCGATAAATATGCACTAATTACTGTATAAATGTGACTGGCATTGAAGGGGTTAACACTAGGGGGTGAGGAAGGGGTTAAATGTATTCCCTGGGTGTGTTCTAACTGTGTGGGGGGAGGAGGTGACTGGGGGAGGTGATCGATGTTGTGTCCCTATGTACAAGGGACACAGATCGGTCTCCTCTCTCCCTGACAAGACGTGGAGCTCTGTGTTTACTCCCTACAGTTAGAATCACTCACTAGGCTACACATTTAACCCCTTCCTCGCCCCCTAGTGTTAACCCCTTCCCTGCCAGTCACATTTATACAGTTATCAGTGCATGTTTATAGCACTGTTCACTGTATAAATGTGAATGGTCCCAAAAATGTGTCAAAAGTGTTCGATGTGTCCGCTATAATGTCGCAGTCTCAATAAAAATCGCATATTGTTGCCATTCCTAGTAAAAAAAAAAAAACATTAAAAAAAATCATAATTATTTCCCCTAGTTTGTAGGCGCTATAACCCCAGTCACTATACGGTTATTGCGATTTTGTTTACCAAAAATATGTAGAAGAATACGTATCTGTCTTTTTTTTTTTTAAATGGGATATTTATTATAGTAAAAAGTAAAAAATATTGTTGTTTTTTTCAAAATTGACACTCACAGGCGATCAAATACCACCAAAAGAAAGCTCTATTTGTGGGGAAAAAAGGACGTCAATTTTGTTTGGGAGTTAAAGCGACGCAGTCCCGGAAGCTGAAATTTTGCCTGGGCAGGAAGGGGGTATATGTGCACAGTAAGCAAGTGGTTAAAGGAACCTATTTATACTTATTTATATTTATACCTATCTATACTGGTACAACCTTCTTTGTACATATGAAAATATTTTTAGGAGTAAATCCACCGTGAACTAATAGTTCAGTTTTCACTCTATACAGGAGAGTTGTTTTACTGAATTCATTGTTGTATTTCTCAGGAACTCCAGATGGAACTGATTTAGCTAATATAGATCAAGCAAAGGAGTCTTGATAGTTTTCAGATGATTCAGACAATATACAAAAAGAAAGCCTCCAAATCTGTTTATTGGCTGATAAACACAATCACACACTTCATCTATATACCGTAAAGTATGACTTGTTCATAAGGCCTGAGTACTGCAGAGTACTGGAGTCGTCAAGAATACCAGTAATTGATACAGCCACTTTTTTGGTGGACTTTGCAATTAGTATAGGAAGATGAATATATCAGTGTAAAAGAAAAAAAAACACGCACACACACAAATGCCTCATACTCACACTAAAACATATCACAATACTTTCCTTTGATAAAATAAAAAATAATCAGAGATGGAAATGTATTTTTACCAATGTTTGTGATCAGATGTGCCTTTAATAGAGTTAAGTGTTACATTGCCCTCAATAAACCAAACATTTCATGGTGGGTAAAACGACACTTTCCTAAGGATGTCTTAGTTTTATCCCCTGTGGTAAAGCTGTAATTGTCTTTACAAAGAATTTCCTTCTCCAGACTAATGTCTTTACACTTTTCACTTTTTTTTTTTTTTTTTTAATCTTTGTTTACATAGGAAGAACAAATGCCAGGAAATGTGTTTCAGCAACCCAAACTTACCATTAAACATTACCGGTCTAAAACAGGAAAATGTACAATTGTATCTAAACAAGGTTAAGATAGTGGCACAGCAGATTTCTTATATAGATTTCATTTAGGATAGACACTCTTACTAGATAATAAGGGATGGAGCAGCCATGTATAAATGATGGAGGAGAAGAATAGGAGAAGGATTGTATAAAAAAATAGGGATGTCCTAAAAAAAGTAATTGTTGGTAACCCTAACGCCAACTAAATTCAAGCAAGTTATTGGGATTCTGTAAAATTAGGACTAGAACTGCCGACAAACTCTTTGTCTGATGCATAACTATAAAATAATGAAATATAAAATAACTACCGTATATACTCGAGTATAAGCCGACCCCCAAATATAAGCCAAGGCACCTAATTTTACCACCAAAAAAATGGAAAAGCGTATTGACTCGAGTATAAGCCTTGGGTGTCCATCTGCATGCCTCGCTGTGCCTCACGTTGCCTCACTGTGTCCATGTGCATGCCTCACTGTGTCCATGCCTCACGCTGTCCATGCCTCACTGTGCCCATGCCTCACTGTGCCCATGCCTCACTGTGTCCATGCCTCACTGTGCCCATGCTTCACTGTGTCCGTGACTAGACTGATGTTTAACATGGGAGTCTATGGAAGGGGTGCCCGGCTTTAAAAAAATCGGTGCTCCCCAGCCACAGGTCCCCCAAACAACAATCTTTGCACATGTGTAGAGAAGAAATTGGGCTGCATGTGTTTCAAGTTTAAGGTGCAGGAGACCTACGACCGACCGGTACCGGGTCCCCAAAGTCACCAGAGAAATTACCATTTAACATGGGAGTCTATGGAAGGGGCGCCTGGATTTGAAAAAACTGTGCTCCCTGGCCATAGGTCCCCGGAAAAACAAACTTTACACACTTGTAGAGGAAGAGTGGAGCTACATATGTATGCTTGGGGTCCAGGGGACCTATGGCCGGCCAGTACCGGGTCCCCAAAATCCGGGAGATCAGGCGCAAAAAGGTGACTCGAGTGTAAGCCGAAGGGGGCATTTTCAGCACAAAAAAATGTGCCGAAAAACGTGGCTTATACTCGAGTATATACGGTATGTATTACTATTTTTTTGCCTCTGATCATATTTTGCTTATTTTCTGCTGGAAACCTATCATATATTTGCCATAGGTATTAAGCACATTAATGGTCTGGATTCACCCACACGCTCAACAGATAGAATCACATTTTATTTTCAGCTTTTCTAGATTTCCTACTGATCCAAGAGAATGAGAAAACAAGGTAGAGTTTTCTCATTTATGATAAAAAGAATGGTAAAGCCACTGACCCCAAAGTAAAACCATTTATTTTAGCAATATTATTCCACTGTAGAATTAGTATATAATAAGTATATAGCCAACTATAGCTAACATGAAATGACAAGGTGAATGTCAGTTACTTTAGACGGACAAAGTTAAAAATAAATAAGCCCCATGTGTTTCCAAAAGCTTTGAAAAAAATGTTCTCTTAGAAAAGAAAGTTTGGTCATTTTAAAGCTGAACAGAAATACAAGGAACAAAGAAGCACAGCTCCTTTAATCATTAATAAACCATTAAATGTATTCTTTAAGTACCTGAATTTGACCAGATATTAGCATTCTGCATTCTTTTTATAGCACAAGCTGGAACATGAGAAGAAGTATTACAAGAAATCAATACGGTTAAGTGCCGAGAAGAAGCAAGCTGATATAAAGAGAAATCAGAGTTACAGAGAGAGGAGCTCATTACTGTGCTTATTTTCCTAATACTGTTTAGTCCCAGGCTGGGGTGGGTTTAAGATGACCTGGGCTCAGAAGAAGTGGATTAAAAGATGCTGGCCATTAGACTAAGGACATCTAGCAGCATGATAAATGTACAATGGGGGAAATCACTGGATTAAAGGTGAATGTTTTTAGCAAAAGCTTGATTTTGTATTAAAGCTTTTATTGTGCTATTTATTTTTATCTTGTTATTTTTCAATGGAGTTCTGCGTTAATAATTGTATAAGCCATTGGGGTGTTTTTGAGTCAATATTGATGTTGCAGTGTGATATAATGTTTCTTCCTGGCCTCAGCTTTGTTTCCAGTATCTAGGTGTAGGACAGAACGGATCTAAAAACTATTACTTGCTCTCTACAATACTATATATATTCATTCTGCACACTGCTTTAGCTTCAATATCTTCAGTGCATAAAAACAATTGTTCACCAACAAGAGATACAAGCACATGGATCCCATTGCTGGAAATCCCTCAAGCAGGGTTGCCAACCATCAGTAAATGTACGGACAGTTTGTAAAAATCTGTAAATTGTACAACTGTCTGTAAATATTAATGGCTGATAATTTATCATGTTGTGTTGACTTTTTAAGAGTAAACCAGGCAAATTACTCTTTATAGATAATGTCAGTGTTTCCATATTATGTTTATACTGTTTGAATATTGTTTGTCTTAGTTTTTAATATTTTTTCAGTAAAAAAAAAATTGTCCAAGTTTTATTAGTAAAAAATGCTGCGGGAGGTTGGCAAAAATGCCCTCAAGAAACTTACAATCTCAGGTCATTAACTCACATGCATATATACACATACTAGAGCCATTTTAGACAGGGGTCATTTAACCTATCATCATGTCTTTAGAGTGTGGGAGGAAACCCACGCAGTATGGAGAAAGATATCCCTTTGACCGCACATCCATAGCATTGGTGGTAAATGACAACCTCAGCCTGTATGCTGGCCAGGCCACGCCCCAAAAGTATTTCACTCCTTCCCCATGACTAAGCTCTGATGGGTGTGAGTGAAATGTATTGGGGTGTGGCCTGGACAGAGTCCAGGATGAGGTTGCCACTTACCACCATACCTTGGGACACTATGGATGTGTGGTCACAGGGACATCTTTTTCCATACTGAGCTATCTTAGGAGCCAGGATGGGCTCCCTCCATCTCAGCACTCCCAGAAGTGGATGTATAGGATTGACACCCCCTTCAGTGACCCTGGGCACACGATACAGGTCTCTTAGGAAACCCACGCAGGCACAGGTAGAACATGCAAGTAGTGTCATGGGTGGGATCATGACCCTAGTCCTGCCAGGCAAAGGCAATAACCATTATCCTGTATATGTTGAGCAGCTGTGTTGACCACACTGCACCTGAAGAATACGGCTGACATACTGGTGCCTCAGTACAGGCCAGAGCCACAATCATGATGAGGATGAGAATAAAAGACTACAGTGAATTGGAGAATACTGAGCATTGTGCTTTCACAGTTTGGCTAGCACAGCAAATATATTGCACCTTACAATCCCTAAGGGCCAAATGCATGGTCCGAATATTGGGCGGCATCAGTCAGTTCAATAGAAACTGGCCAAAATTTGGCCCGTGTGCATGGCAGCCTGTCCGACAGAAGTTGGCAGGACCACAAAAGGTCTGCTGATAGGCACCCAATCAGTCCAATCAAACCAGTGGGAGCGCTGGTCAGTGTGCACTAGTGGGGGGGGATCCCACTGTCGGAGCACAATAGCTCACTGGGGGACATCGTTGTACTAACATTGGATCATTAATACAGCAACTCTTTCTTAAGCTCTTCAGTTTTTTAGTTGTTCATCCGCTAGGTTGAACAACAAGAAAACTGTTAGGCCTTGTACACACGAGGGAATAGATCCCATGGGAACGGTCCGACGGACCGTTCCCATCGGATCTGTCTGCCGGATTGCTTTCATCCGATGGCTGTACACACCATTGGATCAAATTCCCCGCCGGCGGACAGCGCGGTGACGTTGACGCCGCCACGTGACCGCCACGTCACCGCACCAGGAAGTAAACACTTCCGCGCGCATGCGTCGGATCCATTCACAGGATACGACGCATGTGCGGGCAGATATGTCCGCTGGTTTGCCGTACTAACCAGCGGACATATCTGACGGACAGCTCTCCGGCGGAAAAATTCCAAAGCATGCTTTGGAAATTTTCCGCCGGAGGAATCCGGCCAAAACGGTCCGTTTGCCCCTACACACGAGCGGATTTTTCGGCTGAAATGGTCCGTCGGACCATGTTCAGCGGATTTATTCACTCGTGTGTACAAGGCCTAAGTGTGTACCAGGCTTTGTATGTGGTGGCTGCATTTATCTTCTTTTTTTTCAAGGTTTTTCCATTGATACAGTACAGCGAGTAAGTATTGTGACTCTAGGACAGGAAGTGTGTTACTGACAGGATCACCAGGTGAAAATAAAGGGGGAAAAGCTTTAAAGAGCTAACACCACCACATCTAAGAACTGGTAAATAGGGATGCCCAAACCCTGAAACTAGCACTGACATCCATTGAAGTCTTGAGTAGGCCAAGCTTGTTTTTTTTTCTGGTCATTTTCAAGGCTAACAGACAAGCTGTTGTTGAAGAAAAGGGCATAGGGATCTGAGCAATGTCGCAGAGGACATGTATCGATGCAAACACATTTAAAAAAAAAATGTTTAGTGGAGAGAGGGTCTTTTCATGCAGCATATAGGGCAACATTGAAAATAAACAAATCCTTTAAATAAAATTCACGGGGGGTGCCCTTAAAGCTGCATGTAGTGTACCAGAAACATACAATGTATTATTTAAAAGTGTCGATACAAAAAAAAAAAAAACAGGGAAAAACAGTGTGGGGGTTTCCTATAAAATTCCATCCAGACCGTTATCCAGGTATCCACTCTGGGTGGCCAGGAAAAGGAGGTCAGCAAGCACACAGCACATCATCCTGTAGCAGACCAGGCCACATGCCTTTCAACATTGGGAGTGTACAGCCATGGCCAAAAGTTTTGAGAATGACACAAATACTAATTTTCACAAAGTCTGCTGCCTCAGTTTTTGAGATGGGAAATTGCATATACTCCAGAATGTTATGAAGAGTGATCAGATGAATTGCAATTAATGGCAAAGTTCCTCTTTGCTATTAAAATTAACTTAATCCCATAGAAAAAAAAAATTCCACTGCATTTGTGAAGAAGGCTTTAGGGTGCCCAAGAAAGTCCAGCAAGCGCCAGGACCATCTCCTAAAGAGGATTCAGCTGTGGGATCGGAGTGCCACCAGTGCAGAGCTTGCTCAGGAATGGCAGCAGGCAGGTGTGAGCGCACAGTGAGGCGAAGACTTTTGGAAGATTGCCTGGTGTCAAGAAGTGCAGCAAAGAAGCCACTTCTCTCCAAAAAAAAACATCAGGGACAGATTGATCTACTGCAGAAAATATGATGAATGGACTGCTGAGGACTGGGGCAAAGTCAGATTCTCCAGTGAAACATCTTTCCGATTGAAATTGGGGCATCAGGAAAAGGGCTTGTCCGGAGAAGAAAAGGTGAGTGCTACCATCAGTCCTGTGTCATGCCAACAGTAAAGCATCCTGAGACCAATTATGTGTGGGGTTGCTTCCCATCCAAGGGAGTGGGCTCACTCACAACTTTGCCCAATTACACAGCCATGAATAAAGAATGGTACCAAAACACCCTCCAACAGCAACTTCTTCCAACAATCCAACAACAGTTTGGTGAAGAACAATGCATTTTCCAGCACGATGGAGGCAAAAGTGATAACTAAGTGGCTCGGGGACTAAAAATGTTGACATTTTGGGTCCATGTCCTGGAAACTCCCCAGATCTTAGTCCCATTGAGAACTTGTGGTCAATCCTCAAGAGGCGGGTGGACAAACAAAAACCCACTAATTCTGACAAACTCCAAGAAGTGATTATGAAAGAATGGGTTGCTATCAGTCAGGAATTGGCCCAGAAGTTGATTGAGAGCATGCCCAGTCAAATTGCAGAGGTCCTGAAAAAGAAGGGCCAACACTGCAAATACTGACTCTTTGCATAAATGCCATGTAGTTGTCGATAAAAGCCTTTAAAACGTATGAAGTGCGTGTAATTATATTTCACTACATCACAGAAGCAACTGAAACAAAGATCTAAAAGCAGTTTAACAGCAAACTTTGTAAAAAATAATATTTGTGTCATTCTCAAAACTTTTGGCCACAACTGTAAATTGCAAGGGAAGGCAAAAGATCCCCCTTTGCAAAGCACCATTTTGCCAATGTTGAGAGACAAGGTCCTAATATAAATAAATATTAAGAGTGAAATTAGTAGTGGAATATGGATATCTACCCAGGTATCTCCCTCCTCACAGGGAAATAAGCAGAAGGTTACATTTGTGCCCCATACTTATTCGCACAAAAGGATCAAAAGAAAAAAAAAAAACATTAACATCATTAAATATCCTATAAGTGAAATAAAACAAATGTACATAAAAAAATGTCCTCCAAGGTAAATCCACCTTAATGTCAAGTTTCAGCATTGTAAATCCATTCATCAGAATATTCATCGCGACAACCCAACACCTTCCCCATATTTATCCACCACACTCCTCCCACTAAATGACATATCCCCAGTGCTGCAATAATGTAAACAGGGTTAAAGTCAGTGGCTAAATTGTGTGTATGACTAAATTTGTTAATGGCGTCTCCTGGTATTCCCAGTTGTTTATTTACATTATAGAAACAGCCCTATATTGAGGCTGTACAGTGAATAGGTGGTTAGCACTTCCACGTAGAAGCTCTAGGGTCATCAGTTCAAATCCCAACCACGACACAACCTGGCTGGTGTTTCCATGTTGCCTGCTTGGAATTCCTCCCACACTCCAAAAACATTCTTGCAGGTTAATTGGCTTCTGTCTAAATTGGCCCTAGTATGCAGGGCCGATCCACCCTATAGGCTCATTATGCAAGCCACTTAGGGCCCCTAAAATTACTAGAGGCCCCGCCTGGTGAGAAGTCATTTTCGGCCCCTCACCCCGAAGAGGTAAGAAGTCAGCACCCCCGCTTCTCACTTTAATGTAAGATGTCATTTCTGACAGCAAAACAACCCCTCTCCCCGCTTCTCAACTTTAATCTTCAATGTGACATGTCACTGTCGGCAGCGTCCCCCATCCCCCTGCTTCTCAACTTTAATGTGACATGTCATTTTTGGCAGGCCCCCGCTTCTTAACTTTAAAGGGAAATGTAATTTTGCTTAGGTCCCCAGGGAGATCAGGGTCGGCACTGCTAGTATGTGTATAAATGTAAGTTAGGGATCTTAGATTGTAAGCTCCTTGAAGGCAGGGACTGGTATAAATGTATATGGTATATTACAATATATATGGAAAGCACTGTGTAAATTGATGTTGCTATACAGTATAAGTACCTGAAATAAATAATTTGGCTGATCAAATTGACTCAGTGGTTCCATGAATTGCAAAAAGTTTGCCTGAACCCCACATTTATCCTAAACCCAAATCTCATCCCTACTGCTAAGCGTCAATTTATTCAATTTTTTTTTTCTTAGATTTAAAGACATTTTTTTAACATAACTTTAAATAAAAGTAGAATGAATTGAAGGGTAAATAACTAACCTGGGGTGAAATTATTAGAAGGAAATGCGTGTCTAGCTACACTACATGGCATTGTCTACGTGGCACCATTTCAGCTTTTAAGTACAAATAGTGGCTACATTGTGATTGGCACATGTTGATGGCAATCACTTTATCTCCATGACATTCCGTCTTAAGTGTTTTTTTTTTTTCCTTTTAGTGACTAAAAGGAATGCTACTCCTCTTCCTACTCATGGGAAGAAACGGGATGTCTGTTGTTTTTTATATACTTTTTGTGCCAATGTGATGATCTTCCAGGAAGGTTTACATCAGTAAATACAAATTACAGGAAGGGCAGTAATGTGTATCTTACAATAGCTAGGATTGTGGCATCATTGTAAGAGATATTTTAGTTCCTGTAAAACTTTTTTTTTTCTTCCTGGAAAAGTCTTTACCCAGTTTTTAAACTCCAGGCCTATTTCTTGACAAAAATACATTTGACAAAAAAGGAAAATGAAGTAACAGCTGGCAGCATTAAGATCTGTAAATGCATCAATCAAGGAAGTAGGACTGTTTTCTCTTTTGCAGATTCTACTAAGTACCAAGACTTGGTTCACACTTTTTGCGGTTTGCATTTTTTATACTACTAGAGTTTTTTGGTGATGGAAGGAGACTGGCTGCTGGTTATTAAGGAGCCAGCACCTACCGGCATCTTAACAATTGAAAACTCATCCCTGCTGTTACCCTGGAAATCCTGTGAGGCCTCGTACACACGACCGTTTTCCTCGACAAAATCCATCAATAAACTTGGTGGCAGAGCTTTTTTGCTGAGGAAAACGGTCATGTGTATGTTTTTCGTCGAGAAAACTGTCGTAGATTGCGACAAGAAAAAAAGAGAACAAGTTCTCTTTTTTCTCGTCGGGAGTCTCAGTTTCCTCGTCGTGTTTCAGGTCGAGCTGATTCACGACGAGAAACACATTCGTGCGCATGCTCAGAATAAAGTATGAGACGGGAGCGCACCTTCGATAAAAGTAGCGTTCGTAATGGAGATAGCACATTCGTCACGCTGTAACAGACTGAAAAGCGCAAATCGTCTCTCACCAAACTTTTACCTTAACACACAGTAACATGAGATTAGTAAAAGCAGCCCCAAGGATGGCGCCAGTGGAATCAAACTTCCCCTTTATAGTGCCGTCGTACGTGTTGTATGTCACGACGAGATTTTGTCTTGACAGTGTGTATGCAAGGAAAGCTTGACAAGATTCTCAACAAGCCTGACAAGGAACTCGTTAAGGAAAACGATGTTTCTTTTACGACGAGTTTCTTGGTCGTGTGTACGAGGCCTAAGGGACATTCATTGACAGATGCAAAAATTATGGATTTTACAAACTGTTCGGAAATTTACTGAAAGCTGGCAACCCTGGCTGATCTGATGACACTAGGGAATAGCGTGGCAGCAATCAGGAACATTTTTGCTGACTTACACTGGTCTGGTGACACTGGGACTGGTGTGGCAACAATCAGGGACACCATTGCCGGCTTATGCTGATGGGACTTGTTTGGGGGTGATAAGGAATACTGTTGCTGGCATACATTGGTCTGCTGACACTGATCTGGTGTGGTGACAATTAGTAAGGAGCACGTATTCAAGCTACACTGGTCTGGTCTGGTGACACGGTGGCTGGTGCAGTGATGATCAGAGAACCTTGACTGGCTGCACTATTAGGGCTCAATTACATGTGGGGTTGGGGGACAGTAAAACCTTGCAATTGAACCATGGCTCAACCACTACTCCCTATAGCTGCAGAGGCAGTGGCTGGGGGTGTGCACATGATGTGGCTGTAATGCTTTGCAGCTGTGGCAGGGTGTACCCCTTGTATGCTTCATGATTGTGACCCATTCAAGTGAATAGGGGTGCTTATGCAGGGTCTAAGGGGTTCAAGCAGGTGGTGATGAGATGGTGTCCAGTGGCCCCCGAGGCCACACATGAGTGCCAAAAATGGGAAGGCACATGGGTGAATCCTTCCAGAAGGATGTTACTCCCACCTGGGTGTATATGTGCATTGACCAGGCAGGAAGTAGTACAAAAATACATAACAGACCCGAAGGGCCTGGTATGTATTGTGGAGGAACCCACATGCTGTTTTTATTACTATTATTCTTACTGACAGGCTCCATGTTTACATTCTGTTGTCAGCTGCTAACATCAGGGGTGAGTCACAGGTTATTAGGACACCAGGGGATGATGACTTTTTAACAACTTGCAAAAAAAATATAATGCACACATGTTTTACATGCATTTTTGGTGTAATTCCATTGAAGTCAATTGGACCAAAATCGTACTGCAACCACACCGAATTAGCACCCAATCGTTTTCCAAAAACACAATGTGCTTCATTGATTTGAATTGGCACCATAGAGAATATTGTGATTCCTATTGTTGTGAGACTCAAGTCACATCTGATATTGCACTAGTATCAACCAGGCCTAAATGGTGTATACATTTATAGCTTCAAGGATTCAGATTCTTATAAGTAGTGATGAGGTTCAGATTTGCCACACAGTAGGTTTGTGGCAAATCTGTGGTGGCTTTTGATGTTCGTGTTGTCAGAGAATTCATGTATAAATTTACGGGCATATTTAAAAGAACCCGTAATGTGTTGCCTGACCTATTAACTGTGGTAAGCATGATAATAAAGACCAGTAACTGGTGGGGTTATGTGCCAGTCCCTACAAAAGGGGGGTTCCCAAAAGCCATTTGTTAGTGTGTGTTGAAGCAGTTTAGGCAGGGCTGACAGACTGTGTAGGATAATTTAGTTGCTATATAGAGCAATAAAGTGTGATTGTGGCTCAGGCATGCTTGCTTGCCATGATAATTGTTACTTAAGTGCCATTGTTTGCATAAGTGTTGTAGTATTTTAACAAGCAGAGCAGAAAATTATGAGTTCATCTTGTTATCATTTCTTCTCTGCTCCTTCATAGGTAGATTGGTTGCACTTTTGCTTTACTGGATAACTGTGTAAAACTCCTCCTGCAGTCCTCGTTGTTCTTTGGGGAAATTTGGCTCGATGAGCTTTTCGACAGCTGAACGGGAACCTCGGCGGGCGGAACGATGAGTTTAGCCCGACGAGTTTCTCGGTCGTGTGTACGCGGCCTAACACATTACATTGTGATGAAGTGTAAGCCTACGTCATTTTATCACCACACCATCACAGCACACCAACTCAACTCTGTGGCACTGCATATCAGGCTTTGTAACAACACATCGTTTTACGTTTTTAGCATATGTTGCTTATTTACAGTTTTGTGTACCTTTAATTTTTTCCTGTTTAGCAAAAAAGGCATCATTAAAATGTACAAATATTTGCTATTAATTAAGTCAATACAGTTTTATCTTTGAAATCTATTAGGAATTTGGTAGGGTTTTTTTTATGTTATGTCCTATGTGCGCCTATATCACAGGAACTCCAAAATCAATGGCACCATCTTTTATTTTATAGATCCTGTGCGTTTAGAAAATTTATGGTTTTGGGGGGCTTTTAGAAACTCTGAAAGTGAAAAATTATAACCTCCATATTTTTTGAATAAGTTGCTTATTTAAAGTTTTGCGTACCTTCAATTTAAAATGTACTGTATAAATATATGTAGCTACCCTGCCTAGCAGGATTGTTTTGCGTCGGCCAATGCCAATTATAGTCTGTGTTTTGTCAGTTTCCCCTAAGTCCAGCCTGGTTGTCAGTTCTCCCTTCTGTTAGTAGGTGGCACTGTCATATATTTTCCCTGTGGCAGTGGTGTATTATGAGTAAGGGTGTAATTATTTGGGGATGGCTGATGCATGCTCTCTTCCCCCCAGGCTCAGGCTTGGAGAGAATGCATGTGCTGAAGCTGCTTCCTTAGACCTGTGCTTTTCTAACCTGCAAGGCACAGGCATAATGTGCTAGTAAGCATTACATACTAGCACATTATGTGAAACTTACCTGAAAACGAAGCCTTCCAGTGATGCGATGTCATCGCTAGAGACAGCTTTCATCTTCATCCGTCTTGCTTCCGGGTTCACAGACTCCGACTCTGTGACTGGCCAGAGCTGCCATAACGTCACTCCCACACATGCGTGCTGGAGCCTCTGGTCACAGCACGGGGCTCTGAAGGAGCGTTTACTTCCACTTTAAGGTGCCTGGATCTGCTTAAGGCCTGGAGTCAAGACCTGTGACTGTTCTTTCTGGATACAAGATATCAACCCCTTTGTGTTAGAGCTCTTTAGCAGACATCATCATTAGCAATAGCAGACATCACCAATAGAATCCCAGATGAGAATCCTACTGGAGGTGTCTGCATGGCTGCTACGCTGGAACCTAATGAATGGAAGGTGGTTAAGCTCTAACACAAAGAGGTTGATTTACTACAGGCAAAATGACTGGCAGTTGCCCTCTGCAAGTGTAGTTGTTTCAGAGCTTAGTAAATGAGGTAAGGCTTCACTTTGCAAAGAATACCCAATCACATGCAAGGAAAATTAAAAAAAAATGCGTTTTTGCTTGCATATGAATGGATGATGGAAGTCAGCAGAGCTTCTGCTCATTTACTCTCATTTAAGCTCTGGAGCAACTACATTCATTTTGCCTTTAGTAAATCTCCCCCAGAGAGCTGGTCTCGACTTGAAAGCTCTTTTTCCTGTGCTGTGTTAAGCCAAATGATAGAGTTCCGCTGAAATCCTGGCCATCTGTAACCCTAACCCTTTCCCCCACTGTGATTAACCACCCTGGCGGTATGATTATGTCAGATTTTAGCGACCCAAAGCGGTACAATTGTTTTGCATAGAAATTTGGGGTTTTAAATTGTAGGCCTGTAATTCTTGTTCATAACACACTTAAATCTGTCCAAACAAGAGTCTAGTAGATATCCCGGGTATGATAAAGCTTGAAACACTAAATCATAAACTATAATATAATAAATAACTATAAATGATTTAAAAAAATAATAGTAATATAATAATAATAAAATGTATTTACCCACAATTCACTATCGCTCAATTCTGCAAGTGATTCTAATTTACTATCGCTGTTTTCTAGCTGTTCTAAAACCACTTTTAACGTAAAGGGACATTTTTTGGTTGCCATGGACAATCTCAAGTTTCCAGGCAGAAAGAACAGTATATATAATATAAAACTGCATGCAGGGCACTGGACAAAGCATTAGGGACAAAAGGGATGTGAAATGATTTCATACAGTAATGTAATCTTATAGATTACAGTGTACTCTATGTGATTAGTACTTCTTGAATTTGCCGCCAGGGGCAGAGGACACAGCCCGTGGACATCGCAGGATCCTGAGGACAAGGTGAGTATACTGCACCTGGATCCTGCAATGCAATCCCAGAGTGTGGCTCAGGGTTACCGCTAATGGTACTGAAATTTAACCCGAGCCACACTCTGGAAAACTGCAAGGGAGGTTGATGAAGTCCCTTTCTGCTGCATCTAAAAGTGACTGGTGCCCATTTGTCTACATGTCCCACTATGCCAAAATGAATACCACTGAGGTAAATGTCAGCCCACCCTGTTTCTGGAGGTACCACTATGTATTTAGAGGTCAGGGGTGCTACCTATATGTTATTTTAAAATTCAATGCAGTTTTATCTTTAAGAAATTGGAGGGAATCTTGTAAGTTTTGTTTGAGTTTTAAGTATAAGTGCGCTTGTAATAATTTTAGTGTATTTTTATTAAAAATATAATTTGGATAAACATTTGCATGACTATCATGGGACCTGTAAATCAGTAGCATTGACTTGTTATTCTATCATTCTAAGGTCCTGTGCTTTCAGAAAAATGTATAGATTGTGTGGAGTCTTTTATAAATTCTGAAAGCTGTAAGTGAGCAATGAAAAAAAAAGTGATAAAAAAATTGCAAAAATGGTGGTCTGGCCACCTGAGGTTAAGAGTGAAGTCTGTGGCCTGGCAACGATACCAGGCAAAACGCCCTGAACATGGGGGTGCAAAAAGGGTCTGCTATAGAGTCTGTAACAAAGTTATACCAGGCCTGAACGGTCTGGTAAGAATTATGTGAGTATTTCCATGTTTTTGTGTGAAGACCCTCCAATATAATCTATAGCAGACCCCCATCTAGGATAAGGGTCTAAAGAGGGGTAGAGAAAGGAAGCACCACCTAAGTGCAGTGTTAAAGAGGTTCTTTTAATGACACATTGTACAAAACACACTTACAAGAAGGTAAGAAAAGAAGGCTCATCTGTAACATCCTGTAGTCCTCGTCCTGGATCCATGGGCTGCTTAGAAGTAAAGATAGCAGAATGTGTTGAGTCTTCAGGCTTATCCTATGGCCATCAGGATGAGGCCTAGTCAAATTAAAACTAAAATATTTTTTTTTTAATTGCCCCTGTCCCCGGAAGGTCCCGCTCAGAAGCGAACACACACGTAAGCCCCACCCACATATGTAAACACAGTTCAAACCACACGTGTGAGGTATCGCCATGTGCGTTAGAGCATGTGCAACAATTAAACTGGTAACCTGTAAAATAGTTTAAAGCATCGCCTATGGAGATTTTAAATACCGAAGTTTGGCGCCATTCCATAACCGAGCACAATTTTAAAGCATGACAAGTTAGGTATCCATTTACTTGGCGTAACATCATCTTTCACATTATACAGAAAAACATGGGTTAACTTACCTGTTTTGTTATTTTTTAATTCATGAAACGTTTTTCTTTTCTTAAAAAGGCGTTTGAAAAATGTGCAAATACCGTGCGAGATAAAAAGTTGCAATGCCTGCCACTATTCCCTAAGGTGTCTGCTAAAAAAAATATATATAATGTTTGGGGGTTTTGAGATATTCTAGCAAAACAATTATGATTTTTACATGAAGGAGAGAAGTGCCAGAATAGGCCCGGTATTGAGGTGGTTAACGATTGCTAAAATAGCTGCTCCTCAACAAAAGGAAAATTTTAAACATTTATGCTTTAGTACATGCCCTCCAGGGCAGTGCCCAATCTCCAATCCATTTGTTTTACAAACCCTTACATATTAGCTTAAAAAATGTTCTTTAATGTTTTTTTAACATCTGGCTCCCTTTGACTTAAATTGGGTTTGGATTCAGCATCCAAATGTCAAATGTTCAAATGTTCGCCGGACCTATCCCAAACTGAACCCAGGTATGTTAGGCCCGTCACCAGGGTTCAATTATGTATACTTATCATTTTTTGAAAGTAACACCTCTCTTAGATCCTCATCTCTATGCAAGCTTAGTAAATATCCAAACACAATCCATTTAATCTGCTCAAATTCTAGTCTATAGTGGGTAAAGAAAATGTTTGGTTGACTATAAACTTATTCTCTTTTGTTTACTCATTTCCAATCTCCCATTTCTCCTAAAAGAGTTTATTTGGAGTATCTTTTGTACTAAATTATGCTCTTCTTATAATGGGCTGGTTGTGACCCTGTTCCAGGAATCTCTTCCCTCTGAGAATGCCTTTATCTCAAAGCCTTCCATGGTAAATCAATTTCGCTAGGTTCGGAAAAATAGATCCTTAGGTACTGTATAGTCCTCTTGATGTTGGCATCGTGGGCACAAGGAGAATGGAATTCCTGGAAATTGGCCTAAAAATACATTTTGTTGTCCACATTCAAGCCAATAAAATAAAATTCAAATAACTGATAGGAAAAATCTGATTCTCTATAGTGAACCTGAGATTACTGTATTTATTGGCGTATAACACTCACTTTTTACCTCGAAAATAGGGGGTAAACTGTGCCTGGGTGTTATACGCAGGGGGCTGTGGAAAATATTTTTCCTGAAACTTCCCTCTTAAAGTTAGGGTGCGTGTTATACGCCTGTGCATGTTATACGCCGATAAATACGGTATATTAATTGTGATTTAAATGGTCCTATTAGTTAATAAACAAGAGGTCACCTGAGTAAATAAAATCTTATCTGGCTTCTAAATGGGTTAGTATCTCCAAAGACGCAGCATTCCTCACACAAACCCATATATACTTTGGTGAAAGTGGATGCAAATTTTGCACTCATTGAAGGAACATGCATCTGGAAATAATACTTTGCAAAATGTGTTGTGTTTTGAAATGGAAACATGCTGCTTCTACAATGAAGATCTTGAGAGCTGAAGAAATCAAACCAAATCCTTCAGAGGCTCACAAAGAGATATAATGCTGGCCTAAATAAAACAAATGTACACTCACGATTTAACCCCCCTGGCGGTATCCCCGAGCGTGACTCGGGGTGGATTTTTTATGTAAAAATCGCTATCCCTGAGTCACGCTCGGGGTGAATATGCAGAGCCTGCAGCGCGCTGGCTTACCTTGTATCCAGGCAGGGTTACTGTACTTACCTTGTCCCTGGATCCAGCGATGCATCCCCGCTGTGTGAGCGAGTGGCGTCCTCCATTCGACTCACACAGTGCCCGTGCGCCGCCGATCTCCGTTCCCTGCAACGTAACAGCGCACGGGGGCGGAGACCGGCGGCAAATTCAAAAAAGTAAACAAACACATTACATACAGAATACTGTAATCTTATAGATTACAGTACTGTATGTAAAAAGTACACACCCCCCTTGTCCCTAGTGGTCTGCCCAGTGCCCTGCATGTTCTTTTACATAATAAAAACATTTTTTTTGTGCCTGCAAACTGTAGATTGCCATAGCAACCAAAACTGTCCCTTTATGTCAAAAGTGATTTTAGAGCAGCTAGAAAACAGCGATAATAAATGATAATCACTTGCAGAATTGAGCGATAGCGATTTGTGGGGAAATTCGTCATTAAAAAAATAAAAGTAATGACAGCGACTATTCTGCAACTGAGCAAATTTCAGTGATTTTGATTTGATTACATTAGTGAATAATTTTTATTATAATTACATTATTATTTGTTATAATTATTTATAGTTACAGTATTTATTATATTATAATTTTATGATTTTGTGTTTCAAACTTTATCATACCAGAGATGTTTACTAGACTATTGTTTGGACAAATTTAAGTGAGTTATTCCTAAAAATTGCAGGCCTACAGTATAAAACGCAGAATTTCCATGCAAAATAATTGTACCGCTTTTGGTACGTAATTCCAGACAGAATCATACCGCCAGGGAGGTTAAAATGAGTGGCTAGCCAGTCCCCTGATGACATCATGAGAAATGCATAAGGCTGGGCCATGATCTGACGTAGGACGCTGGCTTGAATCTGCCTGCCTTGTTGGATTACTATGAGCAGTACCAATGATTTTAAACTGTGAGTAAATACATGATTTATTTAATTAAAGATGGTTATTTTATGCTAATTCACTATGGGAAGTGCCTTCTGCTTTCTAGTCTCGTTCTCTCTGAGCACAATATATTTTTGAATTCGACCAGAACATTGCTGGATTAGATAGTTTTTTAGTTTTTCCTTGTAAGTGCCTTTGATCATTCGGTACAGTGGTCATTTAATTCTGGTAAGTGGCTTTGTGTGTTGCTAGGCACAGTTTTCATTATTCTTGAGATTCACTAATTGGAAGCCACAGTATAAAATTGCTAAGTTCACCCTGGAGTGTGATTCTTATTTGGACACAAATTTATCACTATATTGTTGCAATTAAAAAAAAATACCACGGGGGCGTGTCCGGCCGGAGAAGGAGATGGACGCCTAATTCTGCAGCTCGTCAGCCAGGGGACACTAACTCACGCCATTGCCGCACATCCGACTCTATCCTCGTCCATCCTTGCTTCATAGACACCGGAGGTCACGATGAGCTCCTCCAGGAAGAGAAACACGGAGCATCAGCCTCTCAAACTGACTGAACTTGCCTACAAACCGATGGAGAGGCACAGTATCACGCAAGATGGCGCTGAACAGGCCGCACAGCGTGACTCCTATACGGATCTCCCGGACGATCGATCGGAGGACCATCATGAAGCAGGTACCTCAGACCAGCTCCCTGACCTACAGGAGGGTCATATGCTCCCCTCCAGCCCTGCAAAATCCAAAATGAGACTGGACGCGCTGCCGCAGCAGACGCCGCGGCAGCAAATCGAGGCCCAGGCTTTAATCCCCCTCCTATCCAGCAAGGCCTTGAACTCCTTCATGGCCTCCTTCCCCACAGCAGGCCAACCAGTGCTAGACACTAGCCTAAAGGACATGTTACTGTCTCTGCAGACATCCCTCATGACTGGCCTTGCCTCTCTATTAACGAAGATCACCTCAGATGTGCAGACCCTAGACGCTAGAGTAGTCACTGTTAAGAGGGTCTCACAGACTGCACAGCCAAAGTAAATGAGATAATTGATTACTATGGGGATCTCAAAGACAAACAGTTATGGATGCGCGCCAAGCTGGCCGATTTAGAGGACAGGTCCCGCAGGAACAACGTTAAGTTAAGAGGAGTGTCTGAAAATATTGCACCTGGGGACCTGCCACGGTATGCCATGGAGTTAATATGCCTTATTGTACCCGAGGCATCCCCGCAGGAGGTAGTTATTGATAGGATCCACAGAATAGCCAAGCCATTCCACCTGGCAGCTTCAGTGCCAAGAGATGTCCTGATGAGGATCCACTTTTACCACATTAAGGAAAGATTGATGATGGGGGTCAAAGCCAAATCACCCTTACCTGCGCCTTTTGCTGGCATACAATTTTATCCAGATCTCTCCAAATACACCCTCCAGCTCTGCAGACAGCTAAGCCCAATCACTAAAGGTCTTCAAAACCACAAAGTGGAGATATCCGGCAACTCTCCTTATTGTGAGAAATGGTCAGACCCACATGATCAAAGAGCTAACTAAAGGCCTACGTCTTCTCCACACCTGGGGGATACTTGTAGAACCACCCCAGACTGCCCAACCTGAGAAAAGAGTATCAGCTACCCGTAGAAACCTGGACCCCAGCCACACTTGAGAGGCGTATACACTACCACCAGAGGCGGCCAAACAACAGCACCACAGCTCCCCTGGGCCGTGACACCTGTCACCTTTGATTCTTTTGTTCTCCCGGATTACTAACTGTTCAAATACCCCTACTTGGAGGATATAGAATTGTTATCACCTCCTCCACTCGTTTATTGACTCTTTTTGCTTTTTTTCCTTTTTTTTTGTTTCCTTTCTTTGCTATAGCTAAACCTGCAGTACAGCTCTAATTACAGCCGCTGCTACACTCTATCCTAGGCTTCTAGACTGCACCTCCGTCGAGACTGTTTCTACTCCCAGGACCCCACCAGGTCGATTGTCACCACCGAACTGTAAGTGTTATCTCACACTACACCCTAACCTACCGAACACAAGATGACGTTCTCAATCCTATCGCTTAATGCGAATGGCCTAAACCACCCAGCCAAACGCCACTTACTGTGGAAGACCTCTAGGACTTTCCACAGTGACATCATATGTATTCAGGAAATGCACTTGATACCACCAGATCTGCACCTCTGCTCTCACCGTCAGTTCCCACATGTATTTCATGCCCCCCATTCCGCCAAGTCTAGAGGTGTTATGATTGCATTTAAAGACTCATTGGATTTCCACTTGTTAACCTCTATTGCGGACCCAGATGGCCGCTTTCTAATTTTGGTTTTCACCACTAACCGAGTCTCCTACACCCTTGTGAATATTTATGCCCCAAACATACGCCAATTGAAGTTCCTCCGCAAGGTACTTGCCACCATCAAGTCTGTTCAAAAAGGACAATTGATTGTGTGCGGGGACTTCAACCTGGCCCCGGATATCCTTTTGGACTCCACCTCTGCAGCAAAGAGGCAAGGATCGCCTCTTAAGACTTTTCTTTCAAAAAATGACTTGTTTGATGTCTGGCGCTGCCATCATGGCTCTGAGAAGGACTTCACTTTTTTCTCTTCTAGACACCGCACATATTCTAGAATAGACCTTTTTTTGTCTGACAAATGGCTTTTGCAAAAGATATGCATGTCTAAGATCCACACCACGACATGGTCAGACCACCCCCCTATTTCGATACTAATTGAAGACTCTAACATGCAGCGAAACACATTCCTCTGGCGAGCTAACAACTACTTACTCCAAAGCGACAAACACACGCCAGCGATCCGTGAACAGATCACTGAATTTTTTAAAGTAAACACTGGCTCCGTGTCTGACCCTGCAGTGGTGTGGAGCGCTCAAAAAGCGTACATGCGGGGAAGGTAAATATCACTGAGCTCACGCCATAAAAGAGAGAGGACGCAACGTATAGACAACCTGGCGGCTCAGATAGTGACATTAGAAACATCCCACAAGACAAACCCTACAGACACACAAATGAAACTCCTGATCTCACTTAGACAGGAATTAAAAACCTTGCTCCTCCATTCCTATGAGTTCCTTCAGAGGAAACTCAAAGCGTCCTCATACTCTACCTCCAACAAACCAGGGAAAAAACTAGCACAATGCATAAAAGGCAGACAGACCAAAACTAAGATTCACCAACTCCTCCACCCCCACACGAATCTCTCCTTAACAAACCCACAGGACATAGCTGATGCATTCAGTACTTATTATGGCAACCTATATAATCTTAATCAGGACCCCAACACCTTGCAACCTACATACACAGATATAGACCGCTTTCTCCAGGCCGTTGATCTCCCTTCCCTAACTGTACAACACCTAGAAACGCTCAATGCCCCGTTCACCACACAAGAAGTTAGAAGAGTAATAGACTCCCTGTCTAGTGGTAAAGCACCTGGCCCAGATGGCTTGACAGGAGAATACTACAAACAGTTCTCCTCCGACCTTGCACCTCATCTTACTGATGTGTTCAATAATGCTGCCTCCTCTTCCTCTTTTCCGAATGAATATTTAAAAGCACTGATCATAACCTTACCGAAGCCAGGGAAGGGCCCAAACATTCCTTAAAATTTCCGCCCGATCTCCCTCCTCAACCTTGACCTCAAAATTTATGCCAAGACCATAGCCACCAGATTAATTGAAATCATGCCAGAACTCATTCATAGGGACCAAACAGGATTTACAAAAGGCAGACAAGCGTCCGATGCCACTAGGAGGATGCTTAACCTGATTCACCACGCGGAATCAACCGGAACGCCTTCTCTGCTCCTATCTTTGGACGCAGAGAAGGCGTTCGACAGGGTTCACTGGACATACCTTGAAGCTGTCCTCCATAAATTTGGTTAAAGGGTCTAATCCGGAACGCCATTTTAGCATTATACACCAACCCTACGGCCCAAGTATTCACTTAGGGCATGCTTTCCTGCCCTTTCTCCATAACAAATGGCACACATCAGGGGTGTCCTCTATCCCCACTGATTTTCAACATGCTCATGGAACCCCTGGCCGAACATGTCCGCTCCTGTAGCACAATCTCAGGCCTTCAAATTGGCTCCCACTCCCACAAAATCAGCCTATTCGCGGATGATGTAATCCTTATCCTCACAAACCCCACCTCCTCCCTGGCAGAAGTACAAAAATGATTGCAATGGTTCAGCTCGGTATCCTACTAAAAAGTTTACACGACTAAGTCGTTCATACTGGACATTAACATCAATGCCACAACTAGAAATCTCCTACAACTCCAACACCCATTCGCATGGGCACACAAAGACATTTCGTACTTAGGCACTCAATTACCGAGGACACTCAAAAATCTCTACCCCTGCAACTTCCTGCCAAACCATCCAAAAGACCTCCCAATCTATAGCGAAACATGAGCTTTCTTGGTCAGGGAGACTAGCAGCCTTTAAAATGATATGCCTGCCCCAAATTTTATATTTATTTAGAACCCTCCCCATTCCACTCCCTGCTTCTTTCTTCAAATCTATCCAAACGCTGTACAACAAATACCTTTGGAACGGGAAGAAACCCAGGTGCGCCCACTCAACACTGGTCAAGCACAAGATAGTAGGGGGTACGGGGTCGATAGACTTTAGAGACTATCATACAGCAGCCATTTTAGCTCAATTACCCGGCTGGTTCCAGCCGCTCAAGAACCCGACTTGGGGCCAAATGAAAAACACTCACTTACTAAACCCAACCTAAAAAATTGGCTACTGAGCACCCCCTTAGGCACCCAGGTTCCGCCATCCATGCCGCCGCCTGTTAAAGCATCAGCTCAAGCGTGGGGAAGACTGGTTTCCCTACACGCTTCTAACCCTGTCGCATTTCACCCTCCAATTCCCTTAGAATCCCTGCATTTCCTTTTACCTGATTTACCACTGACAAGGCGGTCCCTTAAAGGGATCCACCATCTCCATGATTTACTGCACAAACACCGTCCCAAACCTTTTGCTCAGCTGCAAACTGAATATGACCTCCCAGACTTTGACTGCTTCACCTATCTCAGAATACGCCACTGCTTAAACACCATATCTCTTCCTCTTTACTGTATTCCTCCCAAAGCGTGGGACTATCTCACTGACCCTAACTCTAAGATCAAGGGCATCTCTCACTTCTACAACGTCCTACACGCCAAATCTACCTTCTCCAAACTGACCCCTCACCTCAAATGGGAATCTGATCTCTCATGCACCTTTACGGAAAACCAATGGCACTATGCCTTTAAATCTGCCTACAAGGCCACTAAATCCTCGGCCCTCTGGGAACTAACTCAGAAAATTTCCCTTAGATGGTATCTCACCCCCACAAAATTGGCCTAATTTAGCGATAAATATCCCAACACTTGTTGGAGATGCAAAATCGCCAAAGGAGACCTATTACACATTTTTTGGAAATGCCCTTATATCAACAACTATTGGACTGACATTTTCCAGTTGATTTCCGACATGACCAACGTCAAGGTGCCCCTATCACCTGCCCTAGCAGTTCTCAACCTGACCATCGATGACATCCCCATCCTATGAGATATTTAACCACACACATTTTCCTGGCAGCCAGGCTCAATATTGCAAGACATTGGAAGTCGGATGTGATCCCTTCCGTAACTCAGGTAATATAAATAGTGACATTACACTTTAGTTACGAGACCATCACGGCAGCCAGCACTGGCCACTCCCTCAAAACTAGGAATCTCTGGCAGCCCTGGATCGACTGGACAGAGACTGTACCTACCATGTAACACTACGGTACCACACTCTTCTGGTATTTTTTCTTGAACGAGCAGTACCCACGATGTATACACTGTTGTTTACTGTTTACTGTTTTCCTTTTTTGAAATTATACCACCCCAGCTTCGTTAAGGTCCAACAACGTCACATGGTGGATCTCTGTTTTAAATCAACTCTCCTCTCATGCGGCACTAATGTTCCCATGTGGGGTGCCGCATTAGAGGGCAGGTAAAAATGTGTGTTTTGAATCCACTGTGCTCTATACCTTATGTTGTATTACCTGACATCCTTTCTTAGAGACTATGATTACATTTGTCAATTTTTGTTCATCAACATCATTGTACGACGTTTATATCATATTTGTACTCTGTATTACCTTTGAAAACTAAATAAAATCTTTGAAAATAAAAATACCAAAAATACCAAATCGCCAGGTGTATGGACGTTTCACACTTAAATTTGTGTATTTCAGCAACTGTAAAGTTTATCTTATTTTCTTGATCATTCGCACCATTCTGGGTGGCAGCTGTCAGTTTCCATCCTAAAGATGCCATGGGGTTGATTTACAAAAGGCAAATGGACTGTGCACTTTGCAGTTGCAAGCGCTGTCGCACTTTAAATGACTATTGTGCAGTCGTACGACATGGTTCCCAAACAAAATTGACGCCCTTTTTTCCCCACAAATAGATCTTTATTTTGGTGGTATTTGATCACCTCTGCGGTTTTTAGCTTTTGCGCTATAAACAAAAGAAGAGCGAAAATTTTGAAAAAAAAAAAAACAGAGGGCTGGATGCAGACACATTTGATGTATCTTTCCGGCGGCGTAGCGTATGGTATTTACGATACACCTCCACAACGATTATGGGAAAGTGCCTTATTCAGAAAGCACTTGCTCCATAATATGCGGCGGCGTAGCGTAAAGTGCCCGTCGTAACAGCGCGTTATTCAAATTTCTGAAGTGGGGGCCCCACGTAATTTACGTTTTTTTTGGATGGCGCATGCGACTTTCGTGGACGTTCCCAGTGCGCATGCGCGAAATCACATCGCTTTTTGTCAATGTAAAAGACGTGAATGTAACTAACGTCGAGCCCCATTCCCGAACGATTTACGCAAATGACGTAACCGCCGTACAATTCGACGGTGTCCTGAAGTCCATACTTAACATTGGCTACGCCGCTATAACGCAAACGATGTAAACTACAAAAGGCCGGCCGCAACTAAGTTCGGGAATCACCGTAAATCCCTCATTTACATATTCGACGCGTAAAACGATGGAACCGCCACCTAGCGGCCAGCGTAAAAACTGCAACAGAATTACGCCGCTCGTATATTAGCAGAATTCCGGCTCATCTTCTTTTCTGAATACCAAAAAAAGAAGAGCCAGCTATTCTTAGTATTTACGCAGCGTATCTCTTGATACGCTGACGTAAATACTTTCTGAATCTGGCCCCATATCTTTTACTTTTTGATTTAATAAATATCATAATTTTTTTTTTAATTTTTTTTTTCCTCAGTTTAGACCAATACGTATTCTTCTACATATTTTTGGTAAAAAATCGCAATAATCGTATTTGATTGGTTTGTGCAAAAGTTCCAGCGTCTACAAAATAGGGAATAGAATTATGTATTTTTTTTTATTTTTTTTACTAGTAATGGTGGCGATCTGGGATTTTTATTGTGATCGTGACATTGTGGTGGACATATCGGACACTTTTGACCCATTTTTGGGACCATTCACATTTACACAGCGATTAGTGCTGTCAAACTGCACTGATTACTGTGTAAATGTGACTGGCAGGGAAGGGGTTAACACTAGGGGGCGCTGAAGGGGTTAAATATGTTCCCTAGTGTGTTCCCTAGTGTGTTCTATCTGTTAGGGGGAGGGGGACTCAGAAGGGGAGGAGATCGATGTGTGTTCCTCTGTACTGGGAACACACATCAGTCTCCTGCCCGCTGACAGGACATGAATCTGCGCGGGCGCTGGGCACGCGCATTGGGTCCGGAGCAATGCGGCGATGGCGTGCGCGGTGACTAGCGGCCGGAAAAGCAAGGACGTCATATGACATCCAGTCTGAAAGACGAGAGGTTCCCGCCTACATCATTTTACTATGACTCGGTAGGGAAGAGGTTAACAAATGTTTTAAAAAAAGTCCAACCTTTCACTCCAGTCATTTACTAGGTAAAAGTTAGAATTAATATTTAAAGAAGCATTATAACTTGGCAGCTCTTGTAATTTTTTTTATAATCTGTATATCTAAATATCCTCCTCCATCCAGGGGAAACAAATCATGAAGTGAGAACAAATCTTGAAATTCGAAGCTAGTATCATTATAACTGTTGTGATAAGAAGATACACTGCTGTGACCTACCACCACCCATCGAGTTTCCAATGTTTGCTCTGAGTCTGCAGATTCTCCAGCAGTGTCTCTATAGTGTTTCTAAGAGTAAGATTTATATCAACCAACATGACAGACAAATCAAAGCAACATAATGGTGTGAAATTTTAACCCAAATACCTCCACTTCCTGATGTTTTAAATCATAGGGGGTCATTTACAAAAGGCAAATCCACTTTGCACTACAGGTGCAAAGTGCACATGGAAGTGCAGTCGCTGTAAATCTGATGGGTAGCTCATTATCCAATCATGTGCAAGCTAAAATGCTGTTTTTTTATCTTACAGTGGGTGACCGCGACATTGTGTCAATCTCGCTCCCTTTCTCGGCGAGATTGACCACCTGTGAGCCCCATCGCGGGAGATAGCGCCTAGGTGGCTTGCGGCGATGGAGACAAAGCTATCATAGAAGCGACGGGGATCCGACTTGGATTCCCGCCAAATCTAGCTGCAGCGTTTGGTATGAATCCTAAGGGGGAACGCCACGCCAAATTTCAAATAAAAAAACGGCATTGGGTTCCCCCCCAGGGGCATACCAGGCCCTTAAGGTCTGGTATGGGTTGTAAGGAGAACCCCCCTACGCCAAAAAAACGGCGTGGGGGTCCCCCCACAATCCATACCAGACCTGTATCCAAAGCACGCTGCCCGGCCAGTCAGGAAAGGAGTGGGGACGAGCGAGCGCCCCCCCCCCTCCTAAGCCATACCAGGCTGCATGCCCTCAACATGGGGGGTTGGGTTCTCTGGGGCAGGGGGGGCGCACTGTGGCCCCCCACCCCAGAGCACCCTGTCCCCATGTTGATAAGGACAGAGCCTCTTCCCGACAACCCTGGCCGTTGGTTGTCAGGGTCTGCGGGTGGGGGGCTTATCGGAATCTGGGAGCCCCCTTTAATAAGGGGGCCTGTCATGGACCTGCCACCTAAGAGTTAACAGTGCAGACTGATTCCAATGATTGGCAACAGGCTGCCTTATTTAAACACCTCAGCAGCACTGTGTCTTCGCTGCCTGATCTGCAGTTCTTACCTGACTCCCTGTGATCTGACCTGTTTCCTGTTTCCTGTGTTTGACCCGGCTTGTTGACTACGATTGATCTCTGCTATCCTGATCCCCGCCTGCCTTGTGACCACGCTCAGCTCTCAGCTCTGCTTGATTTCCCGTTGCCGAACTTGCCTGTATACTGACCATTTTCTGCCTGTTGTTTACACCTATATCTGATCGTCTGTTACCAAACCCGGCTTGTCTGACTACGTATTCAGTGTCTTCCCAGCCAGTGCACCCACCAGCCAGCTTCCTGTTTCCTGCTGCACCTGCTGAACCGACAAGACCCAAGACGAACCAGGCACCCATACACCGACAAGCTCTTGCGGCCACTGTCGCAACATCGGTGGCCCTTGACCCGGGGTTGTACGAGAAGCCTTCCCACTACACGTCAGGCTCATCTGGCAGGTACGTAACAGTATCAGGCAGCCATGTCTGAGCCTGCTAGTGGGAAATCGGCCATGGATGACGTCTGCCAGCACCTTGCAGCCCTCACCCAAGCAGTCAAATCTCTACAGGAGGGTTATACGCAACTGGATCAACGTGTACAGACTCTAGCTACACCAACAGGCAATGCTGCCCCTTCTGTCTCAGGGACTGCCACTGCAGCAACCTCGTTAGTGATGCCGCCCCCTGAACCCAGAGTTCCAGCACCAGAGAGATTTTCAGGTGACCGGGGAAAGTTTTGATCCTTCCGCAATGCATGTGAACTGTACTTCACCCTACAACCTCAAACTTTTTCCCTTGAAATGACTAAAGTGGGGTTCATTATATCACTGCTTCAGGATGAGCCCCAGTCCTGGGCTCATCATATGTTGGAAAAGAACGATGTATTGCTACAGTCCATGTCTGCTTTCTTCGGCACAATGGCCGAATTATACGATGACCCGCAAAGAAACAACCCCAGCAGAGGATGCCCTTCATGCACTCCAGCAAGGCCGCAGAACAGCTGAAGATTATGTCACAGACTTTCGACGCTGGAGTGCAGACACACAGTGGAATGACGCAGCCCTGTGACACCAGTTCCGCTTGGGGTTATCGGAGGGTCTGAAAGATGAATTGGCACATGTCGGGGTCCCAAATACCCTGGAGGCCATTATCATACTGGCCATCCAAATTGACCTCCGGCTCCGTGAGCGATGATGCCCCAGATCCCAGCTCCTACTCACTCGCACCTGTTAGCTTCACCCCAGTTCAGCTCGCTCCTGTTGCTACTGCTACCGATGCTCCAGAGCCTATGCAAATCAGCCTAATACGCCCCTCTCTGTCTCCAGAAGAACACCTGCACCGACGACAGAATAACCTTTGCCTGTACTGTGGGGGTGCAGGCCACTATGTGCGTCCCTGTCCAACCAAGACACGTAAGCGGAGGATGATTTTTTCAGTTAACTTTTTTTTGCCTACCAATGCTACCAATCTAACCATTCCCATCTCTTTCCAGCTGCTAGAAAGAGAAGTGACAGTTACCACGATCATTGATTCCGGGGCCGGCAGTTGCTTAATTGATCTAACCTTCGCAACACAACAACTCATTCCCTTGAGACCTAAAGCACAAGGACTTTCTGTTTCCCTAGCCGACGGGTCATGTATCAAGTCTGGACCTGTGACACAAGAGACATTTCCCTTACCCATGTTGGCTTCCTCTAAACATAAGGAATTCCTAAGCCTTGATGTCATCTCCTCCCCGCTATTCCCTGTTATTCTGGGCCTACCCTGGCTGCAGGCGCATAATCCGCAAATTGACTGGGCCACAGGAAGAATTAACTTCCACTCAGCCTATTGCCAGAAGCACTGCCTACCAAGGCCCCCAGTTCCTTCCACAACACTATTTTGTGTGGACTCTGAGCCTGAAGTGAGGAAAGTTGTACCTGAACACTACCACGAGTTCCTGGATGTCTTTAGTAAGCGAGGGGCTGACATTCTTCCCCCGCATCGGCCATACGATTGCCCAATTGAACTGCTTCCTGGGTCCGAAATCCCCTTCGGTAGAATCTTCCCCCTCGCTGAACAAGAACAGGAGGCACTAAAAAAATACATCCAAGAAAGCTTGGAAAGGGGGTTCATTCGACCCTCTACCTCTACAGCAGGAGCTGGAATATTTTTTGTTGAAAAAAAGGACCACTCCCTACAACCTTGCGTGGACTATCGGGAGCTCAACAAAATTACAGTTAAAAACCGATATCCTCTCCCTCTAGTACCCAAAATATTTCAGAGACTAAGGTCGGCGACCATTTTCACCAAACTGGATCTACAGGGGGCTTACAATTTAGTCCGCATCCGCCAAGGGGATGAGTGGAAGACAGCCTTTTGCACCCGATTTGGCCACTATGAATACCTAGTGATGCCCTTGGGGCTTTCCAACATTTTGTTAATGATATATTCAGAGACTTCCTAGATATATTTTTGATTGTTTACCTAGACGACATTCTGATTTTTTCCATTTCTCTAGACTCTCACCGAGGTCATGTCAAAAGAGTGCTGAGCCGACTCCGCCAACACGGACTATATGCTAAAGGTGAACAATGCGAGTTTTAAAAAACGCAGCATCCAATTCCTGGGACTGATAATCTCACCTGAAGGGATCAAGATGGACTCTGAAAAGGTCTCTGCAATCTTAGACTGGCCTGCACCTACCGAGAAGAAGGGGGTGCAGCGCTTCGTAGGATTTGCCAACTTTTACAGGAGGTTCATTAAAGGCTTTTCTGCTATCATAACCCCTATAACACAGCTGACTAGACAGAACCTCCGATTCCATTGGACACCTGAGGCTCAAGCCGCATTTGATACCTTGAAGGGACTGTTTACTTCAGCACCTGTTCTTGGTCACCCGGACCCGTCCCTGCCTTATACACTAGAAGTAGATGCATCTGAAGTCGCTATTGGAGCAGTCGTCTCCCAACGCCAAGGCCCTAAGGATCTGATGCATCCAGTAGCTTTTTTTCACGCAGGCTCTCTCCAGCAGAGAGAAACTATGATGTTGGGGACCGGGAATTGCTGGCCATTAAGGCGGCATTAGAAGAGTGGATATACCTCCTAGAGGGAGCAGCGCATCCCATATTGGTCTATACTGACCACAAAAACCTGGAGTATTTGAGGACTACTAAACGTCTGAAGCCACATCAAGCACGGTGGGCCCTGTTCTTCTCCCGATTTGTGTTCCACATTACCTACCGGCCGGGATCGAAGAATGTCAAACCTGATGTCTCGTATGTTTGATGACCCCAAGGAACCACCAGTGGCAGATACCATCTTGTCTGAAAATAACTTCTTGCTTTTACAGGGCAACCTCCTCAACAGAATGAAGCAGGCTTCGACAGATGTTCCTAGCCCCCCAGGGGTCACGCTGACACTCCGGGAAGGTTTACTGTTCAACGGAAGCAAGGTCTCAAGAACTGAGGATGGAGTACTAAGCTGTCTGGGCCTTTGAGGGAGCTCCCCAGGCTGGGGGTGGGTGACCTTGGGCCTGGGGCTCGGGTGTATGATGGAGCCTTCCCGGAAATCAGGAAATCATGGAGGCTCTAAATAGGAGCCACAGAAGGAGCAAGAGATGACAGCAGGAGATAGTATTGCCTGGCAAGTCTTCAGGAGGGAACCACTGGTTGCAGCCAGGAGGGCTGGTGAGTGTCATGTGCAGTCAGGAGGACTGAAGAGGCATGCTAGAAAGGATTGTGAGGAAGCAGTCAGAGATAGGTACAGAGCCAGTGGGGAGGGTTGCAATGTCATGGGCAGTGAAGTCAGGCAGCTGCAGCCAGGAGGGCTGGCAGGGCCTGAAGAGGACTGACTGGGAGCAGTAGTCCACCTGTAGGACAGCTGGAACAAAAGACTTTTAATTTCTGCTACACCATAGGGACCTGCGGTCCCTGCCTGCAAAGGGTAAGGTAGTTACTTGGGCCTGACTGAGTCAGTGTCATGCCTAACCACATGCTAGCTGTTCCTGAGAGTTAAGAGTTGTGCAGGAGAGAGAGATAGAGAGCAATAGTCTGCAAGCAAGTTGTGCAGGAGGAGACTGAAGTAGTGTCTTGTACAGAGAGGTGTACATAGTTGTCCCGAATGATTGATATACAATCCACCAATTGATTGATATACAATCCACCAATTGATTGATATACAATCCACCAATTAATTGATATACAATCATCCAATTGATTGATATACAATCCTCCAATTGATTGATATACAATCCACCAATTTATTGATTTACAATCCACCAATTAATTGATATACAATCCACCAATTGATTGATATACAATCCACCAATTGATTGATATACAATCCTCCAATTGATTGATATACCATTTGCTGAGCAACTTATAATTCCCTTACCCAATTCAAGTTAAATTCCCTAAAAAAATTGCAAAAACAAGCACATGGGCTGTTTTCTGCCTGAGAGTGACTGAGGAGTGAACGCCGGGCTGGGCAGGGAGACACGTTGACCATATCACTTAGCAGCCCCTACTGGTGTACCGCTACATTCTCTATATGTTTACTCTTATACCTGCCAAATTATTTTGTAAATCAGCTAATCTTGTGATTTACACAACCCCGCCACACTACAAGCAGGTGATACACTTATCTTTGGTTATTTCTGTGTTCAGCAATTCAACTAACCATGTCACATTTCTGCATCACACTTGTCCGCTGGGCAATGAATTATTATAATCATATTTCTTCAGTCAAATATAACACCTTTACGCATCCATAATACCAGCTTGTTGGTGACAAATAAATATTTTGTAGTAATATTCCTGGCAATATAATTTATAATTACGGTGAATTCATTTGTGAAAATAGACTCTTCAGGCAGCTGCAATCCATTTCTCTGGCTCAGAAATCTTCCATGATGCGGAATCTCTGATCTGTTATTCTCTAAATGTCTAGGATTTAAAGAATGATTACAATACATTGATTTTAAACAAATAATAAATATATACAAATGTGTATAGCAATTAAAATACTCAAACCAGAATATTGTATATATGTGCAAACAAATACATGTCACACAACGCTCAAAAAATATGCATGTCAGTGACCACAATACATTTTAAATATGTACAAAAATGTGAAACAATCAAAATAAGAAAACCATAATATCATATGTATATGCAAACAAATGAATATCACACAGTTCATGAAAAAGATGAAATTCCAAAAGTTTAGTCCATGAGGTAGATCCAGACTTTAAGACCCAGTGAGCAGAGAGTGCAAACCCATCATTCAGAACACAGGGAGCCGAAAGTGTTCCTCATAATAGTTCCTACACCACACAGACACGCTTCCTCTTACCAAAATATGTTGATCTCTAGCTATGGAGATCAAAAAGAGCTTGATGTGTGTATGCCTTTAAGAGCCTCTTCTGCAAGCCAGTGGGGTCATCTCTAAATCATGGGATCACAGAACCATGCATACATTGCATATATCCTCAAAGAATGCCAAAGAACAACCACACAGTTTTATTTCAGCAAAGCACAGGCAAGCACTTACAGAATGATGAGTACAGACTGAATAGCACAAGCAAAAACACTATCCAAGTATAGCTGACAAGATGACATCATCAGCTAGGCCCCACCTGATATACTTTGCTGTCAATGAGCGTTTTCAAGGTAAATAGGGCTCCATTTTTTCTTCTTCTCTGCAATTTATACTTTCCACTATTTATTCAGATCCAGGAACATAGGTATGCATAGCCTATTGCATTAGGGTGTGCATCCCAAAGCATCAACACACACTACTGATCACTCACGATCTTTATTCAGAAAGGGAAGGGGCCAGTCAATTACATATTTACCGGCCCCTTCCCCCCACTTATTCTAAAACATCCCCACAGCAACAGCTTTTCCAGACACTCAATCAACTTGCATCTCAAGAAGTAATTGTTTAGGAGGTTTCACGCAAACCTCCTATTTAAAACCAATTGACGTTGTTTACCCCAACTTGGATGTAAAGAAACGCATCAAATTTCTAAGGGTAAAGAAATTCCGGATGTAATAATTTTGCTAGAGATTTTCTAGCATCAGTCCTTATCAACACGTCCCAATTTTCCCACCGGACCAAAGATTTCTGAGGTTTGTGCTAGAGGAACACTACTTCCAGAGTTTGGCTCTGCCATTCAGCCTATCTGCAGCTTCCAGAGTGTATATCAGGGATCCTCAAACTACGGCCCTCCAGCTGTTGTAGAACTACACATCCCATGAGGCATTGTAACACTCTGACATTCACAGACAAGACTGGGCATGATGGGAATTGTAGTTCCTGAACAACTGGAGGGCCGTAGTTTGAAGACCCATGGTGTATATTAAGGTTCTAGTTCTAGTTCTAGGGCTATCCCTGTGATAGGGTACCTGGATGACCTACTGCTGAGGGAGTAGCCTGCTCCACATTAAGAGATTAATGTGTCTCTCACAATGCACACAATGGGGGGGTTTAATTTAATCCTGCATCTACAGAAGCATATTTTAGCCTTTAGCATTTAAGTTGGAGTATCTGGACCTAATTCTGGATACAGCCTAGGTAGAAGTGTTTCTCCCTCCACACAAATGTCTTGTTCTGAGGGCTCAGTAAACCTCCTAAGACTTTGACAAATCTCTCAATCTGGTTTTGTGTAAGAATTTGGAGGGAAATGATAGCTTCCTTTGAGGCTGTTCTATTTGCCCAATTTCATCCCAGACCTCTGCAACTAAATGTTTTGACGGTGTTGGACAGGTGGACTCAGTCCTTGGATTGTAATATCCCAGCATGAGACTGTCTTTGGATTGGTTGATTAACCTTCAGGTTCTGGAGATGGGGAGATTGTTTCTTCCTTCCCTGTACGATGCTGACAACAGACGGTTCACGGTTCAGTTCAAAGTATCAATATTTTGGAACTAAGGTTATTAATCTGGCCTTGCTTAATTGGTCATGTAACTGGAAGGCCCTTCTTGTGATGGTTCAGTCAGACATTGCCACGGGTGTGGCATATATAAATCATTACGGGGCATCAGAAGTCAAGCAACCCCGGCAGAAGTACACCTAATTCTGGCCTGCTCTGTCTGCCATTTACATCCAGGGGTATAAAATTGGTAGTTGGATAATCTTAGCCATAAACAGATGTCTCCAAGGCAATGGGCTCTTCACCCAGAGGTGTTCAAGAAGCATTGTCTATGTTGTGGATCTTCTGGCAGGTTCAATGCAAAGCTTGACAGGTTTACTACCAAGACCTGGGAACCTTGGGCACATGCTGTGGATGCTGTAGTGGTACTGTAGGATTAGTTCTCCAAAATATACTCCTTCCCAACATTGCTGTTTCTTCCTTATTTGCAGGATTTAAATAGAAGGGATTTTAATTATTCTGATCTTCCTGGCGTGGCCCAGAAGGACTCAGTACTTCAACATCGGAACGGAAACATGTCATAAGACTTACCCTGGATTCTTCCAGACCAATCCAGCCTGTTATAGCAAGGTCAAATCTTGCAAGGAGACTTTCCTGATACTTCACTGGGACAAGGTGGCTGCATGCCCCCAGCTGTTCTTTTTGCCTAACATGGTTCTTTGTTCCATCTTAACCAGGAGATTGTACTACTGTCCTTCTGCCTGAATCCTTGGACAATAGGCCATACATTTTTGGATGTGGTTTATGCCATCCGGTGTTTTCTGAACTCAGCTGCTGCTATTCAGCAGTCAGATTCCCTTTGTGTGCTTCCTAATGGCCCAAAGAAAGGTTATGCTTCTAAATCTTACATTTCCCAATGGAACCAACAATGTATTTCTCAAGCTTAAAGGAATTGTGTAGTCTCAACTTTTTCACCTTAATGCATTCTATGCATTAGGGTGAAAAGCCTTCTTTTCTGCAGCACCCCCCCCCTTTTTCTTTCCTGAGCCCATCCGTTACAGCGCCATGCATGTGATCCAGCTGCTGGCTTTCATCTCATTGGACAGATTGATAGCAGCAGGAGCCATGGGAGCTAGGGGCCGGGCTGAGTCCTACTGTCTGTGTCAATAGATGCAGCAGCAGCACTCGGTAGAACCCCATGGTAAGCGGCTCTGTGGGGGCCCCGATAAAGGGGAGGAGCCCGTCACTATGCCCTGCCACAGGAGGAAGTGGGAACCGTTGAAAATGGAAATACTATAGGGGGCAGACCCGGCAGCTAGAGCAGATGGAGCTGTGAGAAGAGAGCTCTGATATATCGGGTGCTATACAGCTACTCACAGTGGTGTGACAAAGCGTAATTGCGGCCAGACGAACGGCGGAAGCCGAGGGGAAGCAGACTACAATGTAAAACCATACAAAAGAAAACATTGCGGAAGGGCAATTTATTGATTTGTGGGGATTTTAATGTGGTCCTAAATGATGAAGTGCAATCCTCCTCGCTGGGGCGGAGCCGTAGGCCATCCCTAGGACCTTACTACCTATCAAAGGATCTTTATGACCAATGGTGATGCCTCCACACCACTGAGAGGGACTATTCTTACTTCTCATCTGCACATAAAAGTTACTCCAGGATAGATTTATTTCTCACAGAAACATGCTCTGCAAAAAGGGGTCAAAGCGGATATCCACAATATCACATGGTCAGACCATGCTACCATTACAATTGACATTGTGGATACCAGCAAGACACATCACGCACCCTTATGGCGTAATAACATTTACCTTCTTTCTCAACCCCAAATTAGAGAGGAAATTAAAAAAAAAACTTGAGGAATACTTTGGGCCAGATTCACGTACATCGGCGCATTTTTTGACTGACATAGTGCACCTCCTTTACGTTAGACTGCCGCAATGTAGCGGCGCAATCACTGTATTCTTGTTTGATTTGCGCAGAAATTCAAATTGGGAAGGATGTGGGCGTGTGACATTGAAATGAGCTGTGACCCCATGTAAATGAAGGGCCGGCCAGCTCGCGCATGCGCACATGAAGCAGACCATGGTCAGCACCTCTGTGCGCATGCTCACAACTCGGGAAAGGCGCAATCAGTGAAATTGAAAGTGGACCCGGGCAACTTAGTGAACTACGCAGACAGCATAAATAGACAGACACAAACGCACTTCCTTTGCAAAAGTACATCCCTTTGTATCCCTTCCTATACAGCAAGGTTCTTTTGTTCTGTTGTTTATTAGCATTTGTTTGTTTGTTTGTGACGTGTCTTTGAGATATTTGGGGACTGTTTTGCAGAGTGATTTTTGTCTTTTATGTGTTTTCTTTTTTTTTTTTTATTCGATTTTTGCTGGGCATTTTTTATTTTTGCTGGCCGATTTTTTTTTTTTTGGGGTTCTGTTTGTGAATGATTTTGGAATGTGGGGGTGACATTCCTGCCAGAAAAGGGGTGTCACCCTCATTTGTGGTGGAGAAGTGATCCCCAGGTCCGTGTGAATGGTGTATGAATGTACAGTGACATAATTGGAGCCGTGGCATGGTGTTGCTGCTCACAAGTCCTGCATGGTGGGCTTGTGCCAATCCAATGTGATGAGGATGTGATGTGTCTGTGCTAGGGACCACAGTGGTGTGCATGCATGCATTCTCATTGTGCCATGACTAATGTGTGTGTTTAACGTGCAAAGATGCCTAATGTGAGCTGGCTCCTGGCTGCTCTTCCCTCAGAAGACGGGGTATCCTCGGTTAGGGGGGGATTGTCTGGTTCAGGTCATCACGTATGTCAATCTGCAGGCCCTTTCTTACTGCGAAGTTGTGCAGCATGCAACATGCACCAATGATCTGGCATACAAAGTTTGGGGAATATAACAGGGTACCATGGGGGGTTCCGTATAGGAGTCATGAGATGGGGTCCCAGTGCATATGCAGAGTCACCCTGAAGGGCTAAGACTGGAGGATGTTAGTAGTGCATGTGCCCCTTGTGATTTCAGCATCATGGGGGGGGACAGTCATGCCTGCCACCCATGTCACTCATCAACCAGCCAGCTGTCCCCATACATGTTCTGTTCGAAATCTGTGGGGATGGGGCTAGGATTGTATATGTAGCTGTCATGTTTGTCATGGGTGGTGTCATGTGTTGGGCTGTTGTTGGGCTCCTGCAGGGTTGTGGTTAATTTCAGGATAGCATGAGGGGTGAATCTGAAGATGCGAGACACCTCAGAATCACTCATGCCAAAGATGTCTATGCGTGTGTGATATATCAAGTGAAGAGTGAGGGGCTTGTATCAGATTAGATTATTATATCCATCAAGGTTTTAAAGGGCTATTGAAAGATAGTGAGACTGTGTTTGTAATTTGTATGTATGTTATGTATTAATATGTATGTATTTGTTTTTGTAAAAATGTTTATAAAAGCAAAGAAATATTTTTTGGGAAAAAAAAAAAAACCTCTCCCGTGCCCTCCTCCGTGCCCTCCTCCGTGCCCTCCTCCGAGCTCTCCACCTCTAAAGTCAGTAGTATAGCTATGAGCAAGGATGTCCCTGGCATCTTGGTATACAGTTTGCTGGGCAGCAAGTGTGACTGCTCAGCTCCTCACTAACAGTGTTGCTTTAGCTGACATGTAGACGATTGTCTAATTTTATACCACCTTTTATATGGTCTAATTTTAGACAGAACGTGCAGCTGTTGCGCACAGCGCGTAGCCTGCGCTGCACCAACGTTCTTTTGTGGATCCCCGTAACTCCCTCATTTGCATTTTTGAATAGCAAATCAATGGTGTGTCTAGCGCAGTTTTGTGCGAACGGATGCGCCTGTCTATCGAAATTACGCGGGTCAAGAAAAAGTAGATTTCTTGCGTATCTCGTTTTGGGGATGCGGCGCATCGAAACGAATGCGCAAATTTAGACTTACGCCGCGCATCTTCTGTAACGCCGGTGTAATCTCTCTGTGATTCTGGCCCTTTATGTTTAATGAAAATACTGAAATTCACCCTACCACAGCATGGTGTGCTCACAAGGCCTTCTCTAGAGGAGTCCTGATACAAACAGCAAGTAGAAAAAAAGAGGAAAAAAAACACAGCACATATCGCAACTACACAAACGCATTGCTGAACTAGAAACTAAACACAAAATTACATCTGAGCATTCCCTACTACAGCAGCTAAATGCCTGTCATGAGGAATTGAGGCAGACACTAAGGCATGACTATGATCTCTACTTCAAATAACTTAAACTTTCCTACTACTCCCAAAGTAATAGAGCAAGTAAACTACTAGCATAACTTAAAAAACGACAAACCTGATCCAACATAGCGGTAATTAGACACCATAAAACAAATTGTTCATATAGAAACCCCAGAAATATAGCTAATGCTTTTAAAGATTTTTACGAACCTCTATACAATCTCAACCAAGACACGAACACTAATCAGCCCACACAGAAATCAACACATTCCTCCAGGAAATTAACCTCGCCTCCATAGATGAGAAATCACGGCAACAATTAATAAGACCATTAACTGTTGATGAAGTCACCAAAGTAATCAAAAAACTACCAAAGCACAAATTCCCAGGAGCAGACGGCTTCTCAGCCCAGTACTACCAAGCATTCTCACCCCTCCTTACCCCCAAACCAGTGGAAGTCTTAATATTGCAGCAAAACCAGAAATTTTCCCCAATGAAATGCTTTATACCATTATAGTAACCATACCAAAGCCTGGGAGAAGAGCCTTTCCACCCCCAAAACTTCACACCCATCTCTTTATTGAATTCAGACCTCAAAATCTATGCCAAAGTACTAGCTAACAGATTGATGGACATTACTCCTATCCTCGTAGGCCTGGATCAGGTGGAATTTGTTAAAGGGAGGCAGGCCCCAGACAGTACCAGACAAATGATAAACCTACTAAGAAATGACATTAATCACACGTAAACCAAGTGTATTTGTAGCCTTAGACACGGAAAAGGTCTTCGACCGAGTGCATTGGAAATATCTATGTGAAATATTACTAAATTCTGACTGAGAGGATTTGTCCACTCAGCAATAATGTTCCTATATTCCAACCCCACAGCCAAAGCATACAGCTCAGGAATGCTATCTGACTCTTTCCATCTGACAAACGGAACACGTCAAGTATGACCACTGTCCTCAATAATCTTCCCTTTAGCCATAAAACCACTAGCAGAACTGGTAAGATCCAATACATGCATCGAGGGAATCAAAATGGGGTCCAAGGACCATGACACCACCATAAACCCGTGGTGTCACGGATGACCCTGCCCCCCTCTGACGTGTCAAGGCAAACCCTGTAGTCAGACGAGTCGCACATTCGTTTGGCCAGGCGCCTCCTGTGGAGGCTGTATCATTCATGGCGGCAGGTCAGGGTCGTAGAAGGATTACAGTGCTGTAATTTTATTTATATTTTTTATTAAAGGACTTATGCCAAGCTGTGTGTGTGTGTGTTTTTTTACCTTTTTTGACACTTTGTACCCCGTTACCAATTCACATAGGGGGGGGGCTGGCATCTGGTAGGGGGGCTGGCATCTTGTAGTCCCCTTTGTTAAAGGGGCTTACAGATTCCGAAAAGCCCCCTGCCTGCTGACCCCCACAACCGCCAGGCAAGGGTTGTGGGGATGAGGCCATTTTCTCCATTAACATGTTGAGAGCATGTGGCCTGCTATGGTTCAGGAGGGAAGGGGGGCCACTCTCTCATCCCCCCTCTTTTCCTGCGGCCTGCTAGGTTGCGTGCTCGGACAAGGGTCTGGTATGGATTTTTGGGGGGGGGAACGCCAAGCAATTTTTTTATTTTGGAGCTGGGTTCCCCTTAAAATCCTGGTCTGGTATGAATTTTGAGGGGGGCCCCTACGCCATTTTTTTTATTTGGTGCAGGGTTCCCCTTAATATCCATACCAGACCTGAAGGGCCTGGTAATGGAATTTGGGGGGACCCAGACGCATTTTTTTATTTTATTTTTGGTTTGGGGTTCCCCTCAATTTTTGTACCAGACCAAAAGGGCCTGGTAATGGACTGGAGGAGGGGGGGGGGGAACCCATGTTGTTTTTTTTTGTGACTTTTATCTGTATTGCTAGGACCCAACAATTCATTATACCTGCAAGTAGTTTTTTTCCCTTTAGAAATGTCATTTTGTGCAGGGACAGTTCTAAGCACCGGAAACATGCACTACTTTATAGGCATGCTATAGACACCCCCCAGGTAAATTTAAAGGAATATTTCACTTTTATTGTTTCACTTTAAGCATTATTAAAATCCCTGCTCCTGAAAAAAGCAGTGTTTTTTAAAACAATTTTTTGCATTGATACATGTCTCCTGGGGCAGGACCAAGGTCCCCAAACACTTGTTATGACAATAACTTGCAAATTAACCTTTAAAATTAGCACTTTTGATTTCTCCCATAGACTTCTAAAGGGTGTTCCGTGGCTTTCGAATTTGATGCTAACACTCCAAATTGTTCACTATTCGGCGAACGGGCAAACAGCCAATGTTCGAGTCAAACTCATTTTCAACCCAAACAAAAAGCTCATCCCTAACCCCAACCTATTATATTGGGAACCATGGAAAAGTATAGGAAAAGCTAATACTGAAATAACCCATGTATATTCTGTTTACTTTACATGTATTGCTCCTCAAATGTACAATGTATTGGTCTATGAATACCTACCTTTTATTGTACCTGTACATCTTGATATTTAATAAAAATCTCAAATTTAAAAAAAGAAAATGAAAATATTATGGCCCGGATTCACAGCCAACGGCACATCTTTGTGCGGGCGTAGCGTATCTTCTTTACGCTACGCCGGCGCAACGTTGAGAGGCAAGCATGCTATTCACAAAGAATATGCACTCAACGTTGCGCCGGCGTAGCGTATAGTTGTCGGCGTAGGCCGACGTAAGTCAAAGTAGGTGAAAGTGGGCTGGATGTGGCCGTAATATATTAAAATGAAACGTGACCCCATGCAAATGATGGGCTGAGCTTCAAAAAACGAACTGCCCATGCGTGGTCTCTTGGACGGATCCCAGTGCGCATGCTCACAGTCACGTCGAAATAGCTGCCTAAGATACGTCAATACACTGCCTATGATGTGAACGTAACCTACGCACAGCCCTATTCATGTAGTACTACGTAAACAACGTAAAATACGACGGCTGTTCCCTGGTCCATACCTTTGTATGGGTTGCGCCTCCTATATGAGGAATAACTTTACGCCGGAAGTAACCCTTACGCATATCGCTTAAAACATGCGCCGGACGCAAGTACGTTCATGAATCTGCGTATCTTACTCATTTGCATATTTAACATGGGTACGCCGAATGCGTCCATCGTAACAATGCGCCCACGATACGCCGGCATAGGCAAGTTACATCGGGCGGCTTTTCGACGTATCTAGCTTTGTGAATCGGCACAGAGATGTGACCCTGCACATTTGTACTTACGACGGCGTATCTTTAGATACGTCTGCGTAAGTCCGATGTGAATCTGGGCCTATGCCTCAAAATTTAGTCAAGTATCTGTAAAACAAGATCAAACAAAGCTCTGGGATGTTAAATACTTTGGTCAAAAAAGTTTTTTACAACAAGGACACCCTTTGAATGTGGGATGGAACAATAAAGACTTTCAGTTCGGGAGGATGTGCGCTAGTCCCACGCCAGTGCTTCCGGGTAGATATCACATGCTGGTATCACTGCATCTTATTGATGTAAACACCAATGAATGTGTCACGACCGGATGTTATATCACACGTCAACCGGAAATGACGTGCTTACGTGCAGTGTGATGGGGGGAAGTTGATTGCAGCTGAAACGCACACTGCACACGGCTTCTGGCATTATTTGCTATGCAAGACGTAATCTACATGGAGGCTTGGTTTTTCCAGCTGCTCTGACTCAGAAATCAATGTGAGCCAATCAGCTATTTTATTGGCCTACTAGCCTCCTAATGCACTAGTTATAAATGGGCTGAGATCTGCCATTTAGGTAGTGGATGCTCACCCTATAACACACAGAGGATTGCTGCTCTACACTTAAAAAGACAGATTACTTTTGGTAAGCTTAGCTTGAAGTTTTTAAAGGTCCCCTGCACTTACTTGTAATTGGGTTGATCCTTAACAAGATACCCCCGTTCTTTTCGGGGGGCTTTTTCTCCAATCAGGCCACCATTATCCATCTGGGATTGCATTGCCATCTACACATGAAAGTGCCCTGCTCTTAAGCATTGAAAATTAGAGTTATATTACATCCTCCTTAGTGCATCTAACAATTTGGGGCTCCATACAGTGGGCCATCTATGATCCTTTTAGGGACCAACAAGTAAGTACCCTTGATATTTGGACTAGTCAAGTTCCTCCAATTTGTAAATTTGAGTTTCATTTTCTAATACTCTGTTGCTACTACCTGAGAGCCAAATGTCCCACATTCTCCCGTCCCCCTTTGCCTCTTTTATAGGATGTGGTTCCTCTGGTTAGCTGGATGAGAGACATTTACATACATTTTTTATACACTAGGAATACCTTCCCTTGAATTGTCCCCTGATTCTTGGATGTGTGTTGAGCTGGTACCGGCATCCGTATCTGTTTTTACTACACAAATATTGTAAGATACAGTATCTCACAAAAGCGAGTTCACCCCTCACATTTTTGTAATTATTTTATTATGTCTTTTGTATGTGACAACGCTGAAGAAATTTGCTGTTCCCTCAAAATAACTCAACGCACAGGCATTAATCTCTAAACTGCTGGCAACAAACGTCAGTACACCCCTAAGTGAAAATGTCCAAATTGGGCCACATTAGCCATTTTCCCTCCCGGTTTCATGTAACTCATTAGTGTTACAAGGTCTCAGGTGTGAATGGGGAGCAGGCGTGTTAAATTTAGTGTTATCACTCTCACTCTCTCATACTGGCCACTGAAAGTTCAACATGGCACCTCATGGCAAATAACTCTCTGAGGATCTAAAAAAAAAGAAGTGTTGCTCTACATAAAGATGGCCTAGGCTATAAGAGGATGAAGACCCTGAAACTAAGCTGCAGCATGGTGGCCAAGACCATACAGCTGTTTAACAGGACAGGTTTCTCTCAGAGCAGGCCTCGCCATGGTCGACCAAAGAAGTTGAGTGCACATGATCAGCTTCATATCCAGAGGTTGTATTTGGGAAATAGACATATGAGTGTTGCCAGCATTGTTGCAGAGGTTTAAGGGGTGGGGGGTTAGCATGTCAGTGCTCATACCACACGCCGCACATTGCATCAAATTGGTCTGCATGGCTGTCACAGAAGGAAGGCTCTTCTAAGAATGATGCACAAGAAAGCCAGCAAACAGTTTGCTAAAGACAAGCAGACTAAGGACATGGATTACTGGAACCATGTCCTGTGGTCAGTGTTGTAAGTAATGGAGTTACAATAAGCGCAGTTACCTAACGCAGCCCCTTTTGAGGGTAACTAGTAATCTACCTGATTACTCTTCCCCTCACAGTAATGCAGTTCCCATTACTTGGGCGGCATTACTGCAATTACATCTACCGCCACTAGATGACAGCAGAGTAATTGCTTCTCCCGGCGCTGTGAACATAAATATGGGTGGAACTCCACTTTAGAATCATGTGACCGCTGTTATGTCCTGTCACAGCGGTCTGAAAACTCCCAATCGCAAGGAGCCCTGGATACAATGAGCCCCATCCGCCTCACACTGACCTATTACCGGGGAACAACTCACATCGATCGCACACACTGTGTGCGCAACCTAATCAATGACCCGGGGAACACATGGCCGGAACAAAATGTTCCACAGAACAAACGTTCCCTATACAACACAGTGTACACAGCGACATCTAGTGGTCAACATGGTAAGTGCAGGACACCTATACAGACCAATGATCAGCAGGTTATTTTTGGTCAGTGATTTCATCTCTTCATCAGACAACAAAGATATTAGCTGCACATACATGGTGGGATGGATGCACCCAGGCTGGGATATACACAAGATCAACATTTGTTTCCGATTTTCTTCTCTCAAGGATCTGGCATTCTTTTGTCTTGGAGTATTAACTCACTGCTCCCTGGCAAGCGCCCGTCACCTGCTTCTCAACAAAGCATTGTAGAATATTAAAAAAAAATTCAGTTACTTTGCTGAGTAACTAATTACTAGTCACTAACGCAATTACTTTTTCGGAGAAGTAATTTGTAACTGTAACTAATTACTTTTTTAAAGTAAGATGAGCAACACTGCCTGTGGTCTGATGATGGTGTCAAGCGTGTCTGGTGGCAACCCGGTGAGGAGTACAAAGACAAGTGTGTCTTGCATACAGTTGAGCATTGTGGTGGGAGTATCATGGCCTTGGGCTGCATGATTTCTGCCGACACTGGGGAGCTACAGTTCATTGAGGGAACCATGAATGCCAACATGTACTGTGACATACTAAAGTGGAGCATAATCCCCTCCCTTCGGAGACTGGGCCTCAGGGCAGTATTCCAAGATAACGACCCCAAACACACCTCCAAGACAACCACTGCCTTGCTAAAGAAGCTGAGGGTAAAGGTGATAGACTGGCCAAGCGTGTCTCCAGACCTAAACCCTATTGAGCATCTGTGAGGCATCCTCAAACGGAAGGTGGAGGAGTGCAAGGTCTCTAACATCCACCAGCTCCATGATGTCATCATGGAGGAGTGGCAATCTGTGAAGCTCTGGTGAACTCTATGCCCAAGAGGGTTAAGTCAGTGCTGGAAAATAATGGTGGCCACACAAAATATTGACACTTTATGCCCAATGTGGACATTTTCACTTAGGGGTGTACTCACTTTTGTTGCCAGAGTTTTAAACATTAATGACTGTGTGTTGAGTTATTTTGAGGGGACAGCAAATTTCTTCCCGCTGATTAACATATTCTCGGCATTAATCAGCGGGAACGCCCCGTGCGCCATTTTTAAAATTGAAGTTACGATACGACGGCGAAATACAAATACGCCGCTCGTATAGGAACTCCAACCCGGCGTTTCTTGTTTTCTGACTACAGAAAACAGAAACGCCGGCTCAAAGTGAGAGTTAGGCTGGAGTATCACTGATACTCCAGCCTAACTCTACCTGAATCTGGCCCTATGTCTTTTTCAATTTTCTCAATTTTTTTTAGCGCTGCACTTATTTTTTCAATAATGCTTAAAGTGAAACAATAACAATTAAATATTCCTTTAAATATCGTGCCTGGGGATCTCCCTTGCCTGTAAACTAGCGCATCTTTCCCATGTTCATAACAGTACCACAGCAGAATTTCTAAAAGAAAAAATGTAATTTAAAATTGCTTGCGGCTGTAATGTACTGTCGGATCCTGGCAATATAGATAAAATTATTTTAAAAAATGGCGTGGGTCCCCCCCCCCTCCCCCTGGTCTATAATAGTTCTTTGGGTCTGGTATTATTATTATACAGGATTTATATAGCGCCAACAGTTTGCGCAGGGCTTTACAAAATGAGGGCAGACAGTACAGTTACAATACAATTCAATACAGGAGGAATCAGAAGGCCCTGCTCGTTAGAGCTTACAATCTAGGAGGGAGGGTCAAATGATACAAAAGGTAATAGCTGTGGGGAATGATCTGATGGAGAAAGTAAAAGTACAGTTGTTAGTTAGGGGCTGGATATGCTTCTCTGAAGAGAGGGTTTACAAGGAGTGCTTAAAAGCAAGCAGAGTAGAAAATAGTCAGATAGATTGGGGTATGAATATTAAGGGGAACCCCGAGCCAAAATAAAAAATAAATGGCATGTGGGTCCCCCCCAAAATCCATAGCAGGTCTGATATGGATATTAAGGGGAACATTGTGCCAAAATAAAATGGTGTGGAGGTATCCCCCAAAAACATAAACAAGACCCTTATCTGAGCACACAACCTGGCAGGCTGCAGGAAAGGGGGGATGAGAGAGCGTCCCTACTCCTGAACTGTACCAGACCAAATGCACTCAACATGGGGAGGGTGCTTTGGGGTCTGTCCCTATGTTGATGGGGACAAGGACCTCAGGGCATATCAGAATCTTAAAGCCCCCTTAACAAGGGGGCCCCTAGATTCTGACCCCTAGCCCATGTGAATGGGTATCGGGTATATTGTACCCCTACTCATTCACCAAAAAAAGGTATAAAAAAGTAAAAAAATTAAAGTAGACAGTTTTTTTTACAATTTCTTTATTTAAAAAAAAGTGTCCCACGAGCTATCTTCAATCACAGTGCAGACGGACCGAAAAAAAGAAGGAAAACTGTGCTTCGATGGGAGGCGTCCCACCGACTGCAGCCTTTTCACAATGACAGCTCTTATATAACTAAGGGTGTGGCCACACGGGTGACCTGGTCCCCTTTCTGACATCATGTGACAACACGTGAGGTCAGAGGGGGCGGGGTCACCTGCTTACGTCATATAAAAGGGGCCTGATATGGTTTAGGAGGGGGGCTCTCTCCTTCCCCCTTTTCCTGCAGTCTGCCAGGTTGCATGCCTCAACAAATGTCTAGTATGGAATTTTGGGGGACCCTGTGCCAATTTTTTTATTTTGGCGCTAGGTTCACCTTATGGAAAAAAAGAGAGGTAGGTGTCCCCTAAAATAGCAAACTAAGAACCACTATCTCACCACATCCCTGAATATAAGCCAATTGCTGTACCCCCTAGGGGGTGTGTTTCCTCGGTGGGATTTTGTTAGTGGGAGATTGGTTGTAAAGTAAAAACGATATTAGTCAACAAAAGTATATCAAAAAAATATATCAAATTTTATTTCGGTAATGTTGTTCGTGGACAACGTATCAAATAATGTGTTAACGGCATGAACAGCAAAAATATCCAACTGACCAAACATGAAGGAAGGCACGACCTAGGGTAAGTGACCATAAACGGCACTATACATTACTCAGGATAAGACATAGACTCGAAATTGTATGTTATTTAGAGCGACAAAAAAATGCAATAAGGAACCCTTCCAATACAGTCTCGTGGGTGCAGACAGTGATGCCAACGTTTCGAGGCTCATAGGAAATACCGCCTCTTCATCAGGGCTAGGGTAGTGCAGAAATGTTGCAATACAGTCTAAAGGATAGAGAGAATAAAATGAATACTTTCAATACACAATAAAAAATGCAAAGCTAAAATGTTACATTGTTGATTACAGGGAACAATATATATAAAACACTGGCAAATCCTAATCATGACTCTCACCATGTATGAGGTGGTGCTCAGAACCCAAAGTCGGGACAAGAAAGTCCCAAATGCCCCTCTCAAAGTATCGACCCTACCTGCAGTCCCATGGTTTCAAATTCTTACAATGAAACGAAATATATATAAAAGTGAGTACTAACCGGTAGTGTTGAGCGGAATACGCCATATTCGATTTTGCGATATTGCGCGAATATATAGAAGAATATTATCGAATATTCGTGATATTTAATCCAAAAAAAATGTTGCGAAATTTCGCTAATGCGAAAATGATTGCGAAATTCTCATAAACGGAGATCATTTCCTGTATTACTAAACTAATATGCACTAAACACTAACACTAACTCTACACTAACTCTACTTAAAAGAAAGGAGAATAAGGGGGCAAAAGAATATTCAAGTTATTCTGATTGGCTCTGATGCGCCCTTCTTTTGCATCAGAGCCAATCAGAATAACTCGAATATTCGGCAAAAGGAATATTGCGCGATTATCTTCTCCCCCCTTCTTTTGCATCAGAGCCAATCAGAATAACTTGAATATTCGGCAAAAGGAATATCGCGCAATATTCCTTTTGCCGAATATTCAAGTTTTTCTGATTGGCTCTGATGCAAAAGAAGGGCGGAGAAGATAATCGCGCAATATTCCGTTTGTCGAATATTCGAGTTATTCTGATTGGCTCTGATGCAAAAGAAGGGCCGAGTAGCTGATGCGATTCTTTTATGTTGCCGAAAATTCGCAATGTGAATTTTCGGCAACATAAAAGAATCGCATCAGCTACTCGGCCCAGGGTCTCTCTCTAATCATACCAGCAATGCTTTTAGACGTCGATGGAGATCACTAGGATGTGATCTGTTTTAAAAATAAATGTGAAAAAATATGAATATTCGCCGCAATATTCGAGTTATTCGCGAATACTCGAATATGCAATATTCGTAGCGAATAATCGCAATGCGAATATTCGTGAGCAACACTACTAACCGGTCAATAGATGGTCGGTCTATCTCCAAGAGACGTGGCAAAAAATGTTGCTCGGTCGGTTTGGAGAGAAGATATCCTGGGTCATTTAAAAAGGGGGGTGGATGCACGAAATGTCTCCATGCGATGCGACCTAAGGTCTACAGGGTATATGAGACCAGAAGGGACAAAATAGGGAAATAGAAAGGGGGGAAGTCAGAAAAATGCCATACATGAAGATGAAGTGTTACATTTGTCAGTGGCGGCTAGGGCAAAGTAATGTACTAACATGCCAGTTTCAATGTGTACTGGCAATGTGTATGATTACTAAGTGCTTTTTGGTAAACCGGTGTAGAGCAGATCTATTGGCAACAGGGGGCGGCCCAAAGAAAACGGGGAAGGAGACGCGCATAAGTAAGGTATATGGTGGGTCAAAATTAGTTAATCTTAATACCTATAGTATATGGTCTATAATATAGTTTAATGGAACAATGCGCCATGTAATATCAAAGAGATGTATGTATGAAAGGCCCCCAGCACACCAGTAGGTGTGAAAAATATATGTGGGGATATTTTAATTTAGTTTTTAGCAGCATATCGCAAAAAATAAACAAATAATAAATAAAATGTATATATCTGCCATTGCTGCTAGAATGGCAGTATTGTTACATTGTTACAATGGTAAGGATGAAAATAGACTGACCCATTGTGTGAATATGTCCCTGCAAACAAACAGGTGGTCCCCCTGATTAAACAGTGTATATAGCAGACTAAAATTGACAGAGTGCAGACATAGGTGTACAGATACTCACCCAAAAAAAAAAGGGGGGGAATATTGATCAAGCAGGGGAGAACAGAAATTGTATGAATTTCTCCCGCCCCATGGCAGTATGAAAGGTAATGACTTATAGCAGGGTCCACATCCAAAAAGGAATCTGTGGTGAAAAAAACAGTATTGTAATACTTGGACCAGGTTGCTGACAGGTGATGCTTAGATCACCATCTACAAGAAATTAAAAAAGATAGTTGGCAAAGCCTGCTGAAATGTATAAAGTGGGGAGGCGAAAAAGATTGGTTTTTCAATACCTGGACCTGCAATGTATCCGTCCTGCTGCCCAGGGGAGACTGAACTACAAGCTGCTGTCAGGTAGTTATATATGTGTCGCTATTAACGGCTATAGCCTACAGCCAGGGCCGTCTTTACCATAGGGCAAACAGGGGCAGCTGCCCAGGGCCCTGTCACTGTTGGGGGCCCAAAGCAACCCCCTTACAGCAGCTTGTAGTTCAGTAGTTCAGTCTCCCTGGGCAGCAGGACGGATACATTGCAGGTCCAGGTATTGAAAAACCAATCTTTTTCGCCTCCCCACTTTATACATTTCAGCAGGCTTTGCCAACTATCTTTTTTAATTTCTTGTAGATGGTGATCTAAGCATCACCTGTCAGCAACCTGGTCCAAGTATTACAATACTGTTTTTTTCACCACAGATTCCTTTTTGGATGTGGACCCTGCTATAAGTCATTACCTTTCATACTGCCCTGGGGCGGGAGAAATTCATACAATTTCTGTTCTCCCCTGCTTGATCAATATTCCCCCCCCTTTTTTTTTTGGGTGAGTATCTGTACACCTATGTCTGCACTCTGTCAATTTTAGTCTGCTATATACACTGTTTAATCAGGGGGACCACCTGTTTGTTTGCAGGGACATATTCACACAATGGGTCAGTCTATTTTCATCCTTACCATTGTAACAATGTAACAATACTGCCATTCTAGCAGCAATGGCAGATATATACATTTTATTTATTATTTGTTTATTTTTTGCGATATGCTGCTAAAAACTAAATTAAAATATCCCCACATATATTTTTCACACCTCCTGGTGTGCTGGGGGCCTTTCATACATACATCTCTTTGATATTACATGGCGCATTGTTCCATTAAACTATATTATAGACCATATACTATAGGTATTAAGATTAACTAAAAATCAACACTTATTTGCTAGAAAATTACATAGAACCCCAAAACATTATATATGCTTTTTTAGCAAAGACCCTAGAGAATACAATGGAGGTTGTTGCAACTTTTTATCGCGCATGGTATTTGCACAGCAATTTTTCGAACACTTTTTTTTGGAAATAAAACAGTTTTGTGCTTTTAAAAAAAAAAAACATTAAATTTAGCCCAATGTTTTTGCATAATATGAAAGATGAAGTTACGCCGAGTAAATAGATACCCAACATGTCACCCTTCAATATTGCACATGCTCGTGGAATGGTGCCAAACTTTGCGACTTAAAAATCCCCATAGGTGACGCTTTAAATATTTTTACTGGTTACATCATTTTAGTTGGAGAAGAGGTCTAGGGCCAAAATTATTGCTCTCGCTCTAACGTTCGCAGCGATACCTCACACGTGTGGTTTGAACACCGTTTTCATATGTGGGCGGGACTTGCGTATGCGTTCGCTTCTGCATGCGAGCTCACGGAGACAGGGGCGCTGTATGCCCAGAGTATTGCGGAGTATGCCCAGAGTATTGCAGAGTATGCCCAGAGTATTGCAGAGTATGCCCAGAGTATTGCGGAGTATGCCCAGAGTATTGCGGAGTATTGCCAGAGTATTGCCCCCCAGAGTATTGCCAGAGCATTGCCCCCCAGAGTGTTGCCAGAGTATTGCCCCTCAGAGTATTGCAGAGTATTGCCCGACAGAGTATTGCCCCCCAGAGTATTGCCCCCCAGAGTATTGCCAGAGTATTGCCCCCCCAGAGTATTGCCAGAGCATTGCCCCCCAGAGTATTGCCAGAGCATTGCCCCCCAGAGTATTGCCAGAGCATTGCCCCCCAGAGTGTTGCCAGAGTATTGCCCCCCCCAGAGTATTGCCAGAGTATTGCCCCCCCCAGAGTATTGCCAGAGTATTGCCCCCCCCCAGAGTATTGCCCCCCCCAGAGTATTGCCAGAGTATTGCACCCCAGAGTATTTCCAGAGTATTGCCCCCCAGAGTATTTCCAGAGTATTGCCCCCCAGAGTATTGCCCCCCGGAGTATTGCCCCCCAGATTATTGCCAGAGTATTGCCCCCCAGAGTATTGCCAGAGCATTGCCCCCCAGAGTATTGCCAGAGCATTGCCCCCCAGAGTGTTGCCAGAGTATTGCCCCCCAGAGTATTGCCAGAGTATTGCCCCCCCAGAGTATTGCCAGAGTATTTCCAGAGTATCCAGAGTATTGCCCCCCAGAGTATTTCCATAGTATTGCCCCCCAGAGTATTGCCCCCCAGAGTATTGCCCCCCAGAGTATTGGCTGAGTATTGGCCCCCAGAGTATTGCCCAGCATTGCAGAGTATTGCAGCAGGGATGGCTGAGGAGGGAGGGATGGATGGATCTGTGACTGCATTTGTCACAGATCCAGCCCGCAGCACTGGCGCTGCCATCGGTACCGATCGGTACAGAGAAAGGAGGGAGGAACCGGCGTCATCAAATGACGCCGGTCTGTTTACATCTGATCGCGCCGTCATTGGACGGCACGATCACGTGGTAAACCGCCGCTATCAGCAGCGATTTACCGTGATCCGTGACCCGCCGGGTCCTCTGGACCCAGCGGTCACGGACATTCCCGTGTGCGCGCCCCAGGGGGCGCGCGGGAACGCGACTCTGGAATCACGTTATATAACGTGATCCCAGAGTTAAGCAACCACCTTGCCGCCGTTATTTTTCGGCAGGTGGTTGCTAAGTGGTTAAAGACGGCCCTGCCTACAGCTGAGTGTCGGCGAAAGCCAAGGGGAGTGCATGGAGGCGCGTCACCGCATCAGGGGGCCGCCCTCCGGGTACAGTGACGCGCGAAGTCCCCGCCCACCTCCCCAAGGGCGCCCATAGGGGGAAACCCCAGCTAGCTCTGGAGGTGGGCGTGACCAGAAACGTCACCAGGACTGTCTCCAACAGAGGGCGAAGGAGGGAGGAAGAGAGAAGGCGCCGCACGTCAGAGTCCCGCGGCACGGAGAGGAGAGGGAGAGCGGTGCCCAACCGTGCAAAAGCACGGGAGGACCACCAGAACTCCCCCAATAAAAGGAAAAGAGAATTCTTAATCCTCTCCGCGCCAAGTGCACAATTTTGCATCAAGGAGGGAATTCAAACAATAAAGAATCCCATGTCCACTGTCACTGATTCGAAAGTTTGTATATATGCATTCCAGTAAGGCAGTATAATAGTAAAGGACTGAACAAAAGGGGAGGTGAGCACCAAAGGAAAATCCATCCCATACAGGGGGAGAGCCAGGCTTACAGTCTGATTTCATATCGATCATCAAATTGTTACCAAAAAACGCCAACAGTTCAATGAAATTACAAATATGCACAGCGACAAAATCCCCAACAGAGAAAGGGGGGAATTATTATGGCAGCTAATTACATGCAGTAATAATAGGTACAAGGCATCTTCAGCATCATCAGGATAGATGCATGGTATGATGAATGTATGTTTTCTTTATGGACCTATCGATCAGATGGCAACATATTGGCCCATTAAGGGGGGTCCCATTCGGGGCCTCCCGACGAGAAGCCCTCAAGAAAGGGTCTGAAAGAAATGCATCCATTCAAGCCCGGCAGGGAGGTAGCGTTTAAAGTGAAGATCCACTTCTGTTCAATTTGTAACAATAATTTGTTAGTATCGCCGCCTCTAGGGCTTGTATGTACGCGATCCAAAATGACAAAAGATACCCGCGGGGGCACTCCACTGTGAATGTTGGTTACGTGTCTCCCTAGTGGGAGATCCGGGTTGCATGCTTTCATCGAAAGGATGTGCCTGTAGGCCCGTTTCCAAAACGGTTGGATTGTTTTACCTACATAGTAGGAAGAGCACTGGCATAATAAAAGGTATCCTACTCCTTTGGTTTGACAATTAGCATAGTGTTTTGGGTGGTAACCCTCACCATTTGATAAACTTAGATTTTTTGTAGTATTCATGAACTTGCAGTATTTGCAACCACCGCAAGTAAAAGTGGCTGGAAGTTTACAGGAACATCTTTTTTGCGACAACTTAAATTCACTCAAAGTCAGATGGTCGCGTAGGGAACAAGCCCTTCTAAAGGTGAAAGATGGAGCTTTGGTCACATATGGGCCAATTGTTGTGTCCATTGATAACAGATGCCAGTATCTCTTGGCAATTTGTTCGATGGCACTGTGCTGATTAGAAAACCCTGTGATGATGGATATCGGATTCTTCTTGTTTTTTTTTTGAAGTGGGAATGAACAGTAACTCTTTACGTGATTTTTTAATAGCTCTATTGTAAGCCCTTTTCAATAACTGATGGGAATAGCCGCGACTAAGAAGTCGATTCCTTAGGAGATCGGCTTCTTGTTGAAATTTGGTGTTGTCAGTACAGTTCCTTTTTATTCTTAAATATTGGCTGTATGGGATGGAAGCAATACGATTTTTTGAATGAAAGCTACTCGCATGCAGTATTGTGTTCCCTGCGTTTTTTTGGCGGTATAAGCTACTACTGAGGATTCCTATAGGATCCTTATGGATGGTTAGATCAAGAAAATCGATCGAGGCCTCATTCCAGCTCATAGTGAATCACAAATTAAAAACATTTTGTTTTAATGTGCCCAAAAAATCTGCCAATTGTTCTTTAGGCCCCTCCCATATGACGAAAATGTCGTCTATATAACGGTACCATAATTTAACAAACTGCATAAAAGGGGCTAATACAGGTGATTGCCTGATCATGGTCTCCCACTCCCCCAGGTACAGGTTTGCATAAGAGGGGGCACAAGAGGTCCCCATTGCAACACCCTGTACCTGGAGGTAGTGGGAGCCATTGAAGAGTAAATGATTATGGTGCAGGATGAAATCTAGAGCACTCAGAAGAAATGTGTTGGTCTCTGGTTCAAATAGGTTGTTCTGGGATAAAATATGGTCCATACAAGCCAAGCCCTTGTCGTGGGGGACGGAGCTATAAAATGCTTTCACATCTATGGCTACTAGCGTTGACGTGGTTACAACACTAAGACCTTCTACTATTTGTAGCAAATGTAGAGTGTCCCAGGTGTAACTTGGTATTTGTGTTACATATGGGCGTAGGTGAGCGTCGATAAAGGTGCTAAGATTTTCGGTGAGACAACCGTTACCATAGACTATGGGTCTACCTGTAGGATTTTTTAAGCTCTTATGCAGTTTGGGAAGGGAATAAAAAGTAGGGATTTTGGAGATTTTTGTTCTAATAAAATCCCAATCAGGTTTTTCCAACACGTTTTGGGTATACGCTAAATCAACCATTTCATAGAAATGCTGATTAAAGGTTTTTTTTTTTGACATACTGATTTTTTGATACCAACTTTTATTGGAGAGGATCTTTTCGCACATATTAATGTAGACGGTGTTGTCAATAACCACAATATTTCCCCCCTTATCAGAGGGTTTTATTGTGATATCGGGGTTTTGTTTGAGCAGTTTGAGAGCCTGTTTTTCTTGGGACGATAGGTCATCATTGGTCGAATTGGTATCTCGTAGTTTACATATATCTCCTACCACCAGTTTAGCGAAAGCCAAGACATTCGAGTTTGTAGAGAGAGTGGGAGGAGGGGGTTCAAGCTGATCATATCTACCCAATAGTTGGTTTAAGTTTAATTGATCAATAAGGTCAGGTGTCTCGTTTTCCTCCAACAGGCTGACCAGGGCATCAAGAGCTTGCAACTCCAAAGATTCGAAGACAGGTTTGGGAGGGGAATCTTTGGAATAAATCTGTTTTAGTATCAGTTTACGGGCAAAAAGTTGCTCGTCTTTGATAGTGTCAAACTTGTTTAAATCTTGGTTGGGACAGAAACTTAGGCCTTTAGATAATAAAACGTATTCAAATTCTGATAGTTTGTAAGAAGATAGATTAACAACATTAAATTCACTGTTAGTAACAATCACATTGGATGCATATTCCCCGATGTCTCTTACCCCATCCTGATCATGATTTCACAAAGCGTCGACATTCGAACTTCCATGGGTTAACTCCTTGTCTTGCTTAGTATTGCTAGGACCATCTGTTGTTGAAAGTCTAGGAAAAAAAGAAAGTATTTGTGTCTTGATTGAAGGGGGTTCCCAATTGATTTTTAACTGTGGTGGGATACCCCCCTTTATTGCCGCTTCTGGGATTAGCAATGTGAGGTTCAGTGATATGTTTCTTGTTAGAATTTTCCTGGGGTCCATCACCCGATCTTCTTTTGGTTTTACCGAATTTCTTCGGCCTCATCCGCCCCATGGAGGAGACGGAGGAAGCAGAAGAGGCATCGGAGAAGCCCTGATCCCTGTTAGAGGATCTATTTTTATATTGGGGGTTAGCTCTAGTTTGTGGATGCTTCCAATTATAGGCTCTATTTTCAGTGAAGGAACTTTGGTCCCTCAGGAGTTTTTTCTCTTTTTTCACCAAAATGTCCTTATTAAACTGCTGTAAGTATACATTAAGCTCTTCATCCAATTTTTTATATGAGTCATGGTCCGCATATAATTTGGCTTGTGCAAATAAGGGTTCTAATTCCTTATCTATTCTGAGAATGATCTTCTTATATTCTTCTATCAGCAATGTCATCATCCCTGCTGAACATCTTAAAAGGTTTTCTTCCCATGCTTCCTTGAAGCCGGTGTAACATTTTAGCTTTGCATTTTTTATTGTGTATTGAAAGTATTCATTTTATTCTCTCTATCCTTTAGACTGTATTGCGACATTTCTGCACTACCCTAGCCCTGATGAAGAGGCGGTATTTCCAATGAGCCTTGAAACGTTGGCACCACTGTCTGCACCCACAAGACAGTATTGGAAGGGTTCCTTATTGCATTTTTTTGTCGCTCTAAATAACATACAATTTCGAGTCTATGGGCCAGATTCAGGTAGATCAGAGCATCTTTGCTCTGGAGTAACGCATCTCATTTGCGTTACGCTGCAGAAATTTTAGGAGCAAGTGCTGTTATTCAGGAAGCACTTGCTCCTAAATTTGCGGCAGCGCATCGCAAATGAGCCAGCAGAATTCAAATTGGGCGGGTACGGGGCGTGTAGTATTCTAACTATGCGCGATCCCGCGGCGAACGTACTGCGCATGCGTCGAGTGTCAATGCATCCCAGTGCGCATGCTCCAAGTTCTGTCAGTGAAAGTCAATGACGGCGGCTATACCTAACATAGGATACTCCACTAGGGGGCTGCTTTATCTATACGCCGCGTATCGCTTCCGGAAACGTCGTAAAGTCACTGCGTCGCGCCCGAAAAAGATCGTGAATTGCCGATTTCCGCTCATTAACATATTTTTTGAGCGTAAATCGGCGGGAACCCCCCCCCGGCGCCATTTTTAAGTTGAAGTAACGATGCGATGGCGAAATTCAATTACGCCGATCGCATCGGAACTCCAACCCGGCGTTTCTTGTTTTCTGGTTATAGAAAACAGAAACGCCAGCTTAAAGTGACAGTTAGGCTGGCGGATCACTGGATCCGCCAGCCTAACTCCTTCAAGATTGGTCAGTTGGATATTTTTGCTGTTCATGCCGTTGATACATTATTTGATACGTTGTCCACGAACAACATTAGAAATAAAATTAGATATTTTTTTTATATACTTTTGTTGACTAATATAGTTTTTACTTTACAACCAATCTCCCACGCACAAAATCCCACCGAGAAAACACACCCCCTAGGGGGTACAGCAATTAGGTTCTGAAGGCCCTGAAGGCCCTGATATGGACTTTAGGGGGGACCCCACACCGTTTTTAATTTTTTTGGCACAGGTTTCCCCTTAATATCCATACTAGACCTGAAGAGCCTGGTAATGGACTGGGGGGAAACAAACTCAGTTTTTTTCAATGGTTTTTATGTATATTGCCGGGATCTGACAATATATTACAGCTGCAAGCAGTTTTGAATTAAATTTTTTCCTTAAGAAATGTCATTTTGCTGCTTTCATTCATTACACTATGTACGGCAGCCTTACATAGTGTCATGTACCAAGTGTGACCAGAACTGTGCGGCTAGCAACAGAGGAACACCAAACACATATAAGTGAAAATATTAAGGTTTATTTAGGTTAGTGAAATATAAATACAACCATCTCCAATAGGTGCATACAAACCAACCAGCAAACAGAGACCCACAACCAACAACAGACAAATATATACAGTAAAAGGGAAATAGCCAGGCCCGGGTCATACACAGCAGATCGGTAGATAGACTAAGGGCTATTTCAGAAGCATAAACGTTAGCCAGGCCAAGGTCATATACCGGGAGGTCAGCAGATGGGGTAAAGAGCACAGGACAGGGAGAGGATGGATGGATGGGACAGGATCAGGAACACAGGTAGCAGGTTTCAGGTTTCCAGGAACAGGTTTAGATAGTCGGGTAACAATCAGGGCACGAGAACAATACCAGGGCAGTGTGAAAGTGCACTTGCCGGGTATTTATACACATCTCCTGCAATCAGTCTCAGGTGATGCCTGATTGCAAGAGATGTCGGCCCCACACTGCCAGGAACCTCCCGCTGGTGGATGCCAGTACTACGGCCCAATACCACCACCAGGGGAGCCTGGTGGTGGACCACAGTACTGCACGCCAAATATCAGGCAGTGTCACCAGCGGGAGGAACCTTCCCTGACACATAGTGTGGGGCGTTGAATTAGCACCCTGAGCCATGATTGGCCAAAGGCATCCTGCCTTTGGCCAATCATGGCTCTCAAAGCAGAGCATGCTGTGATTGGCCAAAACATGCAGGTCAGCTTCATACTTTGGCCAATCAGTAGCCGTCAATGCACTGAGATCTAACAGTGCATTATGGGGCATTCCACAGGCGCTCAAAGTTCCCGCGAATGCCCCATAATGTTCGGAATTCGGAGAACAGGTGAACACCAAATAATACTTGTAGTGCAAAGTGGACAGGGCCGGACTGGCCTTCCGGGATACCGGGAAATATCCCAGTAGGCCACTTGCTCTAGGGTTGCTTTGATCTGTGGCTCTCCTCCTCTTCTTGTGCACAGTGTCACACACAGCGACGCCCGCTGTGTGTGACAGAGCTGGGTCTGTGCTCGACTGTGGCTCTGTAACAAGGTCCCGCCTCCTAGGCCATCTCATGTGATAGGCGGAACACTGATTCAATCAGTGTCCCATCTATTCTAGACTATCACACAAGACAGCCTAGGAGGCGGGACCTTGTTACAGCGGTGAGGCTGCCCTCATGGGAACGGTGAGGCTGCCCTCATGGGAACGGTGAGGCTGCACACATGGGCACCGGTGAGGCTGCATACATGGGCAGGGTGAGGCTGCATACATGGGCATGGTAAGGCTGCATACATGGGCACGGTGAGGCTGCATACATGGGCATGGTAAGGCTGCATACATGGTCACGGTGAGGCTGCATACATGGACACATTGAGGCTGCATATATGGCCATGGTGAGGCTGCATTTATGGGAACGGTGAGGCTGCAATAATGTGCACGGTGAGGCTGCAATAATGTGCACGGTGAAGCTGCAATAATGTGCACAGTGAGGCTGCAATAATGTGCACAGTGAGGCTGAATTCATGGGCACAGTGAGAATGCATTAATGGGCACAGTGGGACTGCATTCATGAGCATAGTGAGGCTGAATACATGGGCAGAGAGGCTGCATACATGGGCACAGTGAGGTTGAAATGATGGGCACAGTGAGGCTGCAATTATGGGCACAGTGAGGCTGCAATTATGGGCACAGTGAGGCTGCAATGATGGGTACAGTGAGGCTGCAATGATGGTCACCGTAAAGGTGCATTTGATGGGCATAGTGAGGCTGTATATGATGGGCACAGTGAGGCTGCATTTCATGTATATGATGGGCACAGTGAGGCTGCATTTCATGGGCACTGATGAGGCTGCATTGATCTCTTGTATCATGTCCGCAGTCTCTGACCATCTTCTGTATCATACCTGCAGCATTTGACTCCCCTTGTATCATGTCCGCAGTCTCTGACCATCTTTTGTATAATTTTCGCAGCATCTAACCATCTTTTTCCTTGTCAAAATATCTTTATTTGTATAATAAAAGAGTTATACAGGTGCAATAAACGAAAAGATTACAGAAGAAAAAAGACATAGGAAATTCCTTTGCATACAAGCGAAATTGTTGTATCCCTCGAGAGGAACATATTACAAATGTATCAACTTTGTATTCAGAGTTATAATGACAGGTAGTTAAGAAACCGAGGGTCTCTACGTGATTCCCTGTTATTTGGTGTAGTTCAAACGGAGCTCAGAACCATAACTTGGAGCAGGACAGTTTTGCGTAATTGTCAGGAATTTCAACAATTTTCAACGTTGTATAGATACATAAAAACATAAGTACTAGTATACCAAAAAACAAAGATCAAGTAAGGGGAGGAGAGGGGCGGGAAAGGGAGGGGGGGTTAAAAGTAGGAGTTCTGCAGGAATAGTCGGAGATCCATTGTCATTATATATTATGTGCAGCGGATTATTACATTGGCTGGGCTACCATGGTAATAGTACATTGTTATTAAAAGCATTAGGGATTGCATATGTAGACCAGGGCTTCCATATCTTCTCGAATTTGGCGGTCGTGTCCATATCCATTGCCATCATTTTGGCATGGGTCATCGCACTGTTCATCCTATTTTTTACTTTGTTTAGTGAGAGATTGGGGGATTTCCAAGCCTTTGCTAAGGTCTGTTTTGCAGCTGTGAGGAGCTGAATTATTAGCTTAAATTGTGCATATATATGACAAGTTGCCCGGCTTTAAATTTAATAGTGCTGTTTTGGGGTCTGGGGGAATATTATTTTTTGTCAGTGTACTAACTATATGGAAAATTTCCGCCCAGAATAACTGTGCTTTTGGGCACGTCCACCAAATATAAAATATGAAAATATGTCCCTGAAGAGGAGCATCCCCTGAAACTGTTTTCAGGATAGTGTTTTGCAAATTTGCTATCTTAGCTGGCACTAAGTACCATCTAGTGAGTACCTTATAATTTGTCTCAACCGCTAGTTCATTCCGGGATGCCGTTTTGGTGTTATTCCAAAATTGTTTCCAATCGGAGGTTTCCAGTTCTAGTCCCAAGTCTTCTTCCCATTTACGAACATATTGTAGTTTCCCAGTATTAAAGTTGGATAGTAAGTTGGAGTATATTGCGAAAATTATTCCCCTGGTGTATGGATCATGTTTGCAAAAGTTTTCAAAAGGTAGACATGCGAATTGGTAAAGGTGAGGCGTCAACAAATGGCTTGAAAAAGTTTATTTGCAGATACCTAAATAGTTCTGATTGTGGTATGCCGTATCTTTCATGGATTGTTGGGAAGGGTAAGAAGGAGAAGGAGTCTATAAATTTATGTACACATATGCAGTTTCTTAGCGTCTATTCCTTAAAGGTGTTGGGGTAGATCCATGCCGGGTAAAATGCTGGGTTTTTGTGAAACGACAACAGTGGGATATGCGGGGATTGCAGAGAACTTTTTACCTTTATTCTGTCCCATAAGGAGAGCGAGTGTTTAGTGATGGGGTTGTTTATGTGTTTGCGTGATTTGGGGGGGCCCATAGTACGTTGGAAATTGGAATGGGGTCACATTCTACTGCTTCAATCGAGACCCATAGAGGGGGTTCTTGGTTAGCGTGATATTTCACCAGAGTTGCTAGTTGTGCTGCTCTGTAGTAATTAGTGAAGTTAGGGTAACCCAGTCCACCGTTGGCTTTAGGAAGGTGTAAGATTTGAGGCTTTATTTTAGGTCTTGGTGGTTTTTCAGATAAAATTAGACACTTTCTTTTGTATAATTCTTAGGTAATGTGTCGGTATTGAGATGGGAAGTACTCTAAAGAAGTATAGGAGCTTTGGAAGTATCATCATTTTGACAGCGTTAAGTCTTCTGAACCATGACAGGGGGAGATGCGACCACGAGTTTAAAAGGTTTGATAATTGTTTTAGACAAGAATAGATCCGATATTGTTTCTGTAAGGCGTATACCTAAATAGGGGATGCTCTAATCTGGCCATTCAAAGGGTAGACCGTGTTTGGCAGCATTTAATTCTGTGTTTGTGAGTGATACGTTTAGTGCGAGGCATTTTTTGGGATTAATGACCAGACCTGAGAAAGTTGCAAACTGGTTTAGAATTGGAATTAGGTTAGGGCCCGTTACTTGGGAGATGAAAGGAATAGAAGAATGTCGTCAGCAAACAGACACAGTTTATGGTTGTAGCCGCCTACTTCTATGCCTAAAATCATTGGATCTGACCTGATCTTTTGTGCGAGAGGCTCTATAAGGAGGGCAAATAGCGGGAAAAGTGGGCATCCTTGCCTCGTGCCTCTATTAATAGTAAAAGTTTCTGACTTGTACCCTGCGTACTTAACATAAGCTTTCGGTTTGTTATATAGTTCCATGACCCATTTTGTGAAATTGGGACCAAAGCCCCGGTTTTGTAGCGCGTATCCCAGATACGACCATGATATGGAATCGAATGCTTGCTTAATGTCCAACGAAAGGAAGCACGCAGGAATTCCCCTTTTCTTTGCAATGTGTGCTAAAAGATTTGCCCTCCTTATGTTGTCCCCCGCTTGCCAATTGGGCATGAAACCTACCTGATCACGGTGAATCAGGGTTCCAATTGTTTTGTTTAGGCGGTTTGCTAATATTTTACCTAAGAGTTTAATATCTATGTTTAACAATAATTTCCACTGAGGGTGGTATCCGTGTGTTGTTTAGGGATCATACAAATAGTGGCTAAAAGTGATTCCTGTCTGAAGGTTTTTTGTTTTAATAGGTCATTAAAGGCTTCGGCCAATCTTAGAGAGATGAGTTCATTGAAAGTTTTGTAGTATCGGGCTGAGAACCCATCATGCCGGGATCTTTTGTTTAGTTTTAATCCTTTAATAGCATCCGACACGTCATCCAATGAGATTGGTTTATCCAATTGTTTTTTCTGGGATTCTGTCATTTGGGGTAGTTGGATTTGCGAGTAAAAGGAGCCGGCATCTGCTTCATTGAATGTACTTGTTTCTGAGTAAAGTTTTTTCAGGTGGGTGCTACATTTCTGTACAATTTTATGAGGATTACAGGAAATACCGTTATTTGCTAGCTTCAATTTTATGGGAGTTTATGAGTTATTGATAGAATTGAGCGTTCTTGCTAAGTATGCCCCTGCTTTGTTGGCCTCCTTGTAAAAGGTATGCTTGGATCTATTTAGGGTTTTATTCACTGATTCTGTAAGAAATAAGTCATATTCTACGCATGCTTTATCTAGACGGTTTTTGGAGAAAGGGGAGTGGTCATTTTGAAAGGTTAAGAAGGCTACCTTAAATTCTGTTTCTAGTGTCTTTGCCATTTGTATTCGCTTTCTCTTAAGGATCCCCAATTGCCTTTGGAGAGCCCCCCTCAGTACCGGTTTATGGGCTTCCCAGAGTGTGAGAGACAAAATTTCTGGGTTCATATTGAATTTTAGGTATTCCTGTAGAGTTTGTTTGATTTCTTGGCAATAGAATGGATGCTTAAGTAAAATTTCTGAAAGGTACCAGGTAGTATCCTGTTTAGGGATAGTTGACACTATTGTCGTATACACTGCGTTGTGATCAGACCAGGGAATGGGGATGATGTCTGAGTTAAGAACTTAAGGCAGCATTCCAATTGTCAGAAACATGTGGTCTATACGACTAAGTGATTGGTGGGGATTAGAGAAGTAGGTATAGTTGCGTTTTGTTGGGTTCATTTCTCTCCAAGAGTCTACTAGATTATACTTGGAAAGGAGGTTGGGAAGTGTCCATTTAGATTGATGTTTTGGTTGGGTGTAGGGAGATCTATCTAGGAATGGGAGTAAGACTTAATTTGAGTCTCCGCATATCAGAAGGGAGCCCGATTTGTGGGCATTGATGGTTTGGACATAAACGGCATAGGGTTAAGGTTAGGAGCATAGTAGGATACTACTGTAACTGCAGTGTCTAAGATGAATCCTGTCAAGATGAGATACTGGCCTTCAGGGTCTTTGATTTCAGATATTAAGGTGAATGGCGTTGTTCGGTGGAATGCAATTAAGGTGCCTCGCTTCTTGGTGGAAGCTGATACTGTGTATACTTGTGAGTAGGCTGCATTAAAATACTTAGGGGTTGTGTTCGGGGTAAAATGGGTTTCTTGTAGGCATACTATGTGGGCTTTTTTAGCCTGAAAAAGCCTAAACGCTTTTGTACGCTTTTGTGGTATATTCAAACCTTGTACATTAAGTGTTAACATATTCAAAGGTGCCATGGTAGCCAAACCAATAAAGTCTTCTTACCGTGATTCGTTGAAAGGTATTTTCCCAGATTATTTTGTGCAGACAGGAGGGAGAGAGAGGAAGGGGGGGGTCTTAAAAATGCAGCCTTAAAAGAAACATAGAAGACATTACATGTTACTGCACAATTAAACATCAAATTACAGATTGAGTATTCAAGGTTTGCCCGAGGTGGAGGAAAAAGTCCCCCGCCTAGGGAAAAGGGGCCTTCGTCAAACCCCCAAATAATAGCCTGGGGGTCTGAGGTGGGCCTAGTGAGACGCATGTTTTTCCATGAGTCAGAATGCCGCATACTGAAGTGTGAAGTGTGCACCGCAGGGGGTGCACATTTTCCCTGTTTTGTAGAAGTATGGTGTAAACTGGGTGTGTATTCATACTAAGACTAATAATCAAAATTTAGATAATAGTCAAGAAGGGATGTAAATGACCATATATGGTAATAGGGTATTGAGATTATCTTGGATATCCGTTAGTTGATTAACAGAGGTGATTGTATGTTAATGGTTGGGTGTTTGATGTCAATATATTTTCTGACTTGTTTGTATATCAGCCAGGAGAAAGTGGGTAATATTTTGTTGTAGATGGAATGCAATTGTTAGGATAAGGTGAGTTTGATCTCACATGAGGTCACCAATGTTATGGTTTGTAAAGTCATGTGGGATAGTCATTTCTGCTAGAGGGTGGAGAAAAAGGGACCATCTCTCACTGAGGTAAAGATGTTATGAAGTGTAGGATGTAGGTTTAGCAATTACTGCCTGGTGTTAAATTTATATGGGGAGGAGGGGAGAGAAGGTTTTTCAAAAGGATGAGCTAGAAAGAACAGTTCCAGTTAGCATATATGTGACCTAAAGAAGTGGGGTCAGGATATTTGCCGCATGAGGAATTCAGTCCATTGTGTTCTCTTGTTCTTGAGGCTGTGGTATATATCTGCCACGTTTGTTTGACGGATGGGTACCGTTACTCTGACCTTGCTGCGAAGAGTTGTTATGAGGATGCGGATGCTGATCTCCTGTGTGTGGTGTGTGGTGAATGCTGATGAAGAATTTTCAATTAGCTTGAAGTCCAGAAGGGCCTGATGTAGCTGATCAGGTGTTCTGCAGACAATTTTGGTACCTTGGAATGTGAAACGCAAGAAAAAGGGGAAACCCCATTGATACTTGATATTGCGATGCTGTAGCTCTAGTAAAAATATCTTTATTTGTGTAATAAAAGAGTTATACAGGTGCAATAACCGAAAAGATTTACAGAAGAAAAAAGACATTGGAAATTCCTTTGCATACAAGCGAAATTGTTGTATCCCCCGAGAGGAACATATTACAAATGTATCAACTTTGTATTCAGAGTTATAATGACAGATAGTTAAGAAACCGAGGGTCTCTACGTGATTCCCTGTTATTTGGTGTAGTTCAAACGGAGCTCAGAACCATAACTTGGAGCAGGACAGTTTTGCATAATTGTCAGGAATTTCAACAATTTTCAACGTTGTATAGATACATAAAAACATAAGTACTAGTATACCAAAAAACAAAGATCAAGTAAGGGGAGGAGAGGGGCGGGAAAGGGAGGGGGGGGTTAAAAGTAGGAGGTCTGCAGGAATAGTCGGAGATCCATTGTCATTAGATATTATGTGCAGCGGATTATTATTACATTGGCTGGGCTACCATGGTAATAGTACATCGTTATTAAAAGCATTAGGGATTGCATATGTAGACCAGGGCTTCTATATCTTCTCGAATTTGGCGGTCGTGTCCATATCCATTGCCATCATTTTGGCATGGGTCATCGCACTGTTCATCCTATTTGTTTGTTTGACGAATGGGTACCGTTACTCTGACCTTGCTGCGAAGAGTTGTTATATGAGGATGCGGATGCTGATCTCCTGCGTGTGGTGAATGCTGATGAAGAATTTTCAATTAGCTTGAAGTCCAGAAGGGCCTGATGTAGCTGATCAGGTGTTCTGCAGACATTTTGGTACCTTGGAATGTGAAATGCAGGGAAAAGGGGAAACCCCATTGATACTTGATATTGCGATGCTGTAGCTCTAGTAAGAGAGGTTTCATGGCCCTCCTTTTGGCAATGGTTAGCTGCGAGATGTCAGCAAATATTTAATAGGTATAGCCTTGGAATGAAAGAATGCCTTTTTCTCTTGCTGCCTCCAATACTTGTTCCTTGGTTCTAAAAAAGTGGAATTTGGCTATTATGTCCCTAGGGGGACTGTCTTCTTTTTTAGGGGTGAGTGCCCTGTGTACTCTGTCCATTTCTAACCTTTCCACCGGCATTCCAGGCAGCAGTTCCTGACACAATGCCATTATGGTTGCCTGTAGGGTCCAAAACAGATTCTGGAATGCCTCTAAATCTCAAATTAGATCTTCTGGCTCTGTTCTCAAAATCTTCCAGTCTGCTTTGCAATGTCAAGTTCTCCTCTTTGAGCGCAACTATTTCAGTCAGGCACTCCTGAGTATAGACTTCAATTTCATCCACCTTTGTTTCAAGAATTTCTGTACGATTCCCTAGTTCCCTGATTTCTTTAGTGAGGCTTGAGGTAATCTGGTCAGACGTGTGCTTCAAAGCTTTATGAAGCATTTTTTCAAATTGCCTCAGTAATCCTGAGGGGACCACCTCCTTTTGTGCAGCGGTTTGTGTTAAATCACTTGTGTCCTCCTCATCGCTATCCGTGGTAAAGTAAGTCAAAGCTGCCATGGGTTTGGCTGATTTCACAAAGCGCTTCTGCTCTTTCCCTGAGGGGATCGTCTCTGAGGTGACTGGCGCCTTTTTAGCGGTGTTTCTGCTCTGCTCTGCTGGGTGCCGCTATTAACATTCGTTTTTACTCTACTCTGTGCACCGCCCAGCACCATTGTTCTCCTGAACACTTTCCCTCACCTTTAAGTGATAAGAGCCCGAGTTTTATTCCGTCGGGAGCCTGCTTAGTTTAAAGATATCCGCGGCTTTCTTCCTTCATGAAGCGGAGCTCTAGTCAGGCATGTCCGTCCTGCTTGAGCCCGCGGATGCCCTAACCATCTTTTTCATCATGACCGCAACCTCTGACCATCTCTTGTATCATGTGTGCAACCTTTAACCATCTCTTGTATAATGTCCACAGCCTCTAACCATCTCTTGAAAAAGGTCCGCAGTCTCGGATCATCTCCTCTATCATGTCCACAGCCTCTAACCATCTCTTGTATCATGTCCGCAACCTCTGACCATCTCTTGTCTTATGTCTGCAGTCTCTGAGGGGAAGTCTGGAGAGGAGTCAAGAGTGGGAGTGCCGCCGGGATGGGGGTCACGGGAAAAGTCAGATGTATGTGGACTGTGGAGAAGAGACTAGGATAAAATCCGAGCCAACCAAGCTGGAGCCAACTGACTGCTGCACATGAGTGGAGGTCAGTGACAGCACCGCCAGGCCTGTCTCTGGGGGAAGGGGGTCACTGATGTAAGGGGAAGTTAATACAATAATGTAGGGGGGCACTGATTTAAAAGGTTTACCCCTTATATCAGTAGCCCACCCCATTTACTTTGGTGTATTCACCCCACGGAAGGTGGTCTCTGGTCAACAGAGTCTGTCGTCTCTTCCCCCCCCCCCCCAAGTTCCCAGAGTTCCTGGGGTCTCCCTTGATGATTGAACACTTTTACCACTTTTAACTGGAATTTTCTTTTATCCCAATACACATTATATATATATATATATATATATATATATATACACTGTATTCATTGGCGTATAACACTCACTTTCATACACCTGTGCGTGTTATAAGCCGATAAATACGGTATATACCGTATATAAGTCCTATATGCTTTCATATCTTTCTTCTCTATGTATAATATACTCTTTGAATGGTTTTCCCTTTCATGAACAAGAAAATAATTACGTTATGCTGTCTGGCTAATATAATAATGCTATGGGATGCTATGACATTTTTTCCAGGGCTGGTTTTTATTCCCAGTCCGGCCATGAAAGTGGATTTGCCTTTCGTAAATAACCCCCTATGTACGGTGGGACTCTATAGTTTCTTCCTGGTTAAGAGTCAGTTGCTGGCTCTGTGGAGAGAGGGAGTAGTATAACCAGCGGCCGGGGTGCCCTAGGCCAGTGTTTTTCAACTCCAGTCCTCAAGGCACACCAACAGGTCAAGTTTTCAGGATTTCCCTCAGATGAAATGGCTGTGGTGATTACTAAGGCAGTGAAACTGATCAAATCACCTGTGCAAAATAATGGAAAGCCTGAAAACATGACCTGTTGGTGTGCCTTGAGGACTGGAGTTGAAAAACACTGGCCTAGGCGGCTGCCTAGTTTGCCTAGTGGTAGCGCCAGCCCTGCATATTGGTCCAAGAAAAACAGGGCACAATAATATGTCCTCTGTTGATGAACATTTTTATCAAGGTTTTTACCTTTATACCATGCTAACAAGACATGGATTAAAGGTATTCCTTACATTCATGTTATGTTGGGTTGGATTCAGTGATTACTATAGACCAACATTTTTATTTTGCTCCTAGCAATATGCTTCATATAGCAGGTTATTTATATATACTAGTCTTACATGATAAAGGTCAAACCATTCAAGTTCAATTAGCTTACAAGGATCCATTTATCTACAACCATATGTGTTATGCCATAAGAGGAAATAGAGGCACTAGCTACCGATCGATCTTCACTTCATTAAATCTGATTAGGTCAGTAATCCACATTTTTCTTTCTATTGTGGCCTTTTTATAAATGTGAAGGCCTTAGGCATTAGGCAATAAGCTTTGAGAAAGAATAGATAAAGAGGTATCTTGCAACATTCTTAAAGGCAAGGGATAGATATTTTTAAATTCAATATTATTATTAGCAGACATCAAATATATAATAATAATGATTTATAAAAACCTACCTAATGATGATTTATATAGGAAAAACATATACAGCAATAGATCAAGGATTCTTTTTGCACCCACCCAACTCACTGAACCACGCTGTGATATAGAAAATCAAAATTAATAAGAAAAGGCTGCAGCACTAAAAGTATCCAACTTCCAAGGATCTGTAAAATGCAAAAATGCAGCACTAATTCGGTGGGAGCACTCTTGTTGTAGGAGGATGTCCATATGATGACCTCCCATTCTTGCTGCGCATGTATGCCTGCGGGGGGCATGTGGTGATCGCTGGTGCGTTGTGTCCTACGGAAACAGTGCATCACTGATCATGGTAAAGAACTTATGATGTAGAATTTTTACTATGTGATCAGTTGTGTCCAATCACAGTTGATCACAGAGTAAACAGGAAATGTCGGTTATCGGCATTCCTCTCCTCACACTGACAAGTCTGACAGCATATGAGAAGAGTCCGTAAGTGGCATTCCTTAGCAGAGACACCTGCACCGACAATCAGGGCACTGATCATGAATGACCTGATGATCAGTGCAGCCCCATCAGTGTCCACCAGTGCTGCCAATCAGTGCCCACAAATGATGCCAATCAACGCGCAGCAGTGATGCCTGTCAGTGCCCATTAGTGCACCTTCATCAGTGCCACCTATCAGTGCCCATGAGTGCCACCTATCATTGTCTATCAGTGTCGCCTATCTGTGCGACCTATCAATGCCCAAGCAGTACCTGCTTATCAGTGCCCAAGCAGTACAGCCTTATACCGTGCAGACTCATTAGTAGCCATGAGTGCAGACTATCAGTGCCCGTCAGGACAGCCTCTTCAGTGCACATTAGCGAATGAGAAAAAATTACTTATTTTCAAAATTTTATAACATACTAGGAAGAACTTTTTTTTTAATGTTCGTTCTTTTTTTGTTTGTTTAGTAAAACATAAAAAACCCAGTGGTGATTAAATACCACCAAAAGAAAATTCTAGCTGTCTCAAAAAATGACAAAAATGTTGTTTGGGTACAGAGTTGCATGACTACGCAATTGTCTTTCAAATTGTGACAGTACTGAAGGGTGAAACTTGGCCTAGGCAGGAAGGCGGTGAAAGTGCCCAGTAGACAAGTGGTTAAGGCAAAAATAGTGACAATGCGTTTCTGAAAAATAATAAATATACAGTTTGTCCATATATGAGTCCATATTGCTAATTAGTGAACGGAAATCTTCTATCAAATGTTCTGTGTAAATCCCACGGTAAACAATGGAAGAGGAATTCCACCACCAAACAGAAAAAGGATGTACGCTTACCCAGGGGTGGATCCAGGGGGGGGGGCAGGAGACTCTGTTCCAAATACAGGAGGCGGTGGATGGAGCGGTGTCACTGGCTCGGCCTCTATTGTTTCCTGCTGACGAGCCACTGCTGACGAGGAGGAGAGCCCCAGCGATCAGAGCGGAGCCTTTTTCCTTTTCCGAGTGTTGGCTCCACCCACCTCCTCCTTCCATCTTCTCCATACTGTAGCATGGTGTCCAAGAAGCAGAACACACAGCACGGACACAGGAAGAAGCAGTGTGTCACTGTCATCTGATGCTGCCTGCAGTGCAATTACTGGATCCCACTCATCTCCATTTCTCCTCCATGGAAGCCCCTCCCCCCACCATAGCACCAACATATTTTTATAAAAGTGAGTAAAAGATTTGATGAATGTGTAAAAATCACAAAATACACGTGTGTCAACATATATGAAAAAAAGCCCTTTCAGTCTTGTTCAACCTTGACCCTTTCAGCTCTGGAAAGTTTTACCCCCCCCCCCCCTTATTGCACTGCGTTACTTTGACAATTCCGCGGTCGTGCAATACTGTACAAGTAAAATTGATGTTTTTTTTTCACAGAAATAGAGATTTTTTATGGTGGTTTTGATCACGACTGCCGTTTTTTATTTTTTGCGATATAAACAAAAAAAAAGAGCGACAGTTTAGAAAAAAAAAGCAATATTTTTAACTTTTTGCTCTAAAAGAATGTATTTTTTCAATTTAGGCCAATATGTATTCTGCTACATATTTTTGGTAAACCCCCCCCCCCCAATAAGTGTACGTTGATTGGTTTGCACAAAAGTTATAGGCCCGGGTTCACAAAGCACTTACGCCGACGTATCTCAAGATACGCCGGAGAAGTGTAAATATGCGTCGTCGTATCTATGCACCGTACCCACAGAACAAGATACGCCTGAAAATCGGCATCACCTGACCGACGTAACTTGTCTACGCCGGCGTATAGTGGGCGCATATTTAGGCTGGACGCATATGATGCTCCCATTGATTTTCTATGCAAATATGCAAATGAGGGAGATACGGCGATTCACGATTGTACGTGCGCCCGGCGCAGTTCAACACCCGGCCTAAAGTTATTCCTCATAAAGCAGGTGTAACTCAGCACCAGACATGCACATGTCAGCTGGAGAGCAGCTGCAGCAGCACCGTTATGGACTTGCAGGACAACACATCTGTATGCCAACAGGGCCGCCATCTGGAAATATGGGACCTCTTACACAGCTTCAGGCATGGCCCTTGGGGGTGCTGCCGCAAATTGAGAAAGACGAACTAAAGAAAAATATATATAAAAAAAGGAACTAAAAATAATAAAAAAATAAGTGAAACAATATCCCACATTTTTTTTTTTTACAAAAAAATAAAAAAAAGGGGGCTTGCCATCTGGGGTCCTGTGCTCACACACACCACATCCACCTCACATTGGATTAGCCCAAGTCCACCATGCAAGACTTGGGAGCAACAACGCCACGCCAAGGCACCAATGATATTGCTGTCTATTCATACCACATTCACACGGTCGTGGGGATAAACTCTCCCCGACGACCCAAGATGACACCCCTTACTGGCAGGAATGTCACCCACATTCACACACCAGTCACACTGTAGCCTACACTCCTAACCGTGTGCAGATACTACAAACCAAAAAAAGGAACATTGGCCGACATGGCATTCCCTTACTGGAGGATGGCACATACCTCTGTGCACGTCTCTCCAAAAAAAAAAAAATAGCTCATAATATGAGCACAACAACAAAAAAAGACCACTCATTTGCCCTGTCGTTGGCAAGGCATGGTGGCAAGGCTCCGGCTCCTCAGTTGTCTAGGGGGAACCTCGGGTGGGGGGGGGGGGCATCAGGAGGAGGATCATCCCCTCCTCTGTCACTCCTGCCAGATGTGGGCTGCCTGCCCTCTAATGCATGGGCAATGCGGGTGAGGACCGCATTCATCTGCGCCTGCATCTGCAGCTGGCGGGGTGGTGGTGTGCTGCTGGTGGCGCCTCGTCTGCCTCCCCTCTGTCTCGATGGCAGCAGTGTTGGCCTGTACAGCCACTGCCAGGCTCCTCACCTCCGCCACGAAGCCTGATGTTGTGGCCTGCAGCTCCCCAATGCAGGTCACCACAGCAGTGCAGTTCCCACTCACATCCTGCAGTCTGTCACAGATGGAGCTGCTCTGCTCAGCCTGCTGCGTGAGGCACCGCTGCACAGCCAATGTGCATGCAGCCTGGTTCTGGGCCAAGGAGGCCAGGCTGTCTGCCACACGGCACAGGTCACTGGCTAGAGCACCCATATGGCGTGTCTGCCAGGCCTGCCCCCTCGCCAGCTCTTCCTGGAGGGCTCTGGGTACACCCCTGGTCTTCCGTAGAGCCTTCCTGGGGGCAGAAGAGGCTTGGGGCCATGGAGGGGGTAGACTGGTAGGGGGTGGCCCTGGAGGGGGTAGACTGGTAGGGACTTCCCCTGGAGGGGGTAGACTGGTAGGGACTTCCCCTGGAGGGGGTAGACTGGGAGGGGCTTCCCCTGATGGGGATAGACCCTGAGGGGCTTGGGAGGATCCAGATAAGATGGTTTCCTCCTCAAGGTAGACACAATCGTGAAGGTCCCCATGCTCCTCCTCAACTTCCTCTAGAGGAGAGGTGTGGGCACTCTCCTCCAGGGATGGCATGGGTCGTCCAGCAGCTGACGATGGGCCCACTCCCTCCAGCACATATGTGGATGACACAAAGCATTCACATGTTGGTGGACCCACACACTTGTCACATGTCCCCTTGCACCCCCTCACATGCTCCACACCAAATGGAGGATAAAACACACTTACCTGTCCTCAAGGCCTGGTCAATGGAGTCATAGCCCCCCAGGCCCTCCACTTGCTCCCTCTGCAGACATCGGGCGATCACCTCCTCATCGGCAGTAAGCCTGATATCACTGGCTGGTCCGCCTCTCATACCCCTGGCGTGCCTCTTCATCTTGCCCAGCTTTTCCCGGACATGACGCCGCAGGTCATTCATTTTTTTAGCAATATCCTTGGCGGACCTCCTCTCATGGCCAAGGGCATTGACCTCCATGGTGACCTCCTGAAGGATCTCATATTTCCTGACCTTGCTTGTCATTCGACTCAAGTACATGTCATATCTCGAGGTGGCAGAGATCACGATCGCCCTCTCCTCTCCTCTCCCTCTCAGTCACTGAAGCAGACATCACTGAGGTCTCGACGGGCGCATGTCTGGGCGTATTTATGCTCTGGGCGTAGGCGGTGGGCCGGCGTATCTCAGGGGTTATGCCGGGCGTAGTTGTGAGCATGCGCAGTGGGGTGCGGGACATACGTCCACGTCACGGCGCATGCGCTATCTAAGATACGCCGGACGTAAACCACTGCGACACGCTCGGACCATCATTTGCATGGGGTCACGCCCACTTACACTTACGCTGGCCTTCGCCTTCGAAAAACGTTACGCTGACTCATCTTGGTGAGCAATGACTTGCTGAATACAGTGCATGCCTCTCCGTGCTGCGCCGGCGTAGTGTAAAAAAGATACGCTACAGCGGCATAAATATGTGCCGATGTATGTGAATATGGCTGATAGCGTCTACAAAGTAGGAGATAAATACAAATGCCATAAATCTATTTATTTTTTACTAGTAATGGCAGTGATCGGCGATTTTTAGCGGGACTGCGATTTTGCACTGTCACTGTACTAATGACACTGGCTGGGAAGGGGTGGCGGGTGGCTGGTGGACATTGCTTCCGCCAGACTGATTTTCTGGCAGTGCCCCTCCCGAGCAGTGTGGTGTCCCTGTATAAGATAGCCATCCAGCCTTCTACAGATGGAGGTGAGCTTCACCAGAAAACACCAGAGGGGTGAGTCAGGCCTCGTACACACGACCGGTTTCCTCGGCAGAATCCATCAAGAAACTCAGTGGAAGAGCTTTTTTTCGAGGAAACCGGTCGTGTGTACGTTTTTCATCGAGGAAACTGTCGAGGAACTCGACGAGCAAAAAAAGAGAGCAAGTTCTCTTTTTCCTCGACGGGAGTCAAATTGGTTAGACGAGAAACTCGAGCGTGTGTATGCTTAGAAACCCGCGCACCTTTGGTAAAAGTAGCGTTTGTAATGGAAAAAGCACATTTGTCACGCTGTAACAGACTGAAAAGTGCAAATGTCTCTTACCAAACTTTTTCCTAACACGCACTAACATGAGATTAGCAAAAGCAGCCCCTGCCGTTGTATGTGTTGGAGTCACCGCATTTTCGAACAAGGAGATTTGGTCTTTAACGTGTGTACGCAAAGCAAGCTTGTTGAGTTCCTCGACAAGCCTAACAAGGAACTCGACGAGGAAAACTATGTGTTTCGCCTGACAAGTTCCTTGGTCGTGTGTACAAGGCCTTACAGTTACAGGCACAGAAATTACTTTCTTTTGAATTATGTTTAAACTGTGTTTCCATTGTGTATAAGACTGGCTTACGCTCCCCCTAGTGGCTCAATAGGATATTGCCTTTAGCAATAACAGACTGTAAAACTGCATAAAACAGAATGAAATGGCAGGAGGCTTTGAACTTGCATAAAGACATTGATAAAATTGGCCACTTTTTGTTAGAGGATTCCACGACAGTAGTTTTATTTTCCCTCTCCTTGCCCTCCATGGGGCATTTAATTTCTTCCTGCTAAGCAAGCCGAGTTACCTGCTAGCATCAAACCGTGACTGTATACTGGATATAAATTCCCAATTAAGGGATGGGGCGTGGGACTGTATACTGTTTAAACACCCAGCCTGAATTTCCATTGGAATCTTTAAAAAAAAAAAATAGGACTGAAACGGGCGGAAAATATTTTGGAATGTCTGGGTTTTCATGCATGAACACAAGGTCATTGATTTAGCTGGCTACTTTTGGGAGAGGATATTGTGTGAGGATACACTTTCCTAAAGAGGCACCCCAGAGTGATCAGGGTTTGGATATCCGTATGCCAAGTTACTTGTATGAATTTGAACTGATTTACTGTGGAATATCATCCTGATCTCATACTGCTCAAAATTTACGACCAGACGGGGGGAGTAAAGGGGAGTAAGACACTTCGAAGAGAAGAAAGAAAATAAAATCTGATGTCAACAGTAGAGTGATCCTCCTGGAACTTGACACCCTGTTCACATTTTTTTTCTTCTTGTTTTGCTGTTTTTTTTTTTTTTTGTGTCTCCTGTGTTCCCTGTTCTCCCCTATATACAGAATGAGGGGAAGTCGGAAAGGGGGGGGGGGCAGAGCTGAGCCCCCGAAAGTAAGAGCTAGTCCCGCAACAATAATATACCTGACACAGGAATTTAGCAAAGACAGTCCAAGTAAATCTGGGCAGAGAAAATCCATAGCAGACACCAATACCCCATCACATGTTATAGAGGAGACTGTCGAAGATAGCGACTTTGAGCTTAGATCGGGAAAACACATATCGACAAAAGACGAGATGGTAGAGATGTTCACTAGGTTTGATGAGTCCATACAGGGAAAACTGGTGACTATGCATGAGGATTTGAATCATGTACTTCAAAGAGTTGAGGAGGTCGAAGAAAAAGTGGACTCCCAGGCAGTTGCAGGTAGTAGAAGGAAAAATCTAAAAATCAGAGGGTTACCAGAGATATCAGGCGAAGATCTACAGGAAAAAATGGACAAAGTATTTGGCCCACTGTTGGGTAATAATGAGACAGATAAGATTAAATTTGAAAGGATACACAGGATTAGAAAACCAGCACAGATGGCTGGCAACAGCCTAAGAGACGTGATTGCGAGATTTCATAATTATAAAGACAAAGAGCAGGTCTGGATAAAACTTAAAATAACCGTGGCTAAGTACAAAGAGTCGATACTACAGATATTTCCTGATCTGGCACTTGAAACCCTTACAAAAAATATGGATTGGTGCCTGGATCGACCGATTTTAAGTACTTTGCATGGAGGTAGTATGAATAAATTTACAAATAGTTCAAATATCATCCACATAGAGAACTATGCTAATGCGATTCTGATGGCCTAGGACCTACAGGTATAGCAAAAAAGTGAGAGAACAGACTTCTCTCAAAGCAGACCAAAACAGATCACTGTGGATGGTACAATGAACTTTAATTATAGAAAAAACACACAGCAACAATTAATCAAAAAAGAAAGTGGCAGATGGATAGATTGGTTACACAATTAAAAAAGAAGACAACATTGTCTAATTGATTTAAAAACAGGGGAATCGCAGCTGCGCATATCATTCATAACCAAGCAATCAGCATATTCAAACACAGTTGGTTATGGTGTACAGGGCAAAAATGTGCCCCTTTAGACCAAGAGAATAGAATTAGCTGGGGATTGCAACACAATTTATGATCCAAGTATGATCCGAGTATTTATGATCCGAGTATAGCAAAGATTCAGATAGGTTAAATGTGCTATTTTACAGATATGTATGTTTTTGAACATGGATATAGCTGGGTAAATGTGTGAGGATGACATAGTCCTTAACATTAAGGGGAAAGATGCTTCCAATTCCTGATAGTAGGAACACTTCAGATGGAAAAGTCCATGAGGTGTCACATATGTAATAGGAACTGATCTCTGCTATTGCATCAACTAGATAGCTTTGTGCGGTATAGCTGTACACATGAATCAGCTTAAATGATGGCACATATACATGGATATATGTGTGAGGGAGACACTTTAAGGATCAGACTGAATGCATCTATAACAAATCAGTGGGCAGGTGTATATACTCTCACAGAGTCCTCGGTTGCAGTCTTCCTTGAAGGTTCTCTCTACCCCACAGTGCTTACAGATGAGAAGGATGTTCACTATGGACTGTATGTTGCGCACACAAAGGGAAAAGGCTTCCTTGCTGTGCAGTCCCTGCCGCCAGAGTGTCGTGCTGATGATTCCATGTGTGGTTCGCTGCTAAACAGGCACCCCTGGGAGTGTACAGTTGCAAGGAGCATTGCCCTCGTGCAGTCAGCCAACGATTCCCGTGTGACGTGCTGACGTCACGCTGACGCGTTTCAACAGGCAATGAGCACTGTTTTCCTCAGAGTGTTTTCCTGAAACCTTTAGTAGGAGAAGGTTGTTAAAGCCCCTTTCGGAGGTACTGAAGAACAATAATATACAATACTTTTGGCGTTTCCCAGCCTGCCTAATAGGAAGGAAAGAGGGCCTATCGGCAACACTAAGGTTCACAGAAGACACGGAAACATTTTGCAATAAATTGGACATTCCGCTGGCTGAGTTTCCAGGCTGGTGGGAAGCACATGAAAGAACTTCTAAATTTGCAGATCTACAGCTATGGCGTCAGATGGAAAATAAGAACTCATCCAAGATGAAGCCTGTGAGAGGGTGAACAAGAGAAAGGGGTGGTTAGCGGGCATGGAGTGGATTGGGGACAGGAAGGAACGAGTGCTTTGCAGATCTGGGGGGAGGGGCGGGTAAGGGCACCCCAACAGGGGGCAGTGGCCTGTTGAGAGTTCCATAGTTGGAGCTCAACCTTCCGGGGGGTGATCCAGTGGGCAGGAATGATTGGGTGGACCACGGATCCCAGGGCCAGAGGGTGGCCAAAGTCCCCCACAGGGCAAGGTTTGGGGGAGAATTGGGGGGGTGGGGGGTGGGATTTATCTCCAATGCACAGCAAATATTATGTTGAGAAGTGCCATGTCCAGGGCCTAGGTCCAATGAATGCCATAAAAATAGTAATTAGTGATGACACCCAAATAATAGGGATTCAAATGCTGAGATGGCTATACAATGATGGAAGTGAGTTGCGGGATTGTCGTGAAATAAGATGGCTACATTAAAAATAGTATCCTACAATGTACGAGGGCTTAATACCCCCTCTAAAAGGTCTAACATTTTAAGGGGATTAAAGCACCTCAAAGTGGATGTAGACCTACTACAAGAGATGCATATCTCCCAGGACTCAAATCTTAAAATTTGGTCAGATGATTACCCAATGTGGTACTATAGTGACTCCCCAACCAAACATGCTAAGGGGGTCGCTATAGGTTTTGCCAGAGGAATAAGGTTCACCCCGGTTGATAGAATGGTGGACTCGGAAGGGTGCTATCTGCTCTTTAGGGGCAGAATAAATTAGGTGGAATACTTCATAGCAAATATATATGGACCGAATAGGAATCCAATGGAATTTTTGAAAGGGGTGGTGGAGAAATGTATGGATTTTAAGATAGGTGGAGCCATCATGGCCAGAGATTTAAATTTCTGTATGGACCCTTAAGTGGACAGTACGTCTCATGCACAGCGAACTGGGACGGCACAGTGGAAGTCACTTAAACAGAAATTACATCAACATAAATTGTTGGATGTATGGAGAACTCAACACGCAAAAATACACAACTATACGTTCCACTCCGCTGTGTACGGGACGTATTCGAGAATTTACCTATTTTTGGTAGAGCATAAGATGCATAATGCAGTGATATGTTAAAATATAGACCACACCTCCATATCAATAAAACTAAAAATAGAGGGTGTACAAAACAGGACCAATGTATGGAGACTATGGGCCAGATTCAGGTAGATCAGAGCATCTTTGCTCTGGAGTAACGCTTCTCATTTGCGTTACTCTGCCGAAATTTTAGGAGCAAGTGCTGTTATTCAGGAAGCACTTGCTCCTAAAGTTGCGGCAGCGCATCGCAAATGAGCCAGCGGAATTCAAATTGGGCGGGTACGGGCGTGTAGTATTCTAACTATGCGCGATCCCGCGGCGAACGTACTGCGCATGCGTCGAGTGTCAATGCATCCCAGTGCGCATGCTCCAAGTTCTGTCAGTGAACGTCAATGACGTCACGTCCCCATTCATGAATGTTTTACGCAAACGACGCGATTTGTTTTTTTTCCGACGCGATGACGACGGCTATACCTAACATAGGATATTCCACTAGGGGGCTGCTTTATCTTTACGCCACGTATCGCTTCCGGAAACATCGTAAAGTCACTGCGTCGCGCCCGAAAACGATCGTGAATTTCCGACTCCCGCTGATTAACATATTTTTTCAGCGGGAACGCCCCCCGGCGCCATTTTTAAGTTGAAGTAACGATGCGATGGCGAAATTCAATTACGCCGATCGCATCGGAACTCCAACCCGTCGTTTCTTGTTTTCTGGTTATAGAAAACAGAAACGCCGGCTTAAAGTGACAGTTAGGCTGGCCAGCCTAACTCTTCATGAATCTGGCCCTTAATGAAGAACTGATACAGGATGTAAAGGTCGCAGACAGGATTAAAAAAGAGCTAGAGCTGTACTTTAAAACAAAGTTCAGATGAGATATCAGAAGCCACAGTATGGGAGGTCTATAAGGCCTACATTAGGGGGATTTTGATTGCAATAGGAACAGCAAAAAAAAGGAGAGCAGTTATATAAAGAAATCCATGATCTCGAGCAGAATCACAAAAATACAGGAGACCACGAAACAGCACTGGAAGTTATCAGAAAAAGAGAGGAATTAAAAGATCTGATTTGAACAGGAAAACAGAACAGTTTTTTCGGCTAAAAAAAAAGAGCGAAACCAATGGGGAGACACGCCGGCTAAATATCTATCCAAATTGTTTAAAAAAAAAACAGGGTGAATTTTATCAAATGTATACAAACAGGTAACGGGGAAAAGGTATTTTCAACCCCTGAGATTCGTGGGCTATTCAAGACTATTATGGCAAACTATATTCGATAACTCAAAAAGATCCCCCAGAAAAGGTTAAAAAGAGACTAGCTAACTTTAGAGTTCTGCTAAATGAAGTAGGCCTTAAAAAAAAAGCCTTAAAAAAATACCCCCAGATGAATGTAGTTCTTTAGAGGATCCCATAACAGAAGTTGAGATATTTACAGTCTTAAAAGAATCACCAGCCGGGAAAAGTCCAGGCCTTGACGACCGCATACTATAAAAGTTCAGCAAAATTTTAGTCCCCAAGATGTGTTCATACATGAATGGGATAGGGGCCAACTAGGACATACGATGCAAATCACTAGAGGCCACGATCACCATCATCCCAAAAGAGTGAAAGACCTCTCACTGTGTTGAAGCTATTGGCCTATTTCTTTATTGAATGCTGACGTGAAATTGTTCACAAAGGTATTAGCCGGTAGAATGAAGACAGTAATGAATGACTTAGTGCACACAGACCAAGTGGGTTTTATCCCAAGCAGGGAAAGTAAGGACAATGGCATCAGAACCCTTTTACTAATACAAAAGATAAAAGATAGTAAATCCCCAGGACTACTACTGTCTATAGACGCTGAAAAAGTGTAGACTGGAGATTTATGCGGAATACATTGGAGACATTTGGAGTAGGCCCTACGATGAATAAATGGATGGATAAATGCTCTATATAATCATCCCACAGAAAGGGTTAAAATTAATGGGACATTGTCTGGGTCCTACAAAATCTTTAATGGGAAGCTACAGGGCTGTCCCCTGTCCCCGTTATTGTTTGTTCTATCATTGGAACCCTTGCTTGGCAGGGGTTAGACAAAACCCTGATATCAGGGGAATATCACGATGAGGAGGAACATAAACTAGCGGCCTATGCCGATAAAATTTGGTTTTATATAACAAGCCCTACGACAACCCACCCCAACCTTATGAAAGCCTTAAAAATCTATGGTGAGGTAGCAAATTTCAAAAGGAGCGAATATTCAAACAGTACTTCCCATTTGTATGGAGGGACACCGAGTTAAAATACTTAGGAGTTAAAATAACATCCTCATTGGAGACCACTTACCAGCTGAACTTTATTCCTCTGTTGAATGACATCAAAACCGACTTAATAAAAATAGCCTCTAGACCAGCCCTCAAAATTTCCACTTGCCTACTAGCATTTGGCAAGTGGATTTAAGCTGGGGGCGAGTGATGACAGGGCTGCATGACCAATCTCCCTCCAATCTGTGCCTAGACTTAGAGTCCCGATGAGATTGGCAGCCGAAGAGGAAAGGTGCATGCTCGGGAAAAGTAGTCTGGTGAGCCGCGCACAGGCAGAGCAGTACACAGGTGCTCTCCTTACAATTCTCATTAAGCCATGGGACCTAACAGTATGACCCCTCTGAGCCTGCCCCCCTCCCCCTGACCAATGTAGCTGGAGAGCACAAAATAGGAGAGCAAGTAATGAGTGAGGTGGAGGATTGCGAAAATTACCACTCCGGTGCAGCGCTCACTGAAAGTTGCCCTGACATGAGAGCGGCAGCCTTCCAGTTTGTGCAGTTTTCTTCTCCTTGTGCTCTATGTAAGTGTCCAACAGTTCAGCCTGAGAACTGTGAACAGACTGGTCTCACTGTGTGCTGGGCGGTGTCAGTGTGCGCTGTGCTATGGTGTCAATGGCTGTGCAGTTGTGTGGATCTCAGCGCTGGATTGTACTCCCTCCCGCTGTGCTGCAGCTCCTCTCCTCACTGCCAGCCTGAATAAAAGGGGGAAGTGGAGACATGCAAGCGTGGAGCCGCACACACAGGCTCCTGATGATGAGATGAATAGGAGAGGGAGAGAGAGAGAGAGAGAGAGAGAGAGAGAGAGAGAGAGAGGATGGGAGTTGCAGAGGAGACAGCAAGAGAATGGGGAAGAGACCCAGTTCTAGTGCCCTTTCCCTCTGGTTTGCCCCAGTGCCCTGTCCCATTTTGTTAAAGTTGTTGTTGGTAATATTTAATTTTGTAACTTGATTCTGCATAAAACATTTAACAGTGTCATTCCATGAGATAATCTACGAGGGCTTGTTTACGGGTGCAATTAGGCACAGGGCAGTGTATGAATTAGGTGGGGCAACTGGTGGCGAGTAACTCTTGAGGCCTGGCTGGTAGCTCAGGACTTGAAATTTTGAGCCCTGCTCTAGACAAAGGTCATGGATAGGTAGGATAAACTGTTTCAAAATGGTAATCCTTGCTAAAATATTATACAAGATGCAGATGTTACCAATCCCAATCCCAGATACATATTTATCCCAGATACACCAAAATACTAAACACAATATTGCGTAGGTTTATTTGTCAGAACAAAAAGCCCCATATAAGTTTGGAGGTGTTAATTAGAGATAAGGCACAAGGTGGGTTGGGGCTACCGAATATAAAAACGTATTATACTGCTATTATGATGTCACGGATGGTTAGATGGGTAAAAAAGAATAAAGAAAAAAGGTGCGTTAGACTGAAAAGTCAGATAAGTAAGGTCACTTTAGGGAAAGTGACATGGATCCCAACACATATAAGAGATTTAGATGAGCACACTCACACGATCATGCATATAGCTATGGCAATGTGGGACAAAACGAAAATGGGGATTTAACTCCCCTTTAATACCATTATGTGACACCTATTATTTTGCTCTGGGGAAAGAGAGCTTGTTTGGAAATTGGATCATGCAAACATTTTAGACTGTTTTATTTTTTTTAATTTGTGGGGCCGGAAGTGGCAGCCCGGCCCTGCTTGAATTTGTTTTGTATGAAATTTTGTCAAAAAAAATAAATAAAGAAATGTAAAACAAAAAAAGAAAGGGGCCTCCTGTGTTCTCTTCAATAGTAGCCGGAGCACAATTGGATGGTTTGGCCTAGCCCTTTGCAGGATCCGATCCAGTCTGGCTCTGTCTACATCCCGAGGATCAATCCCCTTCTTTAAGATAATTTGATGCAGGATCCGATCCACCTGGACAATGTATTCAAACAACTTCTCTCCTCTCTACTGGTGAGTATGTTCAAACTTGTACATTAGGTCTGGTAGCTTTTCCACCCTTCCAAAAACTGCACAGAGAGTCTCTATGTAATCCATAGCCTCGCAGTCAGATTTTCCCCTCTTTAGGCTTTGGATAACATCTGCTGCTGAACTGCGAAGACTTTCGCTGATTCGTTGTCTCTTCACTGTTTCTGACATGTTCCACTCCTCCATTGCCTGCGCGGCCTGATCCATCCAGCTGTCAAACTCTTCTTTGCCTTCTGGTCTGGGGACACAGCCCGAGAAAGTCTGTAGCTTCCTATACCCTTGATTGGCAGAGATGGCATGATTTTTCATCAAGCTCTCGACAAACCGACTTATGTCTTTATAGAAAGAGGCAGGGGCATTCCTGCCATCGGGCTTCTCACAGCTGGGCCGGTTGCGACCGGATTTCCTACAACTGAGCCTTTTGCGGCCAGACTTCCATGTGGCGACTGAGGGGAATCCTCATCCTCTTCCTCTTCTCCTGGCAGCTGCACTGGGATCACTTGACCATCTAGGCCTTCTGCCAGGCTCACAACACTATTGCGAAACGCTACTAGAATACTCCCCTTCAATTCCAAGAGGGCATATGTGCAGTCCTCCTCGAACTCATGCTTAAGGTCCAAAAGGTAGCATCCTTGCTCTGGGACGGCCTTCTTCATCAACTGCCACACCTCCCTGTCAAACCATCGGACTCATGGTAGTCTCCGAACTGTGGTTTGCTCTAGCCGACTTCCATACTCCTGACTCTATTCAGTGGCGGTGTCCGGGTCAATGCTTTCTTCCACCCTGGACACGTCACCTGATCTGCTGGAGTATCCCAGATGGGGGTATCTGGGTGGGACCTCCAATTGTAGCGGTGTGAATGATAAGTGTTCCTTTAGTGCCAGTTATCTAAGTAAGCTAGCCTGTTGGTTATACTGCAGTAAATTTGTAAACCAATAGGGGAGATGATATCAAGGATGAACTAAGCTGCACCTTATTTGAAGAGATGATAACACATGTACATTCCTTCTTTAACTGTGTTAGAGAAATATTCACAATACTGACTTTAAAGAACAATAAGGGGATATTAGTCCCAAGCACCTGCTGTGTGAGTCATGGGGGAAGTAGATTCACATCCATGGAACTACAAGTATCACCAGCAAGACTGTGTAAATGTTGCTCAGCAGTATTGTTATCAACTATCACAAGGGCTGAGCCGGCTCACCACTATGAACGTCAGATGAATAGGGTTTTAGCCAAAGAGTTCTCTGTGTCTATTGCCGCATACACACAATTGGAAATTCAGACAAGAAAACCGTGGAGTTTTTCTGACTGAATGTTGGCTTAAACTTGTGTTTCATACACACGGTCACACAAATCTTGTCGGAAATTCCATCCGTCAAGAACGTGGTGCGGTACAAGATGTACGACGAGCCGAGATCAATGAAGTTCAATAGGCAGTTCGGCTCTTCTGCTTGATTCTTCTAAGCATGCATGCTCTTTTGCATGTCTGAATTGCATACAGACAAGCAGATTTTCCGATTTTCTCTTAATCTTCTGTTGGCGGAAATTCCAACAGCAAAAGTCTGATGGAGCATACACGCGGTCGGGATTTCTGACCAAAAGCTCACATCAGACTTTTCTTGTCGGAATTTCCGATCATGTTTATGCGGCATTAGTCCTATGGAAATGGCGGCACCGCGCCAGGCTGCAGCTGCCGGTGGACTGGGTTTCAGGTACCTCCGGATGGTCTGGGACACAGGCCAGTCCGCTGTATCAAAGTAACGATGCTGTCCTCTGATATTTCTCTGAGGCTCGTGATCTGGCTCTCTGCTGTGTAAGCCACAGCTTCTCAGCACTCCCTGTCACACAGACCTCCTGCTGGCAGGGTTCGGAATGGTGTCCAGAGAGACTGAAAACAGGCCACACCTACCTTTTTATCTCCTCTCCCAGTAGGCTGCTTTGTGCGCACAGAATTCTGTTACCTGTGGTCCAAATTGGTCCAGCTAACAGTGTTACTTCCTAATCCCAGACTACAGGTCCATGATGCATTGCTCTTGGTCATTCTCACAGGAGGAAAAATACACATAGGGTCCAGCATGCACTAGAGGGAACCAAACCCCCAAAAAACACAACAAACTGTCCCTTAATCCTAAGCATAGTGTCAGGGAACTCCTGTGAGACGTTTTGCACACAGAGGTGCGCAAGCACATAGCCTTTGCCAGCATGCATGCACACAGGTGCGAGCACGCGCGCACACATACGAGCCTAATTCCTTTTGGCGCCAGACAGCCTATTTAAAGGGAGTCTGGGCTCTTGTGCTTTGCTGACTGATCCTCAGCTGTGTTCCTGAATCCTGCTCTGATCCTGTGTGTCCTCCCAGTATTTAGACCCGGCTTGCTCTTGACCTTGGCTCTGTGTTCTGTCCCTGTACTAACGCCCATCTCTGTCCCGGCTCCATTCCTGACTCTGGCTCTGTCTATGATTTGGTACCTCACTGCCCGCCTGCTGACGAACCTGGCTATCCCTGAGACCTTGCTCCTGTCTATGTTCCTGGTTGCGATTAACTCTCGGTTACCTGCCTGGCTGTTACTTGTCCCTGCTCAGCTCACTACAGTCTACTTCAGGCCGCTGAACCCTGTCAAGCCGTTCTCCAGGGACCTCCTGCTCCAGGCACTCGTGTCACTCTTGTTCTTCGGCTTCCTCTGTCTCACCTTCAGCGGAGCCAGGACAGGAGATATAAGAGAGGCCGACCTCATCAAATCAGTCTCCCATACGATCCCTGACACATAGTAGCAAACCTTGGCTATATATACAGTAGATATATACAGTATATATATATATATATATATATTGTAACATAGGGGGTTGTTAGCTCTCATGGTAGATGTGTTTTTTCATGTAGTGAGTCCACACCAAACAAGCATATATCGTTAAGGGCTTGGTAGCCCACGTTTATTAACCACTTAATCACCAAGGACGTCCATGGACGTCCTCGGCTTTGTGCTGTGATATCTGAATGATGTCTGCAGCTACAGGCATCATTCAGATATCGCCGTCTTCAGCCGGCGATCCTGTGCACGATAAGAATGATCAAAGCGGCAGTTATGCCGATTGATCGTTCTTATAGGCATCGGGAGGGGACGTCCCCCCTTCTGCCGCCATCCGGTGCTTCTCCGGGCTCTCCTGTGCCATTGAGGGCCCAGAGAGCGAATCGGCCTGTGCTGCTGGGAAGTATAGAGATGACCAGTCATCTCTATGACCATTGGAGGCCCAGAGGCAACGTTATAACATCACGCCCGGTACCCGGAAGTAAACAAAGCCGCAATCCCGGCTGTCGGCATGTGATCGGTGATTTTTTTTCACCGATTTCATACTTGTAAGCATGGAGGAGAGATGTGGGGTCTTATTGACCCCACATCTCTCCATAAAGAGGACGTGTCACAGTGATTCCTATTACAAGGGATGTTTACATGTTTTTCTGGAGCAGTGATTTTAATGATGCCTAAAGTAAAAAAAAATATGAAAAATTCCTTAAAATATCGTACCTGCTGGGTGTCTATAATAGTGGCACATGTTTAGAAATGTCCTTGCACAACATGAGATTACTCTCAGAAAAATAAATGTAATACTGCTTGCGGCTTTAATGTAATGTTTGGTCCCTGCAATATGGATACAAATCATTGAAAAAAATAGCATGAGTTTCCCCGCCACCACTCCCCCCAGGTCATTACAAGACCCAGTGCCAATCCTGACCTCCCTGGGGCCCTAAGAAAAATGACATGGCACATTAAAAATGAGAAGCGGGGGGGCGCTAACGACAGTGACATGTGACAATGAGAAGCGGGGGGAGGGGGTGTTCTGCTGTCGTAAATGACTCAGCCAGCGAGTTTAGAAGCGGGGTGATGGGGTGAAAATGACTTCTCACCAGGCGGGGCCTCTAGTAATTTGGGGGGCCCTTTAAAGCTTTGCGGGGCCCTAAGCGGCTTGCATAGTGAGCCTATAGGGAGGATCGGCCCTGATAAGACCCTTTGGCCCTATATACTTTGAACAGCAGTAATCAGGCGGTGCAAACAAGACAAGGACTGTAGGTTTGTTAAGCAGAATCTGAACCATGTCATACTGTAATTGGAGCGCAACAAAGAGCCACATGCAAAGTATTGCATCAAAAATTGTTATTAGACGCCCCTGTTAAACAGGGGCAGAAAAATTGGGCCTTAGGCACAACACAACACTGCAACCCCTCACAGATACTGTAATTGGAGAGCAACAAAGAGCCACATGCAAAGTATTGCATCAAAAATTGTTATAAGACGCCCTTGTTAAACAGGGGCAGAAAAATTGGGCCTTAGGCACTGGTGCCGGAGCCCAGAAACAAACATTTTCTTACAAGCTATCAGCAAGATCAGTGAGTCACTCAGCATCAGCATAGGCAGTCTCAAAGGGATCTGACGTTTCAAAAAAATTATTCAGTTACATCAAGTGCTTGGTAGCTGGTGTTGATCCAAGCCTGATTCATTTTGATAAAGGTCAGTCGATCGACGGAGTCGGTGGAGAGGCGCACCCTGTGATCAGTCACAAAGCCTCCAGCAGCACTAAATGTGCGTTCTGAAAGAACGCTGTATGCAGGGCAAGCCAGTAGCTCAATTGCGTACTGTGCAAGCTCTGGCCATTGATCGCCAGAGGCGATTCAGTTCGCATGTGCCGCGCTATACAAGTTTTCATTCATTCATTCATTCAAGACTCAGTAAGCCATTTTCAGTGGAGTAGGTGTCCAAGTTTGATCTTGTCCCTAGGTATTCCCGCACCATGTAAACCAGATGCTGGCGATGGTTGCTGGAACCGGTCAGACCTTGGGGCTGCAGACTAAAAATTGTCTGAACGCATCGGTCAGACGGCCACCTTCTCCACCGCTCCTACTGTGACTCACCGAAGCCTCGGCAACACGTTGTCCAGGACCGGGATTTGGTAATCCCCCAGGTTCGGGGAACGCGTTTCACAGACCTTTCTGCAAGGCCTCCCGCAGAAGTTTCATCTTCTGCTCCTTCTGCGACGGCAAGATAAGCTCCGCAACCTTACTCTTGTAACGTGGATCAAGGAGAGTTGCCAGCCAGTAATGATCCCTCTCTTTGATACCACGAACACAAGGATCCTTACGCAGGCTTTGCAGGATCATGGAGGCCATGCAGCATAGGTTTGCTGAGGCAATCGGGGCACAGTCCTCTGGGTCACTGAGGACGACAGGATCCGCAGCCACCTCATCCCAGCTATGTAAAAGTCCATGGGTTCCTTGGAACTGTAAGTGATCCCTTGAACACTGCTGATGCTGAGTGCTAGGCTCCACCTCCATGCTGCTGATACAATCATCCTCCTCCTCCTCCTCTTCCTGTGTGCTAGGTGGGCAAGCAGGACGACTGTCTGGATAAAGGGGGCCTTAAGAGGTAAGGAAGTCCTCCTCTTCCTCCTTCTGTTCTGCCTCAAGGGCCCTGTCCATTATTCCACGTAGCGTGTGCTCCAACATGTGAATAAGAGGGACAGTCTCACTGATGCATGCACTGTTACTGCTCACCATCCTCGTGGCCTCCTCAAATGGTGACAGGACAGTGCATGCATCCCTGATCAAGGCCCACTGGTGTGGGGAAAAAAAACAAGCTCCCATGACCCAGTTCTGCTGCCATATTGGCACAGGTACTCATTGATGGCCCTCTGCTGAGTGTGCAGCTGCTGCAGCATGGCCAATGTAGAGTTCCATCTGGTGGGCATGTCACACATTAGACGGTTCTTGGGCAGGTTGTATTCCCTTTGGAGGTCTGTCAGCCGAGCAGTGGCATTATATGACCTCCGGAAATGCACACAGACTTTCCTGGCCTGCTTCAGGACATCCTGCAAGCCCGGGTACCTGCCCAAGAACCACTGCACCACCAAATTCAGGACATGAGCAAAACAGGGCACATGGGTCAGTTTTCCCTGTCGCAGGGCATAGAGGAGGTTGATGCCATTGTCGCTAACCACCATTCCAAGCTTAAGCTGGTGTGGCGTCAATCACCTCTGAGCCTGCCCCTGCAGAGCTGACAGAACCTCTGCCCAGTGTGGCTCCTGTCTCCCAAGCACACCAGCTCTAGCACCGCATAGCATCTCTTGGCCTGCATTCCTGCGTAGCCCCTCGTACGCCTACGGAGCACGGTTGGTTCCAAAGGGGACATCAGCACAGGAAGAGGCCACAGAGGAAGAAGAGGAGGGGTGGAGGAGAGAGGTGTGTCACAACCAGTAGTAGTGTTTTAGAGGCGTGGTGGCAGAACAACCTCCAACACTACTGTACCTTGCCCTGCGTCCTTCCCAGCTGCCAGCAGAGTCACCAAATGTGCCGTGAAAGAGAGGTAACATCCCTGTCCATGCCTGCTGGACCATGAGTCAGCGGTAAGATGCAGCTTACCACTGACTGCCCTGTCCAGCGAGGCATGGACATTGTCTCCCACATGCCGGTAGAGAGCCGGAATCGCCTTCTGTGAGAAAAAGTGGCGTTTGGGTACTTGCCACTGAGGTACCGTACATTCCACAAACTCACGGAAGGGGGCAGAATCTACCAACTGAAAAGGTAGCAGTTGAAGTGCTAGCAATTTTGCTAAGCTAGCATTCAACCGCTAACTTTCGACGCTGCAGCAGCTGGGGCAGGGAAATTTGTCTGGTACTATCAGTAGATTGCCCGCATGTACTACTAGGTTGTGACACACCTATATCTACACCTTCAGTCCTATCAGTGCAGGTTTCAGAGAGGACTGAAGGTCTACTGGGGTTTTAGGTCCCAGCTGATGAGGGGCAAAGGGAGGTCCGCTTTGTTCTTTGGTGTGGGTCTTTCTGTTATGCTTGCCAACGAACTGCATGGCAGGTTGACATATGTCTGGTGAAGCATGTGGTGCCCAAGCAGGTGATGTTTTGGCCACGCGAGATACGCTTGAGACATATGTTGCAAATAGCAACGGTGCGATCTAATGCACATGTCTCAAAAAAGGCCCACACCAAAGAACTTTTGCAGTAAGGTTGAGACACATCAGCGTAGCTCTGCGATGTAATGCAGTTGGTGTGCTGCCCTTAAGCTGGCCCCTGGAGGGCATCCTGCCTCTTTGGAGATGTGCCTGTGCCTCATCCTCCTCCTCCTCCTCCTCCTCCTCCTCCTCTTCCTCCTCCTCTCTCCTATCAGGCACCCACGTAGAGTCAGTGACCTCATCATTCCCTCCCTCCTCATCACTGTCGAAAACCTGGCAGTATGCTCCAGCTGGGGGAACATCACTGCCAGATTGCTGTCCCTCTCGGGCACCCCCTCTCTCTGGGCTCACATCAATGCATTCCTCTATCTGTGTTCCATCATTGGAGCCTTCAAAATGCTGTGCATCTTCATGCAGCATGTACCCAACACTGTGTTGAAACAGTTTGGGGCACTCCTCAGAAGGACATGGTGGGACTAGGGAAGGATTGTGTGATGCCATTGTGCAGAGGGAAGGGGACGCCTTGGCAGCTGCTTTGCCAGACAAACTAAGCTCAGCCTGGGTGAGAGAGGATGAGGAGGATGAGGACGGCTTGGTCATCCACTCTACTAATTTCTCTGCATGTTGAGGCTCAATACGGCCAGCTCCTGAAAAGAAGGTCGAGCGTGTCAAACGGCCACATGCTGAAGAGGATGCACCGTGTCCACCACCAGCGTTGCCTCTAGATGCAATTCCTGCTTGCCCTCGTGACACTCTGCCTCTCTTTGTTGTCCTTCCAGAAATTGTAATGGCCTGCACAGGACAAAATCAGTACACACACCTCGTACCTTTAGGTACAAACTGGAGAGGACAAGTGCAGTAAACTCCAAGTAGGTTTAAGTAAAAACGATACAGCACAAGTGCAGTAACACCAAGTACGTTTAGGTGCAAATAAACAGCACACGTGCAGTAACACCAACTACATTTAGGTGCAAATAAACAGCAGAAGTGCATTAAAAAAAGGTAAATTTAGGTGCTAATAAACATCACAAGTGCAGTAACACAAAGGACGTTTAGGTGCTATTAAACAGCAAACGTGCAGTAACAGCAACTGCGTTTAGGTGCTATTAAACAGCACACGTGCAGTAACAGCAACTGCGTTTAGGTGCTATTAAACAGCACACGTGCAGTAACAGCAACTGTGTTTAGGTGCTATTAAACAGCACACGTGCAGTAACAGCAACTGCGTTTAGGTGCTATTAAACAGCAAACGTGCAGAAACAGCAACTACATTTAGGTGCTATTAAACAGCACACATGCAGTAACAGCAACTGCGTTTAGGTGCTATTAAACAGCACACGTGCAGTAACAACAACTGCATTTAGGTGCTATTAAACAGCAAACGTGCAGTAACAGCAACTGTGTTTAGGTGCTATTATACAGCAAACGTGCAGTAACAGCAACTGCGTTTAGGTGCTATTAAACAGAAAACGTGCAGTAACAGCAACTGCGTTTAGGTGCTATTAAACAGCACACATGCAGTAACAGCAACTGCGTTTAGGTGCTATTAAACAGCACACATGCAGTAACAGCAACTGCGTTTAGGTTCTATTAAACAGCACACGTGCAGTAACAGCTACTGCGTTTAGGTGCTATTAAACAGCACACGTGCAGTAACAGCAACTGCGTTTAGGTGCTATTAAACAGCACACGTGCAGTAACAGCAACTGCGTTTAGGTGCTATTAAACAGCACACGTGCAGTAACAGCAACTGCGTTTAGGTGCTATTAAACAGCACAACTCCTAGGGATGTATAAATATCCTCTACACACTGTAAATTAAGCTAAACTGACTAGCCTGCCTGCTCTATCTAGCTATATAAAAAGACTATGGGCCAGATTCTCAACGGCGCTACGCCTGCGTAAATGGATATGCGCGGCGTAATTGTAATGGTGCGCCTGCGTATCGATACGCAGTTAACACAGAACCACATACGCAAGAAAATCTTTTTCGTCTGAGCGGCGAAAATGCTTTAAGCTAGCACGGCGTAGGCGCATAGTTACGCATCGTAAATATTCAGCTCCCATTGAATTAGCATGCAAATATGCAAATGAGCGAGATGTGCGGATTCCCGAAACTACGCGCGTTCGGCGTTGGCTACTTGTGGTGCGCGTAACACGAAAGCCTTGAGTAAACATACCCCTCATAAAAGCACGGGTAACTTTGCTCAAGACCGTGTGCAAGTCAGCTGGAGAGCAACTACAGCAGCACCATAACGGACGAGCTGAGCAATCACACTTACTGGACAACACATTCGTATGCCAACATGCCAGGGGCAGCCATGGTCTTATCACTACTAATGTATGCAGAGGAAGAGGAGCATAGAAGGAGGAGTAGGAGGAGGGGGGCACGTGAGAGGATCTGAGCCTCTTTGGCATGGGTGATGAGGAGGTGTATCGCATCTTCAGATTCAGCCCTGCTGCCATCCTGGAACTAACCACAGCCCTGCAGGATGACATCACCAGCCAGACACACCGCTCACATGCACTGCAGCCACTGGTGAAGTTCCTGGCAACACTCCATTTCCTGGCCAGTGGATCATTCCAGCGTACAAGTGGAGTGGTGGCTGGGATGTCACAAACCAGCATAAGCAGATGTCTGCACCAGGTTATCCCCACAATCCTCAGGCGCATGTCCCACCACATCATCAGACCCACCACTGAGCAACTGTGGCAGAAGGCAATGACAGATTTCTACAGAATTGACGGATTCCCACGCACCATCGGGCACATGTGGCACTCCAGCCCCCCAGTGTCACAGAGCACATATATCGCAATCGGAAGCATTGGCACTCCATCAACGTACAGGTGATAGCCGATGCCAAATACCTCATATGGCACGTCCGTGCCAAAGACCCCGGATTCAGCCATGACAGCTACATATACCGTCAAAGCACCATCCCAGAAGATTTTGAGCAGTACATGTATGGGGACAGCTGGCTGGTTGGTGAGTGACATGGGTGACAGGCATGACTGTCGTCCCCCCCCCATGATGCACACATCACAAGGGGCACATGCATGACTAACATCCTCCTGTCTTTTCCCTTCCAGGTGACTCTGCATATGTACTTGGACCCCATCTCATGACTCCTTTCTGGAACCCCCAAACCAGAGGAGAGAGAAGATACAATGAAGCACACATCAAAACCCGTGCAGTGGTGGAGCGCACATTTGGCCTCCTGAAGTCCAATTTCCGATGCCTGGATAAGTCTGGGGGGGCCCTATTGTATTCCCCCAACTTTGTGGGTCAGATCATCAGTGCATGTTGCATTCTGCACAACTTTGCCATGAGAAAGGGCCTGCAGATTGCCCTACGTGATGACCTGACCCCCCAACCACACAGCCCCCCCCTGCCAGAGGAGACCCCGTCTGCTGATGGAAGAGCAGTCAGGAGGGTCCTCGTGTTACGAATCTTTGACCGTTAAACACACACATACAGCATGGCACACAGACAATGCACGCGTGTACACCACTGTGGTCCCTAGATCACACACCCCACATCCACATCACATTGGATTAGCCCAAGTCCAGCATGTAGGACTTGGGAGCAGCAACGCCGCGTCAAGGCCCCAATGATGTCGCTGTCCATTCATACACCATTCACACAGCCGTGGGGATAACTTCTCCCCAACGGCCGAGGGTGACACCCCTTACTGGCAGGAGTGCCACCCCCTCACATTCACACACCATTCACACTGCACCGTGTGCAGTATCAAGTAAAAAAAAAAGCTCTTAACCAGAGCATTAAATAAATTTAAAAAAAAGCTCTTAACCAGAGCATTAAATAAAAAAAAAAAAAAAAAGCTCTTAACCAGAGCAAAATAATAAGAAAAAAAAATTAATGGGCCTGGCGGGGGCTCCGCCTGGTGCCACGGCTCCTGCCCCTCACTTGCCTGGGGGCAGCCACAGGTGGGGGGTTGGGGTAGCAGGTGGAGGAGAAGCATCCCCATGTCCCTCCCTGGCTGCCTGCATGCCCTCCAGGGCAACCGCTATGCGGGTCTGCACAGCAGTCTGCTCCACGGCTGCAAGGCGCAGGGCATGAACCTCCCCTACAAGGTCGGAGGTGGTCGCCTGCAGCTCCCCCAGGCTGGTCAGCGTCGCTGCGCTGTTGCCAACAATGTCTTGTATGGCATCCGTAAGGTGTCCCGAGGAGGCCAGGTTGTTGGCCAGGCGCCTCATCTCCTCCACGACCTCTGACAGGTGCCGATTTTGCTGGTCCTGCTGCCTGGCCAGCTGTTCCGGCAGGACCTTGTGAACACCCCTGGTCTTGCACGTCGCCTTCCGGGGAGTGGCAGGGGACCGGGCATAAGGGGAGGATGTTGAGGGGCCGGAGATGAGGGGGGGGGAAACAAAGGGACTGGAGAGGTTGGGGGGGACACTGAGGGGCTTGATAAAGATGGGGGGATAGCCTGGGCTGGTCCGGGCAACCCATGGTCGTCCTCCAAAACAAGGTAGAGCTCCTGGTCTACAAGCTCCTCCTCAACCACCTCCTCCGTAGACGTGTGCCCACTTCCCTCCAAGTCCTGTTCCAGGGGGGCAGCCAGAGGGACTGGATGCTCGGGGGATGGATCATGATGGGTCCTGGCAGCAACAGATGGCCCCGCTACCTCCTGCACATCTGTGGATGACATAAAAGATGCACATGTTGGTGGACCCACACACTTGGCACATGTTCCCTTCCACCCCCACACATGCTACACAACAGATAGAATATAAAACAAACACACTTACCTGTCCTCAGGGCTGGCTTTTCGGACTCATAGCCCCCAACTCCCTCAACCTGCTCCGTCTGCAGGCAGCGGGCGACCACCTTCTCCTCCTCAGTCAGGCGGACGGTGCAGGGTGGGCCCCCTCCAGTGCCCCTGGCATGCCGAGCAATCGCAGCCAGCTTGCCCTTCACGAGACGCCGCAGGTCATTCATTTTTTTTTTAATGTCCTGCGGTGTCCGGACCTCATGAGAAAGGGCATTTACTTGGCAAGCGACCTTCATGAGGATCTGATCCCTCCGGGACTTGCTGGTCCGGGCACTGTCAGCACCATGGAGCCGGGAATCATATTTTTCCATTGCCCTGACAACAATGGCCCTCTCCTCTGGGGAGAAATTTTTCTTCCTCCCCTCCCTACTGTGGTAGAGATTTTTCATATCCATATTTATAAGATTTATATGAAGATGTATATGTCATTCTTTCACAAGGTTTTTTTATTACTATGAGACTGGAGTATGTCGATTGTCCGGTATTTATTAGTCATTGTTAGAATTCAACTAACAAAAGGCCTTCAAACCTATCAATGGGATGGGGATCTGATAAGATGTGTCCCCTCATTGAAGTACAGGAATATCCGGCCACCTCCTGTTTGAAGACCACAGGGGGACTGTGTTGATCAGATAATAATACTAGGTGTGTGTGTGTATATTAAAAAAGGGGTCCTTTCATCTCTGGATTAGAGGCCACAATAGGACATTCCCAACCTTGGAATGCTGGGTGGAAGAGTCCTTAAACTGTCGTCCTGAAAAGACACATATTCAACCAATCATATTAGTGGGGTTTTTTCATGCTTAAGAGCGGGAAATGTTACATCTGAAGGCTATATATAGAGACAGTCCTAGTGTGGACTAAGGCAGACTGAATCAGGATGGAGGAGCTAACCTAGCAGCATGGTGATGTAAATTCTCTGTCTCTCTCTGTCTCTCTCTGTCTCTCTCTGTCTCTCTCTGTCTCTCTCTGTCCCTCTTTCTCCCTCTCCATGTATGTCTCTCTCTGTCTCTGTCTGCCCCTCTTTCTCTCTCTCTCTCTCTCGCTGTCTCTCTCTACAACTTACTATTGCATATTGTTGAATCCTCTATAACCATATTCGTATTAATATCATGTATGTTGTATCGGTATTCAGCAGTATCTTCTGTTTTGACAAGTAATATCCTTTACGTTATGGATGTAAATATTGGAATACTACAAGTGTCTTCTCGTTATCAATAAATGTAATCCTTCCTCTTTTTCATACCCCAATCGCTTGCTTTAATTTTTATATAGACAAAAAGGTTTTTATAGCTTATATTAATTATTTACGTGTATAGTTAAGATAGCTCTAACAAATGGTCCCCCGTGTGATAGGAGAGTTTAAAGTTTGGATAAATATGATTTCTTTTATGGTAGGCAGAGCTGGTTTTTATGTTTTAACCTGTTTTTTTACCTAACAAACTAACTTTTCAGAACTTAACCTTTTACTTCTTGTCTATGTGAATATGTTGATGAGACTGATTTTGAATAATGTAGATATATAAAATGAAATTGCAGCAGGGTGTCAGTGCGAATAATAAGGATGCTGTTTGGAATCTTGAAGACAGTGGGCCATATTTTCTGCGAGGTACAGCGGTGTGTCTCCAGATACACCGTTGTGTCTCTGGTTTCTGGTCCTGGGTATCTATGCGACTGATTCTTAGAATCAGTTACGCATTGATTTTGCCTAGATCCGACTGGCGTAAGTCACTTGCACCGTCGGATCTAAGTTGTAATGTTACGCTGGCCACTAGGTGGCGTTCCCATCGATTTCTGCGTTGAATATGCAAATGAGCGTTATACGCCGATTCCTGAGCGTAATTGCGCGCCATCGTCGTAGTTAGCGTAGTTTGCGTAAGCGTATGGTTACACCTGCTAGAAGGAGAGGTGACCTTGCGTAGGTCCGGCGTACACCATGTTAGGTATGGACAACGTCTGGTTTTTCCGTTGTTTACGTTGTTTACGTAGCTCGTTGCGAATGGGGCTGTACGTTAATTACATTCACATTGAAACCAATTTATTTGCAGCGTACTATGGAGCATGCGCAGTGGGCTACGTTTATGGCCGACGCATGCACAGTTCGTTTGGCGCGGGGGCGCACTTAATTTAGACACAGCACGCCCCCCTCCTTCCTACTTTAAATTACGCACAGTTGCGCCAGCCCATTTGTGCTGCGCCGCTGCAAATTGCGGAGCAGGTGCTTTGAGAATACAGCACTTGCCCGTAAAAGGTGCGGAGATGTAGCGTAAATGGGATACGCCACGCTGGAAAACCGCAAATCTACGGGAATCTGGCCCAGTGTGTCTCTGCCAAAAATAAATTTCAGTGAACCCTTTGAATATTAGGCCAATCTTGTGAGTGAAACACACCTATGCTTTTGGGCTGTGTTTCTGCTAGTGCAACTCCAATGTCGCCTGATACAGGATGCGATTGTGAGATGCAGCTGTAGTGCGACTAGGGTGTGGCCTTGAATGCGTTTTTTGATCCAGAAGTCGCATCTTAATGCTGCAGGTACCTTAACAGTCGCTGCAGCTTTGAGCCACATAGATTGGAATGGGGGCTATTGAAAACAGTGGGCTGCGATTTGTAATGCGACTGTCCAAAGTCGCATGGCAGATCGCATCAGTGGAGACGGAGACTAAATCACACTGAATTGTCTGGATGTATGTGAATCTATTTTTCTGTGTAAACGAACAGTGTAATTAGATCTGCAAACACTGGCTATATTGTAACTGCTAAAAAAAAAAATCATTGAGCGTCAGTTAGAGTTGCCTCCTACCCTACAAACAATCATAGGGTCTAATCAAGCTTAACGCTTGGGAAGCCCTGTGGTAAGTAAGCATTTCTTTTAAAATACATTGGAAAGTCCACGGGGAGATTAAACTTATTAAGTTGGGAAAATCTCCGGGCTACCTTGTGAAGGACTATAGTCAGTCAAGGTTCTGACAAGTAGTGAAAGAAGAGTGGTAAAGGCGGCAGGGGCGGTACCTGTCGACCCAATTATTGATCAAAGTCTAGCTAAGCTTTGGGGAATGCGACTGGTAAAAAAAGGTCTGCGGGAGCAACTCAAGGTCCTTCGTCCATAAAAGGATGGGAGATCAAATCGCTTCCAGGGTCTAACCGTGGGGAACCTTACCACTTGACCCGGAAGGAAGAAATGATAGATAAATGTGGACCTTGGGTTGTGAAATATGCAATATTGGGAATCGCTGGACTGGAAACGGTATTTTAAAGGATGCTTGAAGTACAGGGATGAACAGAACTGATGAGGTGAGTATTTTCTAATACGGACAAGCAGGGTCAGCCACTAAAATGTAGTAGTGAGGAACATAGGTTATGGATTCAAGTATGATTAAGAACAGGATGATCTGTGTATGGTCTTGAGGTCATATTTGACCTGGCTAAGTGTGTTGTGCGGAAGTGTGTGAGATCCATGGATTGTGATGTTTTGTGTTTGTTAAAGTTTAAAATTATGAATGGTGTTCTGTAGTTCAACCTATTTCTTTGACACATTGAATGGTGTGTGTGTGTGACGTATGTTCTCAGCTGCTGACAGCCCAAATGACCCCCCCTTCTTTCCAGGTCTGTGAGAATGTGTGAACAGCTGTATTGTCATGCAAACAATTGAACTGTAAAACAAAAGTAAAAAGCCTCCTAATATTAACTGTAATTTTGCTTTCCATAGAAGAAACAGTTTGTTGTTTTGAAGTTTTTCAGTGTGCTCAGTATGGTAAAGTATAACTGTCTTGCAAGACAAAGGGGGGACTTTGTGTTTGTGTTTGTGTTTTGAGGTGTTCATTTTTAACCATGGTGAATACATTTTTCTTTTTTGGGGGAGAACTATTAGTATACTATAAAAAAGGAAAAAAGAAAAACCTCTTTTTTTTTTTTTTTTTTTCCTCCTTTTATATATATATATATATATATATATATATATATAAACGAAGTCCACGTGGCAGTCTATATGTATTACATAATACATATAAATTAAAAGTTGAGCTCAACAATTTTTGGTATTCTAAAAAGTGCACAGGGAATGTAATGTAAATGTGTGTTTCATATGCTAATGTATTGTTACCGGTATATAACCATTGTTTTGTTTCCAGGTTAAGAATGTTTTTTTTGAATGTTTATTACTAACTTTTATTTTGTGTTTTACAGATTTGATAACTGGGTTTTCAGCCTTTCAGAATAAGACAACTTTATGTTGGTCGGTCAGTCAGGTTTCACAATGTTTTTAGGTTTTCATGACCAGTTGGGACATCTAGTTGTCAGTCCATCTGACTATGTTTTTGGACCACCTAGCGTGGGTTGCATGTTCTGATCCACTGAATAGCAGAACCAACTAACTGAAGTCTGCGTATTTAGCACAGCTTAAACCCCCCCCCCCCCCCCGCTGTTAAGCCTGGCTGTACAAGGTTATATTGCCTCAGGCTAAGGTATGCTAATGTCCCTAGCTATCTGTATGTCCCCAAATGGAGTTCACAAGGGTTTCCTTCCGTGTCACCATGCAAAATTATCGTCTCCTAGAGTTTATTTTTGTCAGTGGTGGTGGCTATTTGTTACCAATTGCCTAATGCATAGTTGTGTGTGTCCAGGCACACTGGTCGGGGTATGTACCCCCTACTGTTCAGTCATCTCAGTGCTGCGAGGCATTGCAGGAATAGCGTATGGGGTGATCCCAGCTCTTGGCTATTCCAAGGGCCCTCACTTCCGATATATATGTGTAGGCAGTTAATATCCTTCCCGTCCTAGATTACTTATGTACCTTAACGGGTGGTCTGTGACTTGCATGCCAAGAAGATCAGTACCCCAGGGTGGCACTAGACTCCTGTCTTTCATGTGAGTCCTGTCTGAATAGTGAAGGCAGTTTGTTTTGTAGTGGTGAAGGATAACCTAGTCTAATTACTGAACTGATAGAGCGGGGGAGAAGGTGTGCAGCCTCTAGGAGGGAGTGGGTGCACCTGGTGGCAGGTGGTTTTCAATCTGGGTATCCAGACTATTTCCCATACTTAGGAAAAAGAGAGGATCAAGGGCAACCGTCTGTGGAGTGGGAGGTGGGTCACTGGGTACCGTAATTACTATAGAGCTGGAGATAATCAGGAACACATTGGGAGACCCTGGGCTACATACCCGGGAACGGTTAGGAAATCCAACTCGTTCTATTCTCATCCCTAGGGGCAGGGATGGATCTTTGGGCAGGGACAGAACTTTGTGCATATGTCGCGGCTATCAGACCCTATTGGGTTAAACCCTGGAGTCCACCCTGTTCTGAAGGTTTTGAATCCAGACAGGAATTGAAAGAAGGAAATGTTTGAATGGGTGACTACGATAACCTAAATGTATGTGGGGCAGGTACCCAGGAGACTGGTACCTTTGCATAATAAGGTGTCTGTTGGCCAAACTAGAGGGTGCCAGGTGATACATCAAGGGGGTGAAAACTTCCTCGCAGAGGTAGTGTCTCAAGCTTAGCAGTCCTACAGAGAAGCTCTTGTTTACTGGACATGTGAGGTACACCTAGTTGATGTCTCACCTGAGAGGTTGAATCCCGGCACGAGTAATGCGAGTAACTACATACAGGAACATGCCCTGTTAAAAAAAATAAAGGAATAACCGCTGGCTAACAGGGTACAGTATGCCGTTACCACGTGGCTTCAACATCTCACAGTGGTTGATAGAAACCTATTACCCTGTATGTGCTGAGTATACACTAAATCAAGTGACCAGTGGCTTGCTCCCAGAAATGTGCGAACACAGGCCGAGGTTCACGCAGGACGCTTATCTCTGAGGAGTAACCCAACAGAAGAGGGGTGTATTCAGCACTATGTAGGGGGAATAGGAGCCGGGATGGGTGTTACTAATAGGATGGAAGGCGGTCTCCTGAGGAACAAACTCGCAGCCATGGCTTCAGACAATAAGCACGGCTTTGTTGCTCAGAGAGATTGGTGACACTTGTGACAACATGCAACAAAGTTACATAAATACCCAGTTTAATATGGCTCGAGATTTCGTCGACCATGTTAAGAGATTGGAAGAGAGTATGATAGAGTATAGGACAAAAATATGTCATTGGCTCTGGCGTACATGCACGGGCAGGTGGAGTTATCGACCAGTATCAAGCTGATTGTACAAATATCTGTATGAAGGGCAGTAGCCTAAGGAGTTGGCGTCACCACTCGGTAAGACTTTAACGCAACTCATCGCTTATATGAATCCAAAGTAGTGGTCAAATGCCTGGATGGGCTGTACTGGTTTGGATTGTGAAAGGTGAGGTGCTATATGATCCCATAGACGGAGGAGCAGACTCGGTCTGTAGATCTGTGGGCATCAATGGGCTTACTGACTGGGGATTCCATGTTGTTGCATCTGTGGCTAAGTGACCCACATGTGATCAGAGGGTACGGAAGCTGGGGGCAGGTTGATATTTCCCTCTGTCAGAAGCATGACCACGATGTCTTTTACATTTCAGGTCAATACATGGTGGTGAATGAGGAATGTTGGGAAGGTATTTCACTCTGTATTCTGAATGGGGAGATCATTGCGAGGGAGAAAACACCTAGGTATTATTTAGTACATAGACAAGTTTTGTTTCTGTGTCCTGGAGGATACCGATGGGGTGTTAGTCATGGAACTAGGGTGATTCTTGAACTCAATAACGAATGCTGGGGTACAGGTGCTGGTATCACATGTCTAGTGATGCACTGTTGTCAGCATTAGGTTGAATTGTACTCAACTGGGTACACTACCACGGGGAGTCTATTGTACCTATTCTCTTGTCCTTGGGATGGATATAGAAGGAATCCCAGGTCGCACCCCAAGTCGCCCGGAGGAAAGGTTTTATGGCAAACCCGACATCCTCTTTATACTTACTGAAACTTCCGTTGGGATACGGAGAGGAGTTAGAAGTTGGGTAGGTAAGATTGGGCAACATGATTTAAATGGTACCGAAAGGTTGTGCAAGGCATGAATAGAAAGGCCCATTTCTAAGTTTATAATGTAAGGGAAGGGGGTGGAACAAAATTAATAACGGCTGGGAATTCTCTGATATGGAGCTGACTGAAAGAACATTTTAGGTGGAAGTGGGGTAGGCTTCCCGGAATAAAATAGGTTTGTTTAGGGACACCTAGGTGTGGAAAGGGTAGCGCCTGGCTGAACATAGGGGGGTGAGGAGTTCCAGAGGTTCTGGAGCAGTCCTCAGGGTGAGCATGGAAGGGGGTAACAAGGGAGATGGAAATCAGGATGTTTTAGGGCCAAAAAAACTTTGGTAAACTGCACCCAGGGGGTGGTTCCCGATGCAGGTCACTATTACGGGACCGAGGCAAGGGGGTTGGTGCTGGTATCAGAAGTCCAATGATGCCCTATATTCTGCATACCTTGTTGAACCATACTCCGCGGGGTACATTACCTCAGGGAGTATACTGTACGTCTTCCCCGGTCCTGGGAATAGATATAGCCGAGACACAAGGACGCACCCCTGTTACCCCAGAGAGAAGGCTTGATATCAAACCTGACACCCCCATACATCTACAGAAACTTCCTCTGGGATTTGGGCCTGAGTTAAAGGCTTGGCTGGTAGATTTTGGGCAACAGGATGAAATATTAAATGGGCTAAGAGATGCTGAGAAACAAGCCACCATACGACTTACCCATGATCAAAATAAGTTGATACAAGTATCCCACGCTTTAGAGGGAGACGCTAGGATTTCTCGGTGGAAAAGTTTAATTGGGTATAGTCCTAACGCTACAGCTTTCCTAAACATTTTGCTCCACCCTGTTGTTGTCCTAATCTGTGTAGCTTTGCAAGTAATAATGTGCATTACTATCAGGAGAATGAACGCCAAAAATATGAGAATGTGCACCTTAACAAGGTATCTTATCTCAAGGAACAGAAAAGCCACGAACTCAGAAACAAATTTCTGAAGAAGCCTGTTCCGATCCAGACCAGTATCATGTTAAAATATTTTTAATTTTTATTTAAATGTTTTATACATTTTTTTAATCAATTTTTCATTTTTCTTATTAATTTTTTCCATTATTTTTTATTTTTTCCCTTTCTCATTTCATTCCGGTGAGAAAAGTTCCAAAAGGTTTGAACTTTGTCCACCTGAAGAGGGAGGGAATAGTGCATAGACCTAGAGGGAAAAGAATAAATAAGCATTGTTTTTAATTGCCCTTTTATTGGAGAACTATATCTTATTATTTTTATTATTATTCTTTGGTTTGGGGAAGGGTCTCTGAATTTTTTTTTAGTAAGAAGTACAGTCGGGTTTGACTAAATTCTAGAAAGTTTGTTGGCAACCATTGGTTAGTCGCTCCTTTTTAATATTTTCATTTTTTTTAGGTTTTAACCCGACTTATACATTGTTAAGTGACCATGATCAGGTTCACCTGTTGATCACCAATAGGGCAGAAGAGTTTTTTTGTTTTTTTTCTAAGAGAGGACCCTAGAACTATATTTTTTCCTGTTGATCTAGGAATAAGCCTCTTCAATTTGTAATAATAACATGTGGTCAGGTTTACCCAAATTCTACAAATTTAAACCATCTCTCTCTCGTTATTATCTGTGTACCTGACCAGCAAAATACCACCAATTACTAGGAGAGAGGAGTCGTTTTGTTAACGGTCTATTTTAATTTTTTTATTATTTTTTTTATTTTTTATTTTTTCTCTCGCTGTCAGCTAAAATTGACAGGGACGTTTTTTTGAATACCGATTCAATGCTCTTTAACAATCGAAAGTGGAATCTAAACTGGAGAGCTTGGTTGGAGCAGCATTATATCTGTAGTTTTTATTTTTTGTGTTTTTTTTCTATTCTCCATAGTCTTTCATTACTCACCTCTTTTCCTTTCCTCCTTTAATATTATGTTCTCTAAGTGTTTTGGCTTCTATCATGCATCTTCTCAGGATAATGTAACTAGAACTTCAGTCATATATTGTTTTTAAGGCGCGTGAGCATTCCAGTGCCATATTGTACACCCATTTGACCAAAGTATCCCTGGACATCCAGGTTTTCATGTCTTAAAGTAATTCTACCTCCCCTAGTCTACCTACGGCTTCATAGTCATAAAGGCCACCCCACGGCTCCTGTCTGACATTCCTCCAATAACTGTACACTGACGTTCTCCATTCTCCTTTTGTATTCATACATGACTGTCTGGAGGCCCACCCAAACACCACCTGAAGAAACGACAACCAAGTCATCTTTTTTGAAGACAAACGTGCCATGAATAAGACACTCCGAAACCCTTCTTCATCATGCTGAAAAAAGTGCTGTCTCGCGGTCCGATCCAATGGTGACAATCAGAACACCATCTTTCCAAGATACAGGACTAAATATAAGGATCCCGCCATCAATGTTGGAATTCCACTTCTCCAATGCAGAGGAGCGATGAAACATTGCAGTACAGACACTCAGGGTTCGGATCGGAAGTCTCAAAAGGCACCAGGACTGTCTCAAGTCTACCTTGATGAGTTACGGCGAGTTCAAGAAAGGAAAAGGCCGCAGTGGTGGTGGGGGAAGGGTCGGGGCTTCTGGGCCGTTGTGGGTGGGTACCGGATCATTGAAGGAGGACATAAGTTCAAGGATGAACTTCAGGGGGAACTGTGGTAGAGATTTTTCATATCCATATTTATAAGATTTATATGAAGATGTATATGTCATTCTTTCACAAGGTTTTTTTATTACTATGAGACTGGAGTATGTCGATTGTCCGGTATTTATTAGTCATTGTTAGAATTCAACTAACAAAAGGCCTTCAAACCTATCAATGGGATGGGGATCTGATAAGATGTGTCCCCTCATTGAAGTACAGGAATATCCGGCCACCTCCTGTTTGAAGACCACAGGGGGACTGTGTTGATCAGATAATAATACTAGGTGTGTGTGTGTATATTAAAAAAGGGGTCCTTTCATCTCTGGATTAGAGGCCACAATAGGACATTCCCAACCTTGGAATGCTGGGTGGAAGAGTCCTTAAACTGTCGTCCTGAAAAGACACATATTCAACCAATCATATTAGTGGGGTTTTTTCATGCTTAAGAGCGGGAAATGTTACATCTGAAGGCTATATATAGAGACAGTCCTAGTGTGGACTAAGGCAGACTGAATCAGGATGGAGGAGCTAACCTAGCAGCATGGTGATGTAAATTCTCTGTCTCTCTCTGTCTCTCTCTGTCTCTCTCTGTCTCTCTCTGTCTCTCTCTGTCTCTCTCTGTCCCTCTTTCTCCCTCTCCATGTATGTCTCTCTCTGTCTCTGTCTGCCCCTCTTTCTCTCTCTCTCTCTCGCTGTCTCTCTCTACAACTTACTATTGCATATTGTTGAATCCTCTATAACCATATTCGTATTAATATCATGTATGTTGTATCGGTATTCAGCAGTATCTTCTGTTTTGACAAGTAATATCCTTTACGTTATGGATGTAAATATTGGAATACTACAAGTGTCTTCTCGTTATCAATAAATGTAATCCTTCCTCTTTTTCATACCCCAATCGCTTGCTTTAATTTTTATATAGACAAAAAGGTTTTTATAGCTTATATTAATTATTTACGTGTATAGTTAAGATAGCTCTAACACTACCAACAGTAGTCATGGTCCTGCACAACGTTTTGCCGTCACAATCAATAAAATGGGAGACGTTTGCGCTGCACGGGCGCATGTGTGGCCGCATTATATACCCTGCGCCAGCGAATCGTAGGGAGGCTTTGCGCATGCGCAGAAGGCATCCACGTCACGGCGCGGGTCAACCACGTCAAGGCGTGGGTCATCCACGTCACGGCGCATGCTCCGTTCGTCCCGGCCTGCATTTGCATGGGGTCACGCTTCATTACAATGCAACACGCCCACTTCCCTCCTACTTTGGTGTTGCGCCGGATTACGCCGATGATTTTGCGCGAAGCAGGCGCATCTTGGAGCGCATTTACTTAGGGAATACGGTACTTGCCACTCCGCGTTACGTCGGCGTAGTGCATCTGAGATGCGCAACGCCTGCATAATTAGGCGCGCATCTACGAGAATCTGGCCCTATCTCTCTGTCTCTCTGACTGATCTCTGTTCAGCGCTGGAACACACTACACGAGGCCGCCCAGCAGGTGGCCTTTTATAGTGTGGGGTGTGTGCTAAAGCCCTGAGCCATAATTGGCCAAAGCCACCCAGGCTTTGGCCAATTATGGCTCTTCGTTTTTTGCACGCTGTGATTGGCCAAGCATGGGGGACATACAGCATGCTTGGCCAATCATCAGCGCCCAATGCCGCAGTGATTTATGGGTCGTTGCACGTCACTCGAATTTAGCGCGAACGATCCGTTTTGTTTGAATTTCGACAAACTTACGAACGGACAATTAGCTCGTCCCTAGTCCCGGTAGCTCACGTGCAGAAGTGAACACGCATGCAAGTCCCACCCACATATGTAAACACCGTTCAAACCCCACATGTGAGGTATCGCCGCGTGCATTACAGCGTGTGCAACAATTCTAGCACTAGACCTCCTCTGTAACTCAAAAATAGAAACCTGTAAAAAAATGTAAAGTTTCGCCTACGGAGATTTTTAAGTACCGAAGTTTGGCGCCATTCCATGAGTGTGCGTAATTTTAAAGCGTGACATGTTAGGCATCTATTTACTTGGCGTAACATCATCTTTCACATTATACAAAAATATTGGGATAACTTTGTTTGTTTTTTTCCCTAAAAAAGGCGTTTGAAAAATTATTGCGCAAATAGCGTTCGAGAAAAAAAGTTGCAATGACCGCCATTTTATTCTCTATAATGATAACATTTTTTTTAAAGAAAATACATTTCTATACGAAAAAAAACACTGCGCAAAAATATAAATTTGTAAATGCTGCCAGTACCAAAAATTGTAGATACAAATTTAGAAAGAAAGTTAAAAAGGAGAGGTGCGGTGCAAAAACCTAAAAATAATAATGAAAACTCAAATGTTTGAACACTGAGTAAAAAAATATATATATAAATATACGAAAATGTGTAAAGAGTGACCTAAGAGATTAGGCAACAATAAAATAAATTATAAGTGAGTCTAGAGATGGATATTGATAATCCCAAAGTCCAAACACAATAGGTGAATAAAGAGGGAACAAACATTTTTATTAAAATATGAGTCCCAAGAAAGTTAGTTTCCAATGTAAAACACTGATGATAAAGATGGTGCAGTAGCAAAGAAGATCCAAGTGATCTGTCCACCAAATGAAACACCCAAGTGACTTAGGCCGCGTACACACGATCAAATCTATCTGCTGAAAACGGTCTGACAGACCGTCTCAGCAGACAGATTCGATCGTGTGTACGGGCGAGCCGACGGATTTGGCCAGCAGACAGATTTTAAAGCCTGCTTTAAAATCTGTCTGCTGGGAACCCGTCGGACCGATACGTTTGCTGGTTAGTACGCTAACCAGCAGACATATCTGCCCGCACATGCGGCGAATGGATTCGACGCATGCGCGGAAGTGTTTTACTTCCTGGTGCGGTGACGTGGCGGCGTCAACGTCACCGCCACGTCACCGCACTGTCTGCCGGCGGGGATTTTGGTTTGATCGTGTGTACAGCGATCAAACCAAAACAGCCAGCAGACAAATCTGATCCAATCGGTCTGTCCAACCGATTTGAGCAGATTCATTTGCTCGTGTGTACGGGGCCTAAGTGTTGCAGTCTTCTTACCAGACAAATATGACTACACCAGCAGTCAAGATGAGCCCTGGATTTGTTTATAGTCTCCCAGCAAGACTAATGGTGGATCCACCTCTGAAGTCCTGGATATGGTTTTTACATATATCTCAGAAGGGAGAGAAAATAAAAGATCCCCATAGTGTAAAATTGCTAAAACGGTGGTTTAATAAAAGGTAATGCACTTACAAAGAAATCGGCATCTCATGCATTGAATTCAACATCCGCCTATATAAACGAGCGATCTTGGCATCTTCTCGTGTCCTCCCGCTGTCCTCCCGCTGTCCTCCCGCTGTCTCTGTTTGCTGTGTACACCGAGATCGCTCGTTTATATAGGCGGATGTTGAATTCAATGCATGAACTCCCTGATGAAGTCACGAGGCATGTGACGTAACGCCGTAGGGAAGTCGAGATCACGTGACACCCGCACAAGCCGGAGGCCAATAGAATTCAGGCGGTAGTACGATCGCTCCGTCTCCAGAGCTGCATCTGTTTGGTTTTTAATTTTTAATTTAAATTTTTACCTTCGTATATAATTTTTATTAATAAACCATTTTTGCTGGTTCCAACGTACTTCACCATTGGAGATATCTTTTTTATCTTCCTCCATACCCACCACATCCACCCGGTGGACTACTGAGCCTGGATTATCCTAGCCACTTGGATGTATGAGAGGGAACCTATTTGGGAAAGCGAGAGCTCCAATTCCGGATGATCCACACTATATGCCTACATATAGCGCCCTCAAGGTAAGGGAACTGGAACACCTGTGTGGATTCCTAGACATAGATAAGCATCCAGAGCGAAGATTCTTACCATCTTATCACCCAGCCCATCATCACATCACCAGTTAGAGACTGTCTTGTGCATTTTATTTACCATCCAGTACACCTTTTCACTGGTTCAATAGGACATCATTGTCACCTATACCCACTTGTTGTATGGGACCCTACTTATTGATACATTGTATAAGTTTGATTTATGCACATATAGCCATTAATAGCTATTTTTTCACTGATAATTGTTTATTTATTTATGTATTTGTGTAGTGTTCACACATCACCTTTTTGAAGCGCTCATCACTATTTATACTTTTTATATATATATATATATATATATATATATATATATATATATATATATACAGTATACTGTATATATATATATATATATATATATATATATATATAATGTTTGGGGGTTCTGATTAATTTTCTAGCAAAAATGTTTTGATTTTTACATGAAGGAGAAGTGCCAAAATAGGCCCAGTGATCAAGTGGTTAAATGAGGAAAAACAAAATAAAAGTCCACTCAGGAATCCCATGCAGGGGTTTAACCGATGTTAAGAGATAACTGCTGCCATAGGTACTGGTCCCTTAAACCACCAGCTCCTCCAGTCCAACAGTCTTGGGTGCTGTGACAGACTTAGATCCTCCTATGTCTAGGGTCACCTTATGTCCAATAGGGCCATAGGGTGACTAAGAAATTATATCATAAATTCTATGAGATGGGACATTACTGATAAATCATGTATGGCAGGATATATTGAAATATTAAGTTGTTGGTTTATTCTAAACCACAACCAGTCAATAAGAGGGCTCATTCCTCTGTGTAATAAGCTGTTGATATGCTAAGTGGGACAGGCTTTTGAAAGACCTTATTGTGTGAATTCAATTAGAATGTCATTGTCTAATGTGAATGCTAATGTCCACCACCGGCCAGCTCTCTGTCTTAAAGCTAACTCAACTATCGAGACGGCCCCATTGTTCTGTGGGTGGCTATTGTTTACATTGATTACCCCCCTGGGGCTTCTGTCTCTGGGAGATAATTACTAAATGTCTTTTAGATCTGTGATTATGTATTCTAAAGGTTAATTGAATTAAATTGAGAAGAATGTGATGTGTCAAGCTTTGCGGTGCCGAAATGCCTCTGTATGGAAACCCCCAGTGTGTGGAAAAGGGGGTGGAGATTTCATTGTTCTTTGATTGATGACAAGCTGGTAACTGTGTATATAAATCTGCAGTTTTGCCATTAAAGTGTGTCCTGTTTACATTCAGCATTAAGCCTTGGCTCATGTATGGATTATTCTGCGATTCCAGGGATATTCCTACTCATGGAATATTGGGTGATTTATTTTATGGGAGAAGAAGGGAAGGCTTGACAGGGATATGTTCTACCACCGTCACAGGTGCATACAGTCTTTGGGTCCTTAACCGCACACAGCTTCAAGCCCCTCAATGCACACAGCTTCTGGCTCCTTGGACGCACACAGCTTCAAGCCCTTCAACGCACACACCTTTGAGCTTCTTAATGCACACAGCATCTATCTTCACACAGAGACACTCACTAGCAGACACTACTCCAACTTCACCTTCCTCTCACTTCTGCTCTCCCCAGCCCTTCATTATATGAGCTGTGTGCACCTGGACACACACCCTGCAGTCTGTCTTTAAAACCCGGACACAGGGTTGAAGATCCGGTCCCACCCAGGACTCTGAAAGATCTCCAAGCCACAGAGCCCCATGCAGAAATAGAAAAATCTGAGAAAACTGCCAGAGCAGTTTTCTGTGGTTTTAAATGTACACCCTGCAGCTCTGCACTCAGCCGATATGCAGCCTCTGTGTCCACTTTAATCCCACTTTCATTGGGACAGAGCCTCGCTCTGCCACAATATATAGTATATACATTATATATACTTTTTTTTATTTAAACTCTGCAGTGAAAAAGTGGATTTTTTTAATTGTGTTTAAAGCTTGAGAGCTGTTATTTTTATATAATATATTTTTTATGAATATATTTTTTTATGAATAGACACACAGGACGACGTCCATTGCAAACCTTTCTGCATAAATATACTTTATTCACACTGTTCTGTAATTTCCTGCATTTTAAAATGTCTATGTTCTTCATTTGTAAAGACTTTATGTGAATACATGAAATACATCACTGAATTTAACTTAAATAGGATGATTAAATGCAAGATCAGCTAGCTACATGCTAGAAGGCCATATAAAATGTATTGTAAATGTATTTTTGCACTTAACATGCTTTATTCTGTACAGTTATAATCATGTTATTTAAGCAATCCTGAAAAACACAATTAGGGTTCCATTATAGAAAAAAAGTCTAAAAATAAATAAATAGAATAAACTGATGCAAGGCATAAGCAATTATCATTATCACATACATACAATTGGATTTTATTGATTTCACAGAAGGCCTCAAACATGAGTACTCGCTTGATCAGGCTGATGTAATAATGGCAAAAAACACAGTCACTTTTTGCGCTAATAGGTCTTCCAAGATGTGACGTAACAGATATCAGATAAAATGGTAGTGTAAAAGGTATATATGGTATCCCAAAGCTAGGTGGATGCTGCCTTCCTCAGATGGGGTAATCCAAAAGGAACTACAAGAAAAACAGAAAGATAATTTAATAATAATTTAATTTTTGTATAAAAGTACTCACAAAATGCAACTGACAAAAGACCATAAACACAGTGCATGGCGCCCCTTTTGAGGGTGCAACTTTTTTGACACACAGTTTTCAATACCACCATTTTCTATAAAAGCGCTTGCCCATGGTGTGCGAGACTAACCTAGCTCTGAGGAAGGGGGTGTGCCCCCAAAACGTGTTAGCTGTACCCCGTGTTCTGTGCATGTCCATGCACTGTATTTATGGCCTTTTGTCAGTTGCATTTTGTGATTACCCAGTTTTATACAAAAAAAAATATTAAATTATCTCTGATAATGCACTAGGTGTGCGCGCCTTACATTTCTGTTTTTCTTGATGCAATAATGGCATCAATAGCTATACGATCAATCATACTAGCAGACATATCATACAGTAATGCTCAATAGCAATAGTAAAAAATAACATTACCTTAAAGAGTAACTTCACTTTTCTTGAGGAAAAAAAAAAATTATTCCCCTCTGGGTGATTGTCAGGGAATTGACCGTGGAAGAACTGGCAGACCTCCCCAGCACGGACGTACGAGCACAGTGCGCATGCGCGCACATACGAGCACAATGCGCGCAAATACGAGCACAAGGCGCATGCGCGCAAATACGAGCACAAGACGCATGCGCGCGCGTACGAGCATAATACCCGCGAATACGAGCAGAAGGCGCATGCGCGCGTATACGGGCAACAACACAACAAATACATTGTTCTTTACTGCGCATGCGCGCGCACCATTACGCACGCAATGCGGGCGGGACTCCTGGCGTCAGTGCCTATTTAAACCTTGTTGCAGCAGTCACCAAACTGCTGCATGATCGTCAGTCTCTGACCTTATCCTGAATCCTTGTTCCTGTTTTCCTGTTGACTACCCGGCTTACCTGACCAAGATCTCCCTGTGTATGACCCCTGGCTTGTCTCTCGGATTATCCTTGTCTTGTTCCTGTCTGCTGGATCCTGTGTATGACCTCGGCTTGCCTTCTGACCTGTTCCAGTCACTCCCTGCTTTGTATGCATGACTCCGCCCCTGGGTTTCCTGCCCCTTCTGGTACTTCCGTGGTACTCCTGCCGGACTACGTATCCTGGTGCACATCTGATCCCCAACTCGCAACCGGCAACTCCTGCACCCCTGGGCATAGCGTCCCCTGTCTCACCTCCAGGGGGCGTTCTGCACTCGAGTCGCAAGGGAAGCCCTCTCGGCACTTCGGCCTCTGGTAAGGTACGTGACAGTGATCTATGTACATTGCAAGGATTTTAATAACATTTATTGCAGATTCCTACCTTTTATTATTCTAAATAAATTACAGTTTGTTTGCCTGTGTCCATGTGGAAAATTAATCTGTATGGGAGTGGTTTCATAATTATGAATCAGCTGCTGCATCTGCAGGGCTCTAAGGAAAACTGCAGGGTTTTCATCCCTTTAGACATGATTTCCTATTAGAAGTATCTCACCAAAAAATACATTTCCTGGTGCCTTCATGACAGCCTACATATGGGTTGGTTACTCTGCCCCCAACTAACCCACAGAACCAATTTCAACTCTATAAAAGAGTGAGTTATCCCCCCATACACCAAACTTTATTCTGTCCTTAAACCTGAAGGATCATGCCACTATGCCACTATGCCACTATGTCGGCACAACCATTACAGGTTCATGCTCTCCTGTATATGGAGTGCCATACAAAAAGTTTGAGAACCCAAAACTGCTCCAAGGTAAAGACTGCCTATCACAACCATATACAATGCTTGTAGTTTTCTAAGTGCTGGCGTGGGAATCTAGCATTTATGCAAGGTGGTGTTACTTTGCCTGCTCACTCACTCCCACAGCCGTGTACAATGCTGGAAGTTTGCAAACAGGCTGGTACAGGAGTCTGGCCTTAAATACAAAGGGGTGTTACTATGCCTGCTTACTTCCTGTTAATAGAGATACGCTACAGGGATTTATGGTGTATTATTTATGGTCGTGGCCCTCTGACTGAGAGTGATGTGGATCACATAAACACGCGACAAGACTTACAACATAAATAGACCTGAAGTGTGCCTTGGTGGTCTGGTCAGTATGCCAAGAAAAGGGGGCATACCCAAAGTAAGTAATGGGTAGTTAATTGAAGAAGGATATGCTGAGAAGTGCCCTGAAAAAGGGAAGGGCGGAAGGGTGTCGAATGCGATTGAATGCGCAGACTCACGGACATGAGGTGAGCTGGGAAGAGTCGGCCCAGTGACATGTAGTACTGCACACTGAACCGACAAAGAGCATGTGTGAGTGGGCTGCTTAAATACCCTCCGGGCTCCTCCCATAAACTCAGGCTACCATACTGGCCTTCTTATATATATTTTTTTAAAACACACGTATTGCTGAGACTCACTATCTTTCTCTCTCTCTCTATCCCCTTGGTATTCCTCTGGGCTTCGCTCTCTGATATCCAAACTGCTATAATACGGCCATGACACACAGCTCTCCTCTCCTCCCCTCCCCGGGGTTGAGACTGTGTCAGCTGCTTTGGCTTTGGTTCCGCCTCCCCATGCAGGATGGCATCTGCGGCGCTTCGCGTGCATCCTCCGTGTCTGACTTATCCCCTCCTGAGTCGAAGTCATGACGTCATCAGGTGCATTTATAGTAGCCTCATGAAGCCGATGGCGGACATCTTGGTACACCCCAGAAAGCCCGTCTGTATAAATGAAGCTGAGTGCCTTCATTATGGCAGCAGCAGTTTTAATCAGAGGAACACCTCCTACAGCTTTTGGAGAATCCTTCTTCTTAGTTGATTCGCACTCTCCCAATATGGAGCCAGCCCAAGGTACAGTAAATTATGCAGATGTTAATAATTGATCAGGAGGGATGTGTTTAGGTATATATATATGTGTGTGTATCCATGATAACTTATGAATTTCAGTCTGTGTTTATGTGTATATATGTACACATATGTACCTATATTTTTCCGTCATTCCGATCAGTCTTTCTAATAAAAAAAAAAGAAATCACACAATAGAAACAAAGGAGGTTAACCCTGTTGGTTTTCCTCTCTGACAGCCTTTACCCGCAGTCCAGTATTACAAAAAGATCCTCAACATACCACTAGGTAATTGGCTGCAACTGCCAGGTAAGTTCAAATAAAAAAGCATTGGGTATCTTTTAGGGGGAAAAACAGAGTTTCTGTCTTTCCTTTCTTTACAGCCTGCAGCATCAGAGAACAGAGAGGCGCAGGATAGGAAGCCGAAGGCTCACGGTACCTCAAAGAGAGGATACTCTTCTTCAGCCCATGCACCTCATAGCCACAGGTCTTCTCCGCATTCAGCTATAAAACCTCCTTCTCCACATTGTTCCACCACCCCAAAGGCAAAGCTTGCTGGGTCTGTGGAAATTATGTACTTCCCAAAAAGTTGGTCTGCAGGCCTTGTTCTCTAGAGGCAGCTAGAGATTAGGAAAAGGAAAAGCAGGAGTCCATAGACACTATTAAAAAAGAAATAAAGGACTCAATCCATGAGTCTGCTTCTTCTCAGGATCTTACAACCCCTTCATCAAGTGACGTTTCCATGAAAACCCTGGAACAGCAAACAAACGGAGGGGGTCAGTTTGGGTGGAACCAGAGGCACATGAGAAGAACGAGGCTCCTTCTTTGATTTTGGGATATCTGTTCCATTTTTAGCCACAATAAAGCCGAAGGTGAAAGGAAGGCTGGTCGCCCATAACCACCATCTCAAGCTATTCCTCCAGCTGACCCAAAGGCACAGCCATTGGTTTCCTCACCATCAGTAACCGCCTCTGCCAATAAATTAGCAAGGAGCACAACACTCCCCTTAGTAGTTGCAGCATATTAAGAAGATATACTGGTTTACAAGATTGATGCTGGCCTCAACATTTTTATCAGACAGCTGATGGGGCACGTAATCCAGCAGCTGCTTTGGCTTTGGCTTCCAAGATGACAAGAGAATGGTCTAATGATTTTGAACTAGCCTTGAAACAGGGTGTCGGGCCAGATGAAATTATCAAGGCTCTGGAGGAATTAAAATTGACTTCAGACTTTATGGCTGAGGCAGCCACTGATACATTGAGATGTTCCCCTCGGGCCTTACTGCATACAGTAACCACCAGGGAATATAGAAGAAGCCGAAGGAGTCCCCAGGCTACCCTCTTAAACATGGGAAAATGGAAGGATGCATCTACCTCTCCCCAAAATCAAAAGTCCTTCTGACTTCCCGTTCGCCTTACCCCTGAAAAAAAAAATAGGTGGTTGGAGGTCAGTTGCCGGTTTAGGGCAAGTTCATAAAGCTGAAACATTTCAAGAAGAAATCTCATAATACAGTATTCCTGGTAATTCGACCAAAGGATTAGACCTCAAGGATATCCGCCCGCATATTTTAATTCATCATATCTTCCAGCCCTTCTATGTTCCAAAAAAATTAGGAAATTAGGGATCCTCATCTACAGTAGTGTTGCTCACGAATATTCGCATTGCGAATATTCGCTACGAATATTGCATATTCGAGTATTCGCGAATATCTCGAATATCGCGGCGAATATTCGCTATTTCGAATATTCGATATTTTTCAAATTTCGCAAAAAAATTCGCAATAAAATTCGCAATAGCGAAAATTCGCAATTTTTTTTTTTATCAAATATCACGAATATTCGATATTAACGAATATTCGCAACCGCATATGTGAAATTTCGCTTTTTTTTATATAAAATATACCGAATATTCGTAAATATCGAATATTCGTGATATTTTATAAAAAAAAAAAAAAAAAAATCGCGAAATTTCACATTAGCGAAAATTCGCATTAGCGAAAATTCGCATTGGCGAAAATTCGCAATTTTTTTTTTTTTTTTTTTTTTATAAAATATCACGAATATTCGATATTAACGAATATTCGCGAATATTCTTCGAAATATTCGCGAAATATCGCGAAATCGAATATGGCGTATTCCGCTCATCACTAATCTACAGTATCAAAGCCTGCTTTTCGGCCACAGATCCTTCACAGGGGTTCTAGTGGCAATTTTTGGTTCCCCTTTTAAGAGAAGGGGATACGTATCCAGCACTAACAAGACGATATACTTGTCCTGTCACATCCAAAAGGAGCAATTTAAAACTCACCTACAAGAGGTGGTGGTCACGTCAACAATGTACGGTTGGCTAATAAACTACTCAAAAAAGTCAGTTTTACCAGCACAAAAAATTATATACCTTAGGACATTGTTCGGTACACCTAAGGGGGTCTCTCTCCTTACAGAGAAAACCCCTCTAACCATAGTCTAAGTAGGAAGAGCTATGGAAAGCACAGCCATATCAGCAGCTGAAGGTCTGGGCTTCCAGACATTCTCCTCCTGCATCCCAATGGTGCAGTGGGCACGATAGCATCTCCGCACATTTTTGGCGGTGGATTCTTTCCCTCTAAGGAAGGAGTGCATATCTCAGAAGATCCTGATTACAGTGGCAATAAATTCAATCTGTGATGGTAGACAAGTCCTCACAACCAGTGGAATCACTGCCAGTTGGGCCCATCCCTTGGTCCATCCCTTGGTCATCTGAATTAGAGCAACCACTGAGAGAATATTCTGGAGTTAAGTGCTGCCTGCATGGCAATTTGCCATCTAACCGTCCTCTCTGAGAGGCAAGTCCATCTTTCTTTTTTTTTTCAAATATAAATGGTATTGAGTAACACCAAGGAGAGAGGGCAAGTCCATCTTTCTACAAATGGGCGACAAATCAACCTTAACCAGTGCACAAAATTAAGGGGACACATAACAGGTTTTCGTCCATCAAAATATTCCCGATTAATACTCCAGGCTGAAAGGAATTTCTCCAGCCTCAAAGCATCCTGTAGTCCATATCTCAGGAATCATCTGTCGGATCACCTATCATAGAAAGTACCAACAGCAACGAATGGTCCTTACTCCAGCAGACTTTCCAGTGGGTCTGTCCTCAGTGGGGCTGTCCTATAATAGACTTTTCTCCTCTTGATGCATCTCCTCTCAAATATCAAGGCACCTCGCTCCTTCACAAGGTTTTTCCAGTCCAGGGATTGGCGCGGATTGATGGCCCATTGTCCAATGAGGCGCCAACACCTAACAGTAGAACAAGTAGCCATCTCGGCAGTAGTGCCTTGATTGGTTAAGAAGATCTTGATTCACTCTGCTAACAGGCTGTCCCTTTCCAGTCCTTTAGCACTTTTAGTTACGCACATATCCTGGGAAGGCCTCTTCCATCCACATTCAAAGTCCCTGGAGTTGAACGCTCAAAAATTGAGCAGAGGAAGTTAGAAGAATTGAGTTGCTCCCACGCAATAATACAAATATTGCTCCAAGCCAGAAAGTCTTCCTCCATTGGCACCTTTGGCAAGATTGGGAAGAAGTTTTCTATATTAAAGAAAACTAAATGTTTCAGACCTGTATATCCCAGCTAACTTCAGATATGGGACTTTGCTTCCAGGAGGTTCAGGCTTTGAGCCTTTTCAACCCTGGCGAACATCAGATGCATCTCGATTCTGCTGTTAGAACATTCCTCAAGAGCAATCCTTAGTTTAAGGTCTCTGAGGGGATTACTACGTCCAAAGTAAGATCTCCCTTCGGTACTCAGGGCGCACGCAGCTCCTCCACTTGCATACGCGCAGGAATCCTCTCTGTAAGATATTACTCTCAAAATCGTTTTTCCTTGTTCTTAAATACCATCTCCTCTGACCAAAGAGTCTCGGAAATCCAAACCTTATGGCATGGGTCTTCAAACTATGGCCCTCCAGTTGTTCAGGAAGGACAATTCCCATCATGAGTTTTACAATGCCTTATGGAATGTGTAGTTCTACAACAGCTGGAGTAGCGTAGTTTGAGGATCCCTGCCTTAGTGGCTGAGGATCCCTGTATTGTGTTCTTTCTAGACAGGATGGTCCTCTGACCATTTTACCAGTTTGTGCCTAGAGTCAGTGGCGTCAGTAGGGTTGGGGTCACCCGGTGCGGTAAAACATGGTGTCACCCCCCCCCCAGCAGGATAGGCAGTAAGGCATTACGCGCCTCTCACGACGTCATCCCCCAGCCTGCCGCAGTGCTAATTGATGGTGTCAGGGCATTCTTCTCAGGGAAAAGGTGCAGGAACTCAGCCTTGCATCACACCTTCCCCCAAAGTAGGGTGCAAGTGAGTACAGAGTGCAGGTGGATGCCTTCCTGTATAATTTGCCCACTTTAAACATCACCCCTCTGAACACAGACCTCAAATACAGCGCGGGCGGCTTAATCCAGTGCGAGACCTGCCCCTCTTCATGACCTGCAACTGCAAGACACGCTCCTCCTGTCCGGCCAGGTTCTCTTCACCCGCCCGCACTCCCGCAGCATCGCTCGCTGCCGCCCATTACACTAGAGCCGGGGATGGTGCAGACGCTGAGCCACGCCGCCCGGGCGGAGAAAACTAAAAGCACTGTGTAGTGACGTGACTGACGTCACATCATCACACAGTGCAGTGTGACAGGCACAGGCAGGCTGAGCTGAGGCTTGCCGCTTGCTGGCTCAGTAGGGGAGCGGAGGAAGAAGGAGGTGTCTGACACAGACACACACGCTGGGCGCTGGAGGTGTAACGTTCCAGCCCAGCGTCTGCGTGATTCACGGTGAACCAACGAACGGAGACAGGTCAGCTAAAAAAATCCTTATCGTCGGAATGGTGACACCCTCTAGCGGGTGTCACCCGGGTGCGGGCCGCACCCCCCCCGCACCCCCCTAGCAACGCCTCTGCCTAGAGTTCCCTCTACAAAGCACCTTAAACAGTAGGGGTGCTTCCAGTTTTTGAGGAAAGGTCACAAGTTCGATAGGGCAAGGACTCTCATCAATTACATTGGTCTGACACAAACTTTACGTAATACGAACGGCTTATTTTTTTACTAAAAAAAGAAAAAAAAGAAACTGTCAGCATCGAAGACAACTTCGACAAATTGGATTGTACATCTCATTTAGAGGACGTGTCGGGCTAGTGGTCCTCCGGTTCCAAAGTCAATGAATGCTTACTCTGCGCAGGGAAAGGCATCTTCCTGTGCAGCGGTAGCGCAGATCTCTCCAGAAACTCTCTGTCATACAGCAAACTGGTCATCTTTCACCAAATGAATGACCCATTATAGTCTTGTCCTAGCTGCGTGTTATGGAACATCCCACACTCCTCTTGAGTGTTTCCGTCATATACCTCTTCCTATCAGTCTGGATATAGATATCAGATATTCCAGCTGCTCTCAAAACACGAGACAAGGCTTGTTTGTGTGCTAAACATGGAATGTTTATTAGAACCAATAATGCAACCTTATATACCGGGCATCACTAAATGGCGGACCGCGGGCCAAATGCGGACCGCCTCACTCTCCTATGCGGCCCGCCGCGGTACCGCCATTTAGCAGTCTTTACTTCCCCATCTGCCGTCTCTGTAATCCTCACTCAGAGCCGACAGCAGGAGGCGGGACAGTTCTGGATGCAGGGCGGAGCTGCCGGAGGTAAACAAGCAGGCGATTGGCTGCTAGGATGAAGGGCGTTCTTAGCAACCAATCACCATCTAGCAACACCCGGCCTCCATCAGAGATATGCCGTGCCTCCCTCTGATCTTTGGTCTGTGCAAGGTGAGGGAGGGGGCAAAGTTGCAGTGGCCTTGTAGTTCCCTCACTGTGAGGGGGCCCCAGAAGCCTGGGATATCACTTTAGGGTTGCTGGCTGCAGTTTTGAGCAGAGAGCGTCTACTCTCTGTCCTCTTCCTACGGACACTCAGACAGGAGAGATAAAGCAGGATCTCCTCCTCCTGTGTGTACCAGCAGGCCCGCCCACATTCCAATCCCTGGCAGCTCCGTGCCTCGCAAAGGGAAAGTCCAGCAGCCTGCAGCTAGATAGATAGTGGATGAAAGATCAGCAGATATGTAGTTGTACCATGGATGATGCAAGTTTTCAACCCTCCACAACAGGGGATTCACAGCTCTGCAGGACAGCCTTTCTTCAAACGTCTTAGTGATTGAAAAGAAAGCAATACACAGGTGGGTCATTAATGAGGAGAGAGTTTGTTGTCACCTCCAGTGCCCCTCTACCAACACAGCAGCCTTCTGGGATTTCCCTGGTATTGTGCACTACAAGCCCCAGCATGGTCTGTCAGCCTATGTGTATGTATAGCACAGGCGAGTAGGCCTGCTTGCTGACCACAGTGGCAGAACTCCACTGCCTAAGTCAATGGCGGCTTGTGTTCAACATTTTTTTTTTTGGGGGGGGGGGTGCAAACAAACTGAAAAAAAATAACATCAATTGCAGCCTCACTGTGCCCCATCAAACGCAGCCACTGTGCCATCCAACGCAGCCACTGTGCCCCATCAAACACCAAACACAGCCACTGTGCCCCATCAAACACCAAACACAGCCACTGTGCCCCGTCAAACACCAAACACAGCCACTGTGCCCCGTCAAATGCCAAACACAGCCACTGTGCCATCAAACGCAGCCCCTGTGCCCCATCAAACGCAGCCCCTGTGCCCCATCAAACGCAGCCCCTGTGCCCCATCAAACGCAGCCCCTGTGCCCCATCAAACGCAGCCCATGTGCCCCATCAAACGCAGCCACTGTGCCCCATCAAACGCAGCCACTGTGCCCCATCAAACGCAGCCACTGTGCCCCATCAAACGCAGCCACTGTGCCCCATTACAGTGGGGGAGATGTGGACATTACAGTGGGGGAGATGTGGACATTACAGGGGGGAGATATGGACATTACAGGGGGGGAGATGTAGACATTACAGTGGAGGAGGCTAAGGACTGTGATGTGGGGGAGCTGAGAAATGTAATGTGGGGACAATGAGAACAGTAATGTGAAGGGGGCTGAGGATAATAATGTGGGGGGATAATGTAAATTGGGGCAAAGGACGTACTGGCGGGGGGTTATTGTAAAGGAAGTGCAAGAACATTACTGTGGAGGGGGGGTGATATAAAGGAGGACCTGAGGACACTCCTGAAGAGGGAGAGGACTCTGATGTACACTGGGGACTGAGGATACTGATGTAAGAATGGGTTCAGATCTGTACATGTGCATGAGGTGGGTAGGTCAGCCCATTTTAATGGGTTGCACTACGCGCAAAAGACATGGAGAAAGACGTCTTTGATGTCTTTTCCAAAATAGTGTGGCAGCAACTTGCTATTTGGCTCATGCCAAAAGGCGCCACGGAAAGGAGCTGCGGTGGCTCAATGCGATTGGCACTGCGCTGACAAGCCGTTCACCTCTGCAGCCAAGGGTTCGGATCCCGGTCTCGGCTGCATGTGAATTGAGTTTGGTGGTCTCAGCCTGGCTCCCGGTGGGTGTGCTATGCAAGGTAAGCCTGCGCTTAGTACGCCCACCCCCCTCCCACAAAAAACACCACACTTACACGCACTCGAAATTGGGTTAACATGTACGCACTTTGGCAACACGGTCTCTAAAAAAAGAGAGGCGAAGGACTAACAGGGGTGGTTGAGCAGGCTAGATACTCTCACTCCCTTATAGGGAGTCCCTCTGCCCCGTTGGGCTTCAAAGCGGAGTAGGTAGGGCGGGCTATGTGGGAGGACCCCCTCACATCCCCCGCACCCTCCATTGCCACCCGGGGGCATGGAGAAAGATGGCAGATTGCCTCTGGGGGAGGCCTGCCTACTCCCAACTCCTGCAGTCTGGCTCCTCTCTCGAATACACGCACAAAATACACTTAAAAAAGAGAAGAAAGAAAAGGCGCCATTGGGTAACATGATGGTCGGACCTCTGCTGGAAGAAAATGTTGCTGACTGGACCTCAGTGACTTTTAATTAATTACCCCTGGCTTATACAGTTAAGTATGCTGGATGATCACCCTGAAAATGCTCAACAACATCAGGACCAGGAATATCGGCTACTACTTCCACCCCAACTACAGGGTTCCCTCCTGCTACATTCTTTATCGATATGGGAAAGCTGGTGGGAATGTTGGCACAAAGCCACGTCTGCCAATTATGGATATCGAAAGTTGCAGTTCTATTCCGGGAAGGTCCCTGTGCCATCTGGGGAAGAGGACTTTGAAACCTGGATAGATCAGGCAGTGCAGGCTGTAGAAGAATGGGAAGTTGCTGGCACAGTAAAAAGACAAAGGTTAATCGAGAACCTAAGAACTCCCACTTCAGATGTATAGGGATGAGCCAAACACCCCCCAATTCGGTTCGCAGCAGAACATGCGAACAGGGAAAAAAAAGTGCAAAAGTGCAAATTTGTAAGGGACATTTATCAATGCAAAAATATGTTTTAAAAACTGCTGTTTTTGTGAAAGTGAAACAATAAAAGTGAAATATTAATTTACATTTCGTATTCGTGTCTATAGTATGCCTGTAAAGTAGCGCACGTTTCCCATGCTTAGAAAAGTCCCTGCACAAAATTACATTTCTAAAGCAAAAAAAGTAATTTAAAACTACTCACGGCTATAATAAATTGTGGGGTCCCGGCAATACAGATAAAAGTCATTGAAAAAAAACAACATGGGTTCCCCCCTTAGTCCATTACCAGACCCTTTGGAATACTGCCGGGCAAGTCTTCAGGAGGGATCCACCAGTTGTCAATTAGTGACAGGCACAGTCGGAAGAGCTGGGAGAGGCATCCCGGAGTGGACAGGGAGTGTGCAGTCAGGGATAGATGTAGAGCCAGTGGGAGAGACTGATGTTACTAGCAGGGAAGTCGGGCTGCTGCAGCTGGGAGGGCTGTCAGGGCCTGCAGAGGGCAGGCTGGGATCAGTAGTCCGCCAAAGCGGGCAGTTAGCACCAGAACATTCTTTGCTACACTATAGGTGCCTGCAGCCCCTCCCTGTAATAAGGTACTTTTGCTAAGGCCTGGCTGAAGTCAGAGTCAGGCCTAACCATGTGCTACCTGCACCTGCGTAACTGTGCTGGAGGGACCAGATTCAGGAACAGTTAGGCTGGCGGATCCAGTGATCCGCCAGCCTAACTGTGACTTTGAGCCGGCGTTTTTGTTTTCTGTAACCAGAAAACAAGAAACGCCAGGTTGAAGCTCCGATGCGATCAGCGTAACTGAGTTTCGCCATCGCATCGTTACTTCAACTTAAAAATGGCGTTAATATGTTAATGAGCGGAAATCGGCAATTCACGAGCGAATTCCGGCGCGACGCAATGACGGTACGACGTTTCCGGACGGGATACGCGGCGCGAAGATATACCTACATGGGGTTGGGGTATCCTATGTTAGGTATAGGCGTCGTCATCGCGTCGGGAAAAAAAAAAATCACGTCGCTTGCGTAAAAAGTTCATGAATGAGAATGTGACGTCATTGACGTTCATTCACAGAATTTGGAGCATGCGCACGGGGATGTTTTAACACTCGACGCATGCGCAGTACGTTCGCGGCAGGATCGCGCTTCGTTTAAATACTACACGCCCCGTACCCGCCCAATTTGAATTCCGCCGGCTCATTTGCGATGCGCTGCCGCAACTTTAGGAGCAAGTGCTTCTTGAATAACAGCACTTGCTCCTAAAATTTCTGCAGCGTAACGCAAATGAGAAGCGTTACTCTGGAGCAAAGATGCTCCCATCTACCTGAATCTGGCCCATAGTCTGCAGCAAGTATTGTGCAGGAGGAGAGTTTTTAAATTGTCCCAAATCATGCAAGAAGCTTTTTCCTGGGCATCCCATGAATTCCTTAACCCCATCCAAGTTCTAATCCCTCAAAAAAAACAAAGCTGATGGACTTGGTCATTGTCTTGGAATGTCTGGAAGTGAATGCCAGGCTGGGCAGGGTGACATTTGGGCCACAATCTGTCAGCAGCCCCTACGGGGGTACCGGTACATTTGGGGGCTTATTCCGGGCTTACCACGGATAATCTGCCAGTCATTGCCACTAGCGAAGGAGGTTGACTGAGCCGGGGAACTCTGGTTTGTTCTGCCACCATTGAGGATTGAACTTTGGGAAAGGACTTGTGTGCTCTGCCTATTGTTTCAGTGCTGTAACAAGTGCCGTTGTCCATAGCAACCAGCAAGGACTGTCGCTACTTATTGTTCCTGCTTACCCAGTTGTTCCAACTGGTGCTGGGATGGACACTTGTACCAATCCTGGAAAGAAAGAGGGATCCCCCAGGGTGGGGCTTTAGCGGTAACAACGTATTAATTCAAATAGCGTAGTTATATTCAATAAAAGTTTATTTATACAGAAAATACAAAAAATATATAAATATTAAAAACAAAGTTCATGAGTGCGTGTCGGAATGATCTACAGGGATTCATTCAGGCCCTACGTGTTTCAGGACCTTGTCCCTTCATCAGGGTTCAATGTCAATGTAGCGTCACACTGTATATGACAAAAAATTTCATAATATTTCAAAATATTACAGGAATTGTGTTTGTACATAACAAGAAAACATTGAAATTACATATTACATACATCGTACCCGTCACCATGTGTATGAACTTATGACAAAACTGGAAGATGTCAAAGTAGTAGTACCAGGGCCCCTTTAAGAAGAAAACTAGAGGCACAAGATTGGGCCAGGGGCCTCACTTTCTTCCAAGCAAACCCGAGGTGATCACACTGGAGCGCAAAAAAGTATATATTGCCCCTGCATAATCAAAAACAATATATGTATATATGAGTAAACATATTCTAAAAATTAATTAACAAAAGAATTTCCAAGAACATTAGTAGTATAGATGGTCTACAGTAAAATACCGAGAAGTCCCACCAGCGTAACTTGTATTATATGGTAAAAGGTTGTATTTTACTTTTATGAAGTACACTATTTGAAAAATATCTAAGCGCATACCTATGAAGGGGAGGTGTAACACAAATGGTGCCAAAGGTGTCAGGGATGAGCACCTGGGTACACTGTGTGAGAAGCAAATATGTACAATTAGATGGAGGCATCCAATTATCAGCCTCACAAAGTCCCCCCTAAAACAGAATCCAAGCCAACCAGGAAACCACCGACTCCTAAGCATAGAGTGGTGGTATTCAGTACCTTTTTGGAGAGTGTAGCTGTAAAGGGCTGGTATCACCACCGTCTGCCGTGACAGGCATATTGGACGGTGGTGATATTTATATGCAGGCTCATAAGAAGGGGGTGGGGAGAGGTGGGAACGTATGAGCCGCATCACTAAACGGCGTCACACAGCGTCTCCTCGTTTCTAAGGAGACGCTGCATGTTTACCTCAAGGGGCGGGATCGGGCAGGGCGGAGCGGCGTACACCGCAACAGCGTCACAGACGCAAACGACTCAAGAACAAACCAGTGTGCGTGCGCACATATAGTGAGCACGTCCACTGTGCAGTATGTTAACACTCCAGGGACAACAGGGTCAGGCCAGGAAAGACCATAGACAGAAGGCCACCTGGCGGTCAACAAAGGACATTACACCAAACATCAAAAAATGGCCAATAAGCGAGAATTCACATAGGTCACAAAAAAGATTGAATAACAATGCGCATACATAGCACAAACTGCCGTGCATGCAATTAGCACAGGGCAAGTATCCTTGATGGTGACAAAGAAAAAAAGGCTGGGGGATAATTAGATATACTGAGACATAATCTTGGATTAAACAAATTCTGAGGAAAATACTAAAAAAAAAAGGGGAATCCTACAAAAGGGAAACCCCTAGGTGACATAAGAGCTACCAGAAAAAATCCTGACGAATTTAGTGTCCTAAACTGGCCGAAATCGTGACACAAAACAAGGTCCAGAAGGGACACAACGGGAACAAGGGACAACCCGGCCCACAGGAAGAAAACCAACCCGGGGTAGGGGAATGTCCCATGCTTTCCCTGAGTCCCTCTGCCAGCGCAAAAGCAGGCCGTCCCCAGAAACAGGGATAGGCCTGCGTGCGCCAGGCCCGAAAGAGAGAGAAAAATCTCCCAGCCCAAATGGCACCACCCTCTGATAATCGACCGGTCCGTCATAGTTCACTGCGAAATTACAAGAACGGATCATACATCATATGACAAGTATTGCATACTTAAAACAAAGTCCCATGACAATACACAGAAAATACATAAACGAGACCAGAACAAAAACCATAAACATAAACAAAACAAAAATAGCATATAATAGGTGCAAAGTACCACCCTCCCGTTCCCTTACACCTACAATTATTTCTTTTCACACCCACCAGAAGCAAACCCTTCAAGAAAGGGTCTGAAGCTAATTGCTTAATTTAGACCTGGGGAGATATTGGTCCCTAGGTCCGCAATCCAGCGAGTTTCTTGCTGGAGTAAGGTTTTGTTCCAATCCCCTCCTCCAGGGCTGGGATGGATCCTATCCAGGATGAGAAATTTAACCCCTGGAAACCTCCCTCCATGTTGGAACACCGCATGTCTCCCTAACGGTAAATCAAGGTTGGCCGTTCTCATGGAGCTGATGTGTCTGGATGCACGTTTGTGGAATGGCAATTTGGTTTTACCAACATAAAACCTCTCACAGCTACATGTGAGCAGGTAGACTGCCCCTGCAGTCTTGCAATTGGCAAAGTCGCGAGGCCTGTAGGGTCGGCCATTGGGCAAAGTTGTGTCTTGTCTAGTATTCATGTATTGACAGATGGGGCACCCACCACAGGTGTAGGTCCCCCATCTTTTGCATGGATCTTTTCTGAATACTCCCTTAAACTCACCCGCCAGTATGTAATTGCGGGTTCCGTAGATACAAAGGGACCCAGTGTAGGATCGATAGACAAAAGGTGCCAATTTTTTTTTATTATGCCCTTCATCTGTCCGTGCTGGCCATGGTACTTAGTAATGATTCTTACTATGTCTGTTCCATTATCTTGTTTCTTCTTGGTGTCAAATAACACATTTTGTCTGGTTTGTCTATCTGCTCACCTAAAAGCTCTTTTGAGGCATTTCTTAGAGTATCCTCTCTGTAACAGTCTGTCTCTAATGGGCGCAGCTTCCAAAAGGAACACCTCCTGATTGGAGCAGTTGCGTTTGAGACGAAGGTACTGACTGTAAGGAATTGACTTGATAAGTGCTGCAGGATGGGCGCTGGTTGCATGAAGTACTGTATTACCAGCAGTATGTTTTCTATACAAACCAGTAGACAAACTTCCATCAGATTTTTTAGATAAAGTGACATCCAAGAATGCAATCTCAGTTTCACTGGATGTTACAGTAAACTTGAGATTGAACTCATTTCAAGTTCATAATGAACATGAACTTGTCTAGATCTTCAACGGATCCCTCCCACAGCATAAGGACATCATCAATGTAGCGGAACCAGGCCACCACATGATAACTTCAAGGCTGTGCGACCTCACTGGTCAGGAAGGATTTCTCCCACTCCCTCAGGTACAGGTTGGCATACGATGGGGCACAGGATTGTACCAATCCTGCAATTCAGGAACTATTCACTATGCGCTGTCATCCGTGGCAACCACGCCAATGGATTACAAATGCCTATGGATTAAAATATGTCCAGCGTTCTGCTATTACTATTACTGGGCATCTCATTGTGGATTACAAATATGTCCAGCGTTCTGCTAATGCTGAACATCTTGAACCGTTGCTCCAAACTCCTGCTAAAGACAGTAAAGTAAGCCTTAGAATCTCTGCTGTTACTCGGGGTGATTAGAAGCAGCTTGCGGGTGCCTGTGAGTGGGACTGTGCTAAAATTGTTTCCTTCAGTAGGACATTGGTTCTGAACTTTATTGTTGCTATTGACAACCACAGAGAAAGTCAGCTGTCATCTGCCTTCAGTTGCTCGGACAATTGTGTGCCGGGCGACATGCCTGGACATGTCCTGCCAGCATGCCTACAAACTTCAGTATGTTGAACAAGGGGTTACAGCAACGTGTCCAGGGAGGAGTTTGTCTATCAGTTCCACTGGCACCAGTCCGTCTGGAAACGAGGGGGTGGTGCTATGCCCTAGCAGCAGACATGAGGCATTGAAGAAGGATGGCAGAAGGTGGTCCATTAATGCCAGCTTTAACCTGGTTATCGGAACTGTCAGAGCACACACTGGTGGATGCTGACATTCAATTGGAGCACCGTGGGGGATTGGTACTGGGGATGGTCGACTTAATGGAGCTGCTCTGTTTCCAGTGCTGGATACCTACTGCAGTGATCAGTGCATGGGTCTGGTGTGGCCATTGCAGAGAACCGCCAACACAGCTAGTGTCTGCCTAGCAGGAGCCACGATACTTCAATGTGGACCTGCTTTCAGGACTCTGCCATCTGCAGCCATGGCAACCCCCGGAGGAGTGGAGTAGGCCATCATCACCTTAAAGTGGAGGGGAGTTGCGGCCTGGTGACTCCCCTGTGAAGAATAAGGATGTTGGGAAAGAGAGGACTGCTTTGACCTGCAGCCTGGTCGGGGACTCAGTAACCATAAGTACCACCCAGCGGGAACCAGAAGTCCATGAAACGCATACTGTATCAATGTCTGTCACCATCCTGATTCCAGCAGAGCCAGTGTAGGAGGGGGGTGCACCCTCAGGTGAGCTGGATAGAAAGTGTGAGGACAGGAAAGTGACTAGGGTTCTCCCAGACTACTAGGTGAATTTGGGTCCCTGGAAAGACTGGGCGAGTGGTCATCCCCTGAGGGCTCAGAGGAGAAAGAATGGGAGACAGGAACTTCTCAAGCCCTAGAGACTCAGTCTGAGGAGGGAGGTAAACCAGAGTCGGTGCTGGATACCAAGGAAGCAGTAGGGACCCTATATTCAGCAGTCAACTTTTTATAAACAGACCCTACACCACCCAGACCCGAGTGCCTACCTACAGGTAGTGGGTTGTGAGATCCAAGGAGGGCTGTGTCCTGCCAGGAAAAGGGAGGCCTAAGGAACTACTTAGGTTCTCCCGATACCAATGGGAAAAATAGAGAAGGGCTGCTCTGGAGTGGCGTTTAAAAAATATGATTTACTAAGAGATTCCAATGCACTTCTATATGCAAGTGATTATCAGTACGGGACCCCAGGCGTCACTCCACGCAAACAGGAGTTTGGGGGTTCTCTACATCATATCACTTATTACATAAAGCAGTGCATTAGGCCACTATAGGGTGTTAGTATGAAATAGCTTCATCCCTTAGCATAGAAAAGTTAGAGCAAACACGTTCAGTAACTTAGGGCATAGGCCCATAAACAAGTAAGAACTTATGTCAAGCACGTAGTAAATAGGAGTTGTAGAGACAACTAATAGTTGCATATGAGAGGCAATATAGCTCTTATGTCAAGCACGTAGTAAATATGGTTAGTTATAGCAACTAGTAATTGCATAAGAGAGGCATCTATAGCACAGGTAACTTGAGAGTGTATGTCCCTTTAAGATACTCCTCAATAAGTAGCCGAGAACACAACAGACAATCCCACAGTGTATGGTAGTACTTAGTAAGCCAGTATTGATTACAGCAATTTAATTAGATGCAATTCATGTAGTAAAGGAGTCTATAGCACTACAAGTGACACAATGGCTACTTATCCGTTTGCAGGCGGTGAGTCTTGTATGTTCAGCAGCTATGAGATTACGTGGTGTAGGGATCCAAGAAGGAAGATATCTTTAGGATGGTTTCCAGCATGGGATTGATTGTACCTGTAATTCGTAGCAGCCAGGCCGGCTACGGCTGACAATAATAGAACAATGTTTATATTGCCTCTGAATGCCTTTATAGGCAAGAGGCAGTTGGAGTGCATAAGCACTGATACGAAGGAGGTGAATAGAGAACAGCCGTACTCCACGGCGCACTTTCGCGTTCCAAGCTAGAATGCACGTGGCGCCAGGCGATGACGTCATCGTGTGAGTGCCGTATGTGTTCCAGCACGGAATGCATTACGACGCCGAAAGATACAGATAACAGCCGGGGCGAGGAGCGCCTGTTACAATGCGACAGATCCTGTTGTAAGGACACTTGGGGTAAGGTCTTTTCCTGGAACTGAATTTTCTTTGGAGCTTGTCTGTTCAAGGAGGGGCCCCTCCCAACAGGAAATCTAGAAGAAAAAGACACTTTGTGTGTGTTCTGCATAACGTGTCTTTCTTACCTTTTAATGTTCTGACGGGAGACTCTAACCACTCTCTGACAGACATGTGTGCAGTGTCCTCAAACTAGATTGGGAGAGTGCAGGCCTCCTTAAATACCTAGAGTCAGCCCAGCCGGGGAGGAGTTGTTTGGGTGGAAGAGATGGAGTATTAGGCTGTTGGGGTCTTGGAACATTAGGGGGTTGCAGGACACTCTAAAGCATACCATGGTGTCATCCTTGATGAGGAAACGTTTGCCAGCCATTTGTGCCCTACAGGAGACCCACCTCACGGCTGACTCTGTGACATGTCTGAACTATCGGTGGGTGGGCAGAGCACTCCATTATTATCACTCCAATTTACACTTCGTATTCAAGGGGTGTGAGTGTGTTGATACATAGCTCCATAGATTATAAGGAGCTAGGCTAGCTTTATACGGATGGGAGATATGTTTTTCTTTTATGCAGGTTGTTTTCTCTTAAATGCATTCTCGCTTTTGTCTATGTGCCCCCCCCCCCTCCCCGTACCAGGTACTAAGAGCTTTGGTGGAATACCAAGTGAAGTACCAAGAGGTGCCATCGTATGCCTTCGGGGACTTTAATTGTTACACAGACCAGTCATTGGACAAGCATCCTCCGGTGGTTGGTGGGGGAAAATGAACCATACAGCCCTAAAGAAGTTTATAGAAGAGGTGGGGTGGAAGAATCCATGGTGGGCAAAAAACCTGGGGGTAAAGCAATTTTCCTGCTTCTCCAAGAGTTACTCTTCTTTGTCAAGGATAGATTTATGTCTGTGTTCATATGCGGCTGAACAATACTGTAACGGGAGTCCCTTTTGGGGCATAGGGTGACTGATAAATGATAATTCATGTTTTGCAGGAGATCTGGACATATTACAAGTTGTAAATGTCAATGTTTCATTCAAGGTGGGGACACATGCTTTTGAGGTGTTAATTGCATCTGTTCCTTAAAATTCCATTGTATGATGCTAATAACACTGTTTAAAGCCTATTGATGATCAGGTGTGAATTCCTTATTGTCGGAGATAGAACGTCTGACATAGGAATGTGTATTCTGCAGATGAATCACTTATTGGCAGAGTCGGAACGTCTGGGGGATAATTACCTTAACTGAATGTCATTATCTAAGAGAATGTGATTGAAGTTCATTGTGTGATGTTGGGGGGTGGAGAGTTTCATTGTCCCTGTGATTAACTGTGACATGTTTGTAACTGTATAAGAACCAGCTGAGTTTACCATTAAAACATTCATACATTTGACTCAGAACACAGAGCGCATGTCTCGTCTCTCTGAGGGAATTCTTATGGATCGGGTCCTGTCGGCTAGATTGTCGGATAAGCTGTCATGGTTGGGGCGATGGAATGGATATCGTAAACGGTGGTGACCGTTACAGATACATTTCGGAGCTGGCTTACGCTCTCAGAAGTGTATCGGATCACTCCCCATTGATTGTGACCTTGGAGGTGCGCCCTCTCTCCACGGTGGCCAAGGCTTCATGGAAAAGGAATGCTTTTTGGCTGAATCTCTTCCCTTCCCATGAGCAGATAGACTCTCACATTATAGACTTTTGGCGCATCCACGCTGCCAATGAGCTTGTGGCCATGACCTGGAAGGCCTTCAAGGCTGTTCTGAAGGGCCTCTTTACTAATGAAATTCAAGCTATTAAGAGAAAGACAAATGCTCAGAGGGAGGGAATGGAGCAGATGGCAGAGGACCTGGAAGACAGTGGATAAAAGGGAGGCGTGGCTATTGGCGCAGGATACTCTGTACTGAACTACGACCTCTGTGGCAGAGAGAAAACTTTTTTTAAAAGGCGGCATTCTATGAGCAGGGTGAACACAATGGACGCCTGTTAGCAACTATTGCCCACTCCCACCAAATGTCCCCCTCTATGGGGGCGCTGCGCACCCATTTTGGTGAGGTGACCAACTCCCCAGACCAAACTATGTCAAAACTTGTGAGATTTTACTCCTCTCTATAATATGAATCTAAGCAAGTATTCTCGTTCGAATCTTTGTCTGAATACTTGGACACTGTCCACGTGCCTAGCCTGTCGGTCTCCTCTAGGGAAATGCTTGATGCCCCCCTGACTTGCAGATGGCAACCAGTTTGTTCCCTAATATAAAGCCCCTAGGGATGATGGACTCTCTATTGAGGTATATAAGCAATATGAGGGGACCATACTTCTGCACTTACTGAAGGTGTTCAATGAAGCCAAAGAAACTGGTAACCTTCCTCAGTCTATGACCTGACCTGTCATGCAATGATGTCTGGCAGCTTACCTTCTCCTGAAGTTACCATTAGAGGCCTGACTCTCTTTCTGGCTGCCTTTTATCATCTCTCCTCCCTGTATGGCCACACCCCAGGTCATCCCAGGAAGTCTATATTAACTGTTGCACTGTAGGTCTGCTTTTCTGTTCAACTTTGTTTGTTAGCTTGAGTTCCTGCTAACAATTTTCTGCCGTGTGTTACGTTTACCTTTCTGTGTACCGAATTTGTCTCATCTCTGACTATTCCTGTTTGCTTTGCCTGTGACTCTGACCTTTGGCCTGTTCCTTGGGTACCCTCGTCTGCCAGTTGCCCCGACCTCGGCTTACCCATTACTATCCCTTGTGTCCTCTGTGGCTGCTTCCCCTCTCTCCCTATGGAGCATGACCTGGAGGACCCCAGGGGCCGTGACCTGGGTTCAGTTGAATGAATGAAGAACTTGTATAGCGCAGCACATGCAAAGTAAATGCAGTTGCAGCGAAGGCCATCCTCACCACTAGAGGCCCTGGTGAACACCTGCTGGACCTTAGACTCCGCACCCTGGGGAATCTTGGGCTCACGTTTCCTGTCCATCTGCAGCAGTCGGCTATTAGGTTCACTACCTTGCGGTGCACCCCTGTCTCTAACGTGGTGCCTCTGTTGCCTGGCCATGACCAGAGCGAATATAGTATTGATATTAAAGCCAGATAATGACTACCTTGACCTGGGATCATACCAACCTATTTCTCTTCTGCAAAATGATGTAAAGATCCTAGCCAAAGTATTAGCAATCCGATTGAATAGCGTTATTTCCACTATAATACACACAGACATATCCGGGTTTATGCCCCAAAAGTCGACTATGATAAACCTGTGGAGACTTTTCCTCAATATCCATACCGGGTGGACAACATGGGGGATAGAGCGCTGATCATTAGATGCTCACAAGGCGTTTGTGTTGAGTGGGAGTACCTGTGGGCAGTAATGAGGAAATTTGGATTTGGCAGTGGGTTCATTGCATGGGTACAACTTTTATATTCATCCCCAGTTGCGGCTATATGGGAGGGGAGAGGATCTTGCCAACCTTTGACCCACATAGAGGCAAGTGGCAGGGTTGCCCCTCCTATTTGCTCTGACCATTGAGCCCCTGGCTGCCCTAATTTGTGCTAATCCCTCAATACAGGGATTTCACTATGGAGACCTTTAGGAGAAGATCATGTTATATGCCGATGACACCATGCTGCTTCTTGGCGATACATCCACTTCACTGACAGAATCCATGAACGCCGTTCGGCGGTTTGGGGAGTACTCTGGTCTGGTTATTAATTGGACCAAGTCCTCCCTTCTATTGCTGGACCGTGAGCCTTCCCCATTCCAACTGACCATGCAGGATATCCCGGTATCAGCATCTTTTAGGTATCTTGGCATACAGGTCACAGCCTGTCTGCTGGACTATGTCAATCTAAACCTAACCCCTTTTTGGTCAATTGCTGTTGTGATCAGGTCAATATGTGGAGTAGGCTGAAGTTGACCCCAGTGGGGAGGGTAAATTTAATAAAAATTATTCTCATGCCACAACTACTCTATGTGTTTAACAACTCCCCAATGGTCATTCCTTTGAAAAAGTTTAGAATTTTTAACTCGATTTTCAGATCACTTAAATGGCTCACAAAGCCTCCTAGAATCAAACTTGAGCAGCTACAGCGTTCAAAGGACTCTGGTGGTTTGGCGTTACCCAATCCCTGGCTGTATTAACTAGCCTCACAAATGCAGCATATAGCTTGAGTTGTGCATCCTAGGCAGGACTTGGAACTGAACTTCCTGAACTCTTCAGCCCGCCTACTCAGTTTCACGACCGGTAAGAGGGTTGCGGACGGTCTAGAGGCCTTACAATATAACAAATTTAACAAATTCTTTCCCACATACAGTATGGTCTCATGCAGAAGATTTGGAATATGGTCAGAAAGCTCCAAGGAGTGAATGGGTTCACCAAATATAGCCCTATTTGGGATAATCACTATTACCAGGAAATAGCGAAATTACCATATGGTTTGAAATGGAAACAGTACGGTGTGTCACACCTGACTCACGTATTTAATGATGGCAGATTGAGATCCTTCCCGGAGCTTAGGGAGGCTTAGGGGGGGGCAGATATTTGGGCCTTGGACTCTACATCAGTTTTTAAATATCTGTTTGAAGTAACTACCTACAAGGGGTTTATACCCGGTTGTTATGCCATGCTGCTGAATCTCTTCCTACGGGACACCCCTTTGAAGGCAGTGTCCCAGTGGGAACAGAATGTTGGTGCATTTAAAGATGAGCAGTGGAAGGAAGCCTTGCAGGCAGTCCTCCTGTGTTCACTGAATATAGCACAAAGGCTGTCACAACTATATATAATCTTTAGGGTACACTACACCTGCACCAGATGCTGTAGAGATCATGGGGATCTTATCCATCTTTTTTGGTGGTGCCCTAAACCGCACTTATATTGGAAGAAAGTCATTGACACGCTTAACGGGGCTTTTCAGGTCCAGATACCTTTAGACCCTAAACCGTGCTTGCTGGGGATAATATATGGCCTCCCGATGGAGGATATCCCTAAGCAGGCTATTGGTCGAGCTCTGTTTCAGGCTCGTAAGTTGATTCTAAGGCACTGAAAATCCACTGACCCTCCCACAGTGCAGGAATAGATTACACAAATGGGGGTCATTCTCAGTTTGGAAAAACGTATATATTAGCGTAGGGGGACCCGTACCAAATATGATCAACTTTGGGCCTCTTGGTTGGATGTCCCTGGTTTAGCCCCAGTAGATTTGGGGTATGATCGCTTATTTTAATAAGCGATCATACTTATTTTACCAATCATTAGATGTGGTGGCTGCATTGGTTTTCTCTGTTTTTCCATCTGCAGAACAGCTTGTTCTGTTAAAAAACAGCATAATTACTGGCTCGATAAAGGCCCGTAAACACAACAATTGTCCGACGTGTTTTGACAGATAATCTGACAGCGGGGAGCCTTTAGAATACAATGATCAGTTATGTCTGTATGCTCCATTGGACAATTGTTGTCGGAATGTCTGACAACAAATGTTGGCTGTGCATGCTCTCAAATTGTCCGACAACAAATGTGTTCCGTCAGATTATCCTATCGTGTGTACACAAATCCACTAAAAAAAAAAAACACGCATGCTCCGAACTAATGCTAAACATCAGACAACAATAGCAGAAGTTGCCCAAAGAGTGGCGGTAGAGAGCTGAAAAAACATGTGGTTTGGTGTATGTTGGCAGAAAATGTTCTGCCGTCTGTATGCAGAACAAGTTCACAGACAATACCCATCTAACAAAAATCCACAGATTTGTCCGATGGAAGTCCGATCATGTGTATGAGGCTTTATAAGATAAATAGAAGAAAGAAAGCATAAAAAGGAAAACAAATTCAGCCATCACATCTAAGGCCCCATACACACGATCGGACATATCCGATGAAAACGGTCCGCGGACCATTTCCATCGGATATGTCCGATCGGGAGTTTGATCCGATGGCGTGTACACACCATCGGATCAAATTCCCCGCCGCCGGACGGCGCGGTGACGTGGCGGTGATGCGGCGGTGACGTTGACGCCGCCGCGTCACCGCCACGTCACCGCACCAGGAAGTAAAACACTTCCGCGCATGCGCCGAATCCATTCGGCAGCAGCGCGGCGGCGGACGACATGTCTGCTGGTAAGTGTACTAACCAGCAGACATGTCGGGCGGACAGATCCCCACCGGATAGATTTCAAAGCTTGCTTTGAAATCTGTCGGGTGGAGAAATCTGTCCGCTAGCCCATACACACGAGCGGAGATGTCTGCTGAAACGGTCCATTGGACCGTTTTCAGCGGACATATCCCCTCGTGTGTACGCGGCCTAAGGAGTGGTACGCCGCAATATAAATGAACAAGGGGACAGGAAGGATTTTAGAAGTGCAATGATACCCTTTCATAATCTAATAGGCAGACAAAAGTATGCCAGGTATGACTCACAAGACTAGCTTAACCAAATTACAAATATTTAACAGGTTATTCAACTGTGAATATAATTGCGTGGCTTGATTAATGTCAAATATGAATTAAGGAATTTTGGCTTATGACACATGACATGAAAAAAGAAAAGGAATTTTTTTTTACAAACCACTAGTAAGTACATTTTGGAAAGCTTGGAAAGAGTATTCCAAAAAAAAAAAGAAAAGAAAAAGAACACTTGTTCTGAAATCACACATTTATTTATCATGATAACATTTATTTAGCTAAAAATGAATGGAATGTCAATGTCCTAAGCTTAGTTTAAAACCGTAGCTATCTGTTATAGTCAAAAGCTGGATGATATCGCTATCTAGTGGACAAATGTTTAAAAAGCTTTGAAAGTATAGTTTAAAACAACATCATTTTAATCAGTATGGTTATAGATTTGTGTCTTTCACTTTTTACAAATAAAAAAAATGAGCATGAAAGATTAATACCTAAGCCAGCCAGACTTAGATCGAAATTCAATCTATCCATGTATGGGCAGGCTGGTTGTACCCATAGCTCCCAACTGTCCCTGATTTCGAGGGACTGTCCCTGATTTGGAACAATGTCCCACTGTCCCTCATTCCTCCTCATTTGTCCCTCATTTTGGTCTGATCCATATAGTTGTATATAAAATGCACTTTTTATTCATCAAAAACAGTTTTCCAGTGCTAAACATTTGTAGATTGCTACATTTGTAAATTGGGTTTAATCAATCTTGATTAATAAAAGCAATCACAGTAAATTGATAAGCAAATCCAGTGAACATGATTATCCAAAGAGACAATAATTTGTGAAGAGAACAGTTGGATGAAAATACATCATTAGGCAAGCTTAATCTTGGCATCCCTGAGCATGGACTTGACGCGTTTCTTGGCGTTTAAAGCCAGTCATCAGGAGTGGGGTGCGTGCAAATTAACTATAAAATAAGAGGGGAATAGATAACAGACAAGTGAGTCAACACGGCCTCGATGATAGGGTCATGGATGTTACAAAACTGAATCAGAAGGTATAATATATTACCTATGGCCAGGCCCAAAAATAGGTGGTAGCCCAGGCGTTCTCAATTAGGAATGGGATGTGGTCGTGGATGAACCGTTTCTCTCCCAGGGTTGAGGCGGGGATGAAACCCCCCACATTCAAAAGGTACTCCAAAACTGAGGCGAGCTAAGGATGGGATGGCGTGGGAAATCAGCCACGGAGAATGACAGGCAGCTCCAAACACAAGGCCAAAAGGTGAGGTGGGCACACAAGGAACACACATTGAGTACTGGTAAAGAAAAAAGAGAGAGTGAAACGATAAGCATCAATCACTAAATACACTCATATAGGGGGGGGTCCTAGGGTAGGAATCCTTAATTACCAGTTAGTGTGCATAGATGCACATGGAGCCTCTCATCTGATGGGACCGTGTGTATTGAAACCGCCGAGGCCAAACCAGCTGAAATACCCACATCATGGGGTGTGTCCCCGTCTGCGTCATCCGTCATCGCATTGGCCATGGGAGGAGACGAAACAAACACCCGCCTGAGGTATAGAGGACCTCAGCGGGACTCTATCCCATCCACTCAGCCATGCAGGATGGAAACAGCATTGAAGCACACCTCGGCGATCAAAGACACCGTGCGTGCAATGTGCTGGCATGACGCCGATGCGCCAAGGTCCAACCCCGCCCCCATCACCAGAGAGGAGAGACCACAGGATAGTAAAGCCCCCAAAAATCGCATGGGTTTGGGCAGGCCAAGTGTGTATACAATAAATCTAAACCGAATCGCTGCTGCAACTAATGAAATCAAAGAAATAGGGACACATATTAGCTAATCACCTGCTGTAAGAGAAGAGCCATTATCTCTACTTTGGTTTCATATCATTTGTGATCAAATACTATATTTATTTGTTTCTTTTGACTTTATTTCATTCGTTTAAAAATATTTTTATTTATGTTTCCTGTCGCCCACCTCCCCTCCCTCCCACCCTCCTCTTTCTTCCTCCCACCCTCCTCTTTCTTCCTCCCACCCTCCCCTTTCTCCCTCCCCATGGTTTGTTCCTAAGTCTCTCTTTCTTCTAACATTTTCTTCAAATATTCCTCCGACAACTTAAAGTCTTCCCACCGTCTCCATTTTCTATTATGTTTCTCAAGTTGACCTTCATAGCAGCTACAAAGATAATCCATTCTGTGATTTTCAATCCGCGCAAACCATTCTTTTATATCTGGTTTGTTTTTATTTAGCCAGTTTTTTTTAATTAGCCCTTTAGCTGCGTTTATTAGTTGAGGGAACAATGTTTCCCTGTATGTTTTATTGAAACCTTTTGGATCATGAAACACACAGGCATAAATACTATTATCTAATTCCTCCCCTGTTATTTCTTTTGCGATTTCCTGGATTTCTTGCCAATATTCCTTTCCCACCATATGTGTTTGGTTGTTCCAATTTGTCCGCATTCCCTCCAACACAATGGGGAATTATCTTTATTGAACTTGTTTATCATTTCAGGTGTCTTATGCCATCTTGAAATACATTTGTAGTTCATTTTGATTGTATTTATGTCTGTTGCGGTGTTGTGTACTTTTCTTTCAAGTTGTTGATCTTTAAATTTCTTATTTATTTCTGTTTCCCATTTCTCTAAAAAAACGGGTTTCTCTTGTGTCTCTGCATCTGTCAGTATTTGATAGACTCTTGATATCACATGCTTTACTGCTGTTTGTGTAGAACACAATTTTTCTAGTGGCGTTAATTTCTTTTCGTCTCTTAATGGTGTGGGTATTGACTCAGATGTTTTAGTTGAAAATATTCCTATTAATTGATATCCCACCTGTTTTTCTCATTTATCTTCTAGAGTGATTTTATCTTCCCCTGTTCTGTAATATCTTTTATTTGTGCTGACCCCATTTTGTTTCCCAACCGTGTTTCTTTTCCTGGTATAAAAAAATTAGTGTTCGTAAGTGAAATTAAAGGTGAATTATAGATCCATTTATTCTGTTTGTGTAGAACATCCTATACTTGAAAAACATTCTTTGTTAATCCGTGCGTGTCTCCATTCAACTCTCTATATTTTCGTGGCATCCATACATTTTTATACAGTGCTATTTTACTTATACTGTTTTCTATTCAGATCCATTTTTTTTCCTTCTCTTTGTGTTTGTTTCCCCATTCTACCATTCGTGTGATAATCATGGCTCTGTAATATCTCTGTATATCTGGTGCTGCTAACCCGCCATATTTTTTCCTTCTTGTGAGTATTCCAAAATTTACCCTTGGTGTTTTATTATTCCATATGTATTTTATCAACATTGATTTTATGATCTTAAAGAAACTCTGAGGGATTGCTATGGGTAACATCTGAAATGTATATGTTATTTTTGGGAGGATGACCATCTTAAAGGCATTTATTATTCCTAACCATGAGAGAACTCTGGTTGTATTCTTTTTTATATCTGTTTTTACCTCATTTAACAAAGGAATAAAATTAGCAGAAAACAAACCATCTATTGAGGAGGTCAATCTAACCCCCACATAAGTTAATTCTCTTTTTACCCACGTATATGCATGTTGTTTTTGCAAAGCAAGCTCTTCTTTTTTCTCCACGCCAATATTTAAAATTTCTGTTTTTATAGGGTTTATTTTGAAGTTTGAAAGTTCTCCGTACTTTTTTATTTCATTAGCTATATTTAACAGGGTTGATGTTGGATTTGTTACATACATTATGATATCGTCGGCGTAAGCAGCTACCTTGTATTCTTGTTCACCTATTCTCGCCCCTTCTATTCTAGGATTATTTCGCAGGGTTGCCAGAAAGGGTTCTAACGTTAGTATATATAGAAGTGGAGAAAGTTGGCAACCTTGTCTAGTCCCGTTATACATTTCAAAAGGAGCTGACACTTTGCCATTGACCTTAACCATTGCCATTGGTCTATTATACAAGTTTTGTATCCAATGCCTAATTCTATGGCCCATCCCCAGATGTTGAAGAGTTTCCATCATAAATTCCCAGTCCACCCTGTTGAATGCTTCCTCAGCGTCTATCGACAAGAGTAGGACTGGGGATTCTACGGCCTTATTTTTCTGCAGCAATAATATAGGGCCAGATTCAGGTAGATGAGAGTATCTTTCCTCTGGAGTAACGCTTCTCATTTACGTTACTCTGAAGACCCTTTCAGCGCAAGTCCTGTAATTCACATAGCAGTTGCGCGTAAACTTGCGCCAGAGTAACGATAATGCGCTGGCGTAACCCGACGCAAGTGGAAGTGGGTGTGATCATATGTAAATGATGGGCGGAGCCCAGCGCAGAGGCTTACGTTCAGCGCATCATCCACGGAGCATGCGCAGTGAGTGCGGCTCCACTCGCCCCCTTGTGCGCATGCTCACAACTTCCGTCGGCACCACTTCCTGGGAAACGTCAGCGCAATGCGTTCCGCTGGGCGCTTAAAAGCGCTGGCGGAAACGCCATTCCGGCGCAAAAGTATTTCTGCTTCCCCCCACCCCAGGGAAGATACTTTTGTTTGGTGATGGCTGCTCCCGCTACCCCCAGAGAGAGGAGGAACCTGAATTTTAATGCCCAGGAGGTCTCGCTCATCATTTCGGCAATGGAGACGGATAATGCTTTTCTCCATGGCAAAAAAAGCCGGAAGACCAGCCGGGAGAGGAAGCAGGGCATCCTGGAGTCCATTGCTGCCAGGGTCAATGTCTTGGGCTACTCCACCCGGACTGCTGGGGACATACAAAAAAAAATTAATGATCTGCGGCGCAAGGTGAGGGACAAGGTGGCCTCCATCAGGAGGTATGAGAGGGGCACAGGTGGTGGTCCCCCATGTCCTGTCACCCTGACCGCAGAGGAGGAGGTGGTCGCACGCTGCCTGGAGAGGGAGCAGGTGGAGGGGGTCGCAGGCTATGACTCCGTGGAGGAAGGCACAAGGACAGGTAAGTGTTTTATAATCCCCTATTTGTTGTTTTGCATTTGGGGGGGGGGGGGGTACATGTGCCAAGTGTGTGGGACCACCAACATGTGTCTGCTTTGTGTCATCCACAGATGACGGAGCTGGGCCATCATCTGTCAGCGTGCATTCCACCCCATCCCCCCCACGCCATCGTGTGCCCGAGCCACTGGGTGGTGAAGAGGTTGTGGAGGAGAGTGGCCACACCACACCTGCCGAGGTGGTTGTAGAGGATCCTGCTGTGGCAGAGCAGGACTTTACCTTAGTTTTGTCTGTCTCCTCCCCTTCTCCTGGGCCGTCTGTCGTCCCCTCCCCCATCCTTGGAAGCCCCTCAAGGGCGACTCCCTCCCCCCGAGGACAACCATCTTCTGGCCCCAGGAAGGCGACCCAGAAGACCAGGGGGGTGTCTGATGGTGTCCAGGACCAGTTGGCGAGGGATCACGCCAGGCAGACGGAACAGATGGGGGCCATAGTTGGGCACTTACAGAAAGTGTCTGACAGCCTGGGCTCCGTTGCCAACCTCAGCAACGCAGTGCAGGATGTAAGCTGCAACTGCGCTGCAGTGGTCACCACTTTGGGGGAGGTGCAGGGGGATATTCGGCACCTTACTGCAGCCGTCCAGGCCAACACTGCTGCCATCCGGGACCAGGGGAGGCTGAGTCGGCGGGCCCAGCATTATCAGGTCACCCGTCAGCTCCGGATGCAGGCCCAGACGAACTCCTACCTTGGACGGATAGCCAGGGCCTTGGAGGGCATGCAGGCCACACCTGCCAGGAGTGGCCCACCTGGGGATCAGCCACCTCCAGATGCCCCCCCCCCCCCCACCCACTCCATCCAGGCAGCTGAGGAGCCAGAGAGGGGCCCCCAGAAGAAGCCCCCGGCATCCCCGATGAGGCCTTTTTTTTTTTTCTTGTTTTATATTTTTGGTTTGGACATACTCAGGTCATGAGTTTTTTTTTTCTTTTTCTCAGGTTATGAGATTTTGTTTATTTTATTTATCAGGATATGATATTTTTAATGTCTTTTTGTACTGCACACGGTCAGGAGTGCAGGGGACAGTGTGAATGGTGTGTGAATGTGAGGGGGTGGCACTCCTGAAAGTAAGGGGTGTCACCCTCGGCCGTGGTGGTGAAGTTAACCCCACGGCTGTATGAATGACGTGTGAAAGGTGTGTGAATGGACAGTGACATCATTGCGGCCTTGACGTGGCGTTACTGCTCCCAACTCCTACATGCTGGACTTGGGCTAATCCAATGTGATGTGGATGTGGTGTGTGTGATCTAGGGACATCAGTGGTGTACATGCGTGCACTGTCTGTGTTATTAATGTTTTGGTTTAGTGTCCAAAGATGCCTACGGCGAGGACCCTCCTGACTGCTCTTCCATCAGCAGACTGGTTCTCCTCTGGCAGGTGGGGACTGTGTGGGTCGGGGGTCAGGTCATCACGTATGTCAATCTGCAGGCCTTTTTTCATAGCAAAGTTATGTAGTATGCAACATGCACCGATGATCTGACACACAAAGGTAGGTGAATACAATAGGGCCCCCCTAGACTTATCCAGGCATCGGAAACGGGACTTCAGGAGCCCGAATGTTTGCTCCACCACTGCACGGGTTTTGATGTGTGCTTCATTGTATTTTCTCTCTCCTCTGGTTTGGGGGTTCCGGAAAGGAGTCATTAGATGGGGTCCCAGTGCATATGCAGAGTCACCTGGAAGGGAAAAGACAGGAGAATGTTAGTCATGCATGTGCGACTTCTGTTGTGCATCACGGGAGGGGATAGTCATGCCTGACTCCCTTGTCACTCACCAACCAGCCAGCTGTCCCCATACATGTTCTGGTTAAATTCTGCTGGGATGGGGCTCTGATTGTATATGAAGCTGTCATGGCTGGACCCAGGGTGTTTGGCACGGACGTGCCATATGAGGCGTTGGGCATCAGCTATCACCTGTACGTTGATGGAATGCCAATGCTTCCGATTGCGGTATATGTGCTCTGTGGCACTGGGGGGCTGTAGGGCCACATGTGTGCAATCAATGGCCCCCACAGTGCGAGGGAATCTGGCAATGTTGTAGAAATCTGTCATTGCCTTCTGCCGCAGCTCCTCAGTGGTGGGTCTGATGAACTGGTTGGACATGCGTCTGAGGATTGCAGGGACAACCTGGTGCACACATCTGCTCAAAGAGGACTGTGACATCCCAGCCACCACTCCACTTGTACGCTGGAATGATCCACTTGCAAGGAAATGGAGTGTTGCCAGGACCTTCACCAGTGGCTGCACTGCTTGTGAGCGGTGTGTTGGGCTGGTGATGTCATCCTGCAGGGTTGTGGTTAGTTCAAGTATTGCATCAGGGCTGAATCTGAAGAGGCGATACACCTCCTCATCCCCCATGCCAAAGAGGTTCATACGAGTGCGGTATATCCTCTCACGTGGCCGCCTTCTTGGTTCCAGGGGACCCATCAGTAGTTCTAGGACCACAATTGCCCCTGGCATGTTGGCACACAGAGGTGTTGTCCTTGCAAGTGTTGTTGTTCAGCAAGCTCCTATCGTCGGTAACGCTGCTGTAGCTGCTCTCCTGCTGACCTGTGACCGTCTGGAGTAAAGATAAAGCAGCCTTTTGTAGAAATAACTTTGCGCCGGACGGACCAGATACGCGCGGCGCATGTAGCCAGCGTATGGTGCTAATCCGTTCGCGAATTGGGAAATCTCCCTCATTTGCATATTTGCAGGGGAAATCAATGGGCGCGACTGATGCTCCCAGCGAAAATAAGCGCTGACGATACTCTGGCGTCGGAACGTTCCGCCGGTCTCTAATGACCCGTTATTGGGCGCATCTAGTTTGGTGGGTACGGGCACATAGAAACGACGGCGCATCATCACAGTTACGCGGCGCATATCCAAATACTCCAGCGCAAGTGTTCGTGAATCTGGCCCATAGTTTTTAGGGTGTTATCTCTGCCTTCTCGTCCCGGTATAAACCCAGTCTGATCTGGGTCTACCCACTCAGGCATTAGGTCCTTTAGTCAGGTGGCAAGAATTTTTGCATATCATTTTGTGTCGGTATTTAGTGGGGCTATAGGCCTTTAACTGGAACATAATGTCTTATCTTTCTCAGGTTTTGGTATGATGGTAATATGGGCCAATAAAGATTAATGTTGCATTTATTTTTCTTCTCCAATTTGATTGAAATACTCACATAGTCTCGGGACCAGCTGTTTTTAATTTTTTTTGTAGTATTTGATGGTAAACCCATCTGGTCCAGGGATTTTCCCGGTCGGTGTTTCTTTTAATGCTCTTATAATTTCTTCTTGTGTAATCTCTGCTTCCAAGGCTGTCAAACGTTCTTCTTGTATTTTTGGCAGATTCGCACTTTTTAAATATTCTTGTATTTTTTCCTTCCTCTTCTCTTTCTCCATACGTGAGTCTTCCCTTCCAATTGCATATAGTGTACTGTTATATGTATGAAATGCGCTTGCAATGTCTATAGTTTAGGGATTTGTTACGCTTTAGCATTTTTGCAAGATATTTTCCGGGCTTATTTCCTCCTTTATATTGCTCCTTTCTTATCCTGAAAAACTCCTTTCTTGTTTCCTGTTCCATTAGGTCTTTCAACATCTCCCTTTTTATCATTAAGGCACGTTGGATTTCGGTTTTCACATCCCTTTTATGTCTTTGTTCTAACTCATATATATCTCTCAAAATCTTTCTGATGTTAATTTCTCTTTCTTTTTTTTTTATCTGGCTCCGATAGCTATTAGTTGTTCTCTTATAACAGCCTTGTGTGCTTCCCATACAGTTGCTTTACTTAGTTCTGCTGTATCATTGGCCAGGAAATATTGATCGATTTCTGTTTCTATTATCTTCTCTACTTCTTGATCTTCAATTTATTCTCCAGGCTCCTTTTCCCGTTATTTCCCTGTTGACTTTTCGTTCCATTGTCACAGGGGTGTGGTCTGATAGTGTGGCTATTTCTATGTTCGATTCCGCGACTTCCTCCAGTAGACTATGTTCAATCAATATATAGTCCAGTCTTGAGTACATTCCACTATTGAGTGATAGGTGTAATCTTTTATACTTGGATGTTGAATCCTCCAGATGTCTACTAATTGATGTTCGAATAATTTTCTTTTTAATCTTCTTAAGTCTTTTGTTTCTATGTTGACTACTCTAGAAGTGGAGTATAGTTTGCTGTCCATATTAAAATTTAAGTCCCCTGCCAATATTAGGTGACCTTTTTTGAATTCGCCGAGTTCCTTTAAGATCTCTAGCAGGAATTTTTAGGATGCTTATTAGGGCCATATACATTGGCCAGAGTATATTTTATGCCAGAGATGGTTCCGATCAGGAACAGAAATCTACCATCCGGGTCGACCTTTCTCTCTTCTATCTTGAAGCCAAAATTCTTCCCGAAGCCAATTGCCACCCTTTTTGCCCTTTTTGCCCTTTTTGTAGGGGTGTCACCGTAGTACCATATAGGGATTTCCTTTGAGTATAATTTAATATTGCTCTCTAGTGCCAGATGTGTTTCTTGCAGAAATATTATTTCAGTGCCTTTTCTTTTTAGTTCCCGCATTACCATATGCCGCTTCTGTGGAGAGTTGAGCCCTCTGACATTGTATGTTATAAATTTTATTGAGCCCATTTTTATTTTTTATTCTTATTGGCTAATTCGTCTTTCTCCAAACTTCCTTCCTTGTTTCCTAAACAGGGATGGAGGGAACCCAGGCCCCGTTTTGCACCAGGGGTTCCTCCCTCCCCACACCGCAACAGACAGTGGGTCGGCCACGAATTGTCTATTTTGTTTTTTCCTTTTTGAACAAACCATTTCCCTTCTACCCCATTGTTCCCTCCCATACCCTCCCCTTCCTCCCATCCCCCCAATCCCTTTGCACTTTTTGATGTTCTAGACCCATGGTCTTTGCAGGTACCTACAACTTTTCCTTACCTGCCTACTAAGTGCGCCGAAGGGCGCGAACTGTCTGGCGCTATTGTCTACCCCCTTTGGGCGACACAAGAGCTCTCCACAAGTCCCGGTCTCCAGCCCCCTTCTGTCTATTTCTTGTTATTCCTCCCTACCCCATGCCCCTGTTGCTCCTGCTGTTCCCTTCTCAAAAAAAAAATATTATCCCTCCCCCCTCATGACTTTCTCCCAGGAACTAAATGCCATACCTCCTCGTCCTGCATTTCCACTTTTTGACTCGTACTACACCCCCTTAGAGCTTCAGGTACAGGAATATTCAGTTTCCCACAGAACTGTACTTCTTCAATGAACCTAAGTTTCACTGTTTGACCGTTCTTTTTCCCCACCAAGCATGCGGGAAAACCCCAGTTATACTGGATCTCATGTTCTTGTAATGTTTTTATTAGAGGTTTTAGAGCCCACTTTCTCCTTAGTGTGTCTTGGGATAAATCTGGATATATTTCTAATGCTTTTTCTTCGTATTTTAATGGTGGCTCCCCCTTCATACTTCTCCATATTTGATTTTTTTCCTCCAGTTTCTCAAACCTTACTATTATGTCCCTTGGAATCTCTGTGGGGATTCTCATGGGTCTCCTTATCCTGAAGGCTTCTTCAATCTTTATGCTGTTTATTTATTGGTTTCCCAACAAGTAAATATTTTCACCATGATTTCTTTCAGATCTTCTTTCTGGGGGTGTTCAGGGAGCACTCTAACTCTCAGATTCCTTCTCTTGTTCTTATTTTCTTGTTCTTCCATCTTGTAAGCTTGTTCCCACTGTTCTAATCTAAGAGATTTTATTTCACCTTTATGTTTTTTTATCATGTTTGTATGGGTGTCCGCTTTATTTTCTACCTTTTCTACTCTGGTGAGTAAGTGTCCTACATCATTATGAATTATAGCTATTTATTTTTTCAGTGAAGACTCCAAACTTTTCAGTGATTTTTCCAAGGCTGCAAACATGGGGCCAGATTCACAGAGCGATTACACCGGCGTAACAGGAGATGCGCGGCGTAAGTCTAAATTTGCGCACTTGCCCAGTGCCACCACTCATATCTGGTGTCACAGTAGATTAAAAAAAAAAATCAATTTTGACTGTAATAGAATAGCAGTTAGTTGTCTGCAAGCATGTGTGTCAGGCCTAAAGCATCTACTCTGCCAACTTCTGCCAGTGCACAGTGCCACTCATATCTGGTGTCACAGTAGCTTGCACGCATAGTACAACTAAACTAATCTAAAAAAAAGGCCCACACTGCAGAATCATTGTTTTCTGGGTCAATTAATTGTCACTGAACTACCTCAGCACGACCATAGGCTTTGAAAAAACCCCATCGCCTCCATGTGTCATGATTGTGTCAACTATTGACAACTCTTTGCGGTTGTCTAAAATATATTCCATACACGTCCCCTGATAGCGGACATAACAAGGACTAAACTGATAGTACTGATAAACTGAATAGTAACTGAATAGTACTACTTAACCACTTAAGGACCACCGCATGTACATTTACGTCGGCAGAATGGCAACGACAGGCACATCAACGTATATATATACGTTGGTGCCTTGGGGGGGTTGGGGGGTCCGATCCCCCCCCCCTCGTACATGCGGCGGTCCACGCGGCTGTAGGACCGATCCGACAAGAGGGGGCGGCTTTTCTTTTTTTTCTGCCCCCTCCGGATCGCTCCCAGCCAATGCGCGCGCACGCCCGCCCGCCCTGTCACTTCCTCCTCCTGTGTAAACACAGGAAGGAGGAAGCGATGTGATCTCTCCCTCGGCGTTTTTTTCAACCACCGCTGAGGAGAGATCACCACACAGTAAGTCCTGCACTAACACTACACTACACTAACACTACGCATAGTCACATTTAACCCCCCCGATCGCCCCCAATGCAGTAATCATACATGTATGATTACTGTATTTAGTGTCAGTGTGACAGGCAGTGTGACAGTCAGTTAGTGTTAGGTCCTGGGTAGCCCCCGTACCCCCCCCTAATAACGTTTTAACCCGTTGATCAGCGCCCTAGTTAACCCTATCATTCCCTATTGCCAGCATCACTAAGCGATCATTTTTCTGATCGCTGTATTAGTGTCGCTGTTCCCGCTAGGTAGCTAATTTTTTTTTTTATTGCGATTTTTTTTTTACTAAAGACATGTGGCTAAATACATTTTGGCCTAAATGTTTGACTAAAATTTAGTTTATTGATTTTTCTTATAACAAAAAGTAAAAAATATTGATTTTTTTTCAAAAATGTCTCTCTATTTTTGTATATAGCGCAAAAAATAAAAATCGCAGAGGCGATCAAATACCACCAAAAGAAAGCTATATTTGTGAGAAGAAAAGGACGCAAATTTTGTTTGGGAGCCACGTCGCAGGACCACGCAATTGTCTGTTAAAGCGACGCAGTGTTGAATCGCAAAAACCCCTTGGGTCATTTGGCAGCATATTGGTCCGGGTTTTAAGTGGTTAAACACACCACTCATATCTGGTGGCACAGTACATTGCAAGCCGTACACGCAGTGCCCCAAATTGGAAGTAAGAGGACCGACCAAGCATCTTTTTCCATCTCCCAGTTCCTAAAATCTATTCCATACACCGGCCCCTGATAGGGGACAAAACAGAGATTAAACTGTTAATTTAAAAAAAAAAGAGGACAGCCTCTGCGGAGATGAGATTACTGAACCCTGCACAATAGCTGTAGGCTCATGCGTCCTTTTGCGGAGGTGACAAACCTGGTCAGTCAAACCCAAGGCAACATCATCAACCTCATCCCATATGCATTTTTCTGGAGCATGCCCTGCCAAGAGTGCTGGATCAGGCCGTAGATGAGCATGAAGAGGAAGAGTTGTGGTCACCATCACCACCAGAAACAGCCTTGTCGTCGTCAATTGCTGGACCTGCGGCAACTCAGAGAGTGAGTGAGTGAGTGAGTGAGTGAGTGAGTGTTTCCATTCCTTGGAATAAGGAAGGCCCTGCCTTCAGAAGAGATGAGTTTTAATCATTCTCCTGAAGGCCAAGTGGTCCGACTCCAGACGGATGGTGGTTGGTAGTGCATTCCACAGTCGCGGTCCTTGGACAGCAAATCTCCGATCTCCTTTGGACTTGTATCTTGCCTTCGGGATGTGCAGTAAATTTTGATTTGTGGATCGCAAAGTGCGATTGGGGTTATGGGCTTTAATTTTTTCGCATAGATATTGGGGAGCGTTTCCTTGAATACACTTGTGTGTAAGGCATAGTGCCTTTAAAGTGATTCTGTCTTTCACTGGTAGCCAGTGAAGGGATCTAAGCGAAAGGGAGATTGACTCCCATGGTTTTTTCCCAGTCACTAAACGAGCAGCCGTATTTTGAACGACTTGCAGACGAGTGATTTGGTATTTGGGAAATGGAGGGCATTTGCATAGTTGAGTCTGGAATTAACGATTGTACCCACCACGACTGCAATGTCCTCTTTAGGGATGAAGGGGGTGAGTCGGCATAACTGGCGCAGCAGATAATGGGATCCGCTGACTACAGACCCTATTTGTGCATCCATTGTCATGTGGGAGTCAAAAATGATAATGAAAAAGTGATAATTTTCCCCAGGATGGGCGGAGGGGTCCAAGTTGAGGTGGGGAGACTTTTCCTGTTTGCGTGAAACAGGAGAAGCTCGGTTTTCGAACCATTGAATTTTAGATAACTGGATGTCATCCAGTTATCTATTAGGGTGAGGGTTCTCTCTAATCCAGGGGAGTGATCCTTTCCATTGCTGACGCAAGATACAGTTGTGTGTCGTCTGCGTAGGAATGGTAAAGTAGCTTCTGGTTGCTGATGATCTCAAAGAGGGGAGGGAGATAGATATTGAACAGTACCGGAGACAAGGGAGATCCCTGAGGGACTCCGCATGATACCGTACGCATTTCAGACATGAAAGATCCCAATTTCACTGTTTGTAATCTGTTTTCCAAGAAGGAAGAGAACCAAGGTAGATCCGCTTCCGTGACTTCGGCCACTTCAGCTAGCCTAGCAAGTAGTAGTCCATGGTCTACCGTGTCAAAGGCCGCACTTAGGTCCAACAGGATCAGGAGAGAGGATTTTCCTTCATCTGCGGCCTCTACAACATCATCCCATATTTTTACCAGAGCCGTTTCAGTTCCGTGCCCTGGCCGGAAGCCTGATTGAAACGTATCAAGTAATTTTTGGGTTTCTAAATGCTGTTGTAACTGTTGTACAACTTCTTTCTCCATTATTTTGGAGAAAACATTTAGACCCGTTATGGGTCTCCTATTGTTTGTGTCTTTCGGGTCAAGGGTGGGTTTTTTCAGGATAGGTTTTATGGTACCTTGTTTCAACAAGGAGGGCACCATGCCTTCCTTGAATGATGGATTTATAAGCTGCGTGATAGCTGGTGCCAATATATCGGCACATTCTTTCAGCAGTTTAGTGGGAATAATGTCATTGGGTCCTGTGCTGTTGTGCAGAGTCCCAATGATATTTTTAGTGGCAGCGATGGAGATGGGTTTTTAAGGTGAATTTCTGTGCTTGAGGCGTGTATATAATGGTATCGGGGTTGGGATTCGGGGCGGGATTCTTGCAGATTTCATTTTGCTCAAAGCTTATCCGGATTCTTTCAATTTTACTAACGAAATAATCCGATAGTTCGTTGCAAAATTCTTGTGAATCAGCATTGGGGGGCTCTAAGCAAGCTGGATTCATCGATTGTGAAACCAGCTTGAAGAGTTTGCGGGGGCGGTTTAGGACCTTGGTGATGATGATGGCGAAATGATTTTTTTTTGCTATAAAGATTTCTTTATGATATTTCTTTGTTATTGTCTTATAAATAGTGTGGTTTCTATCTGAAGGGCTCCTTTTCCAGGCAGCTTCTGGTCTTCTACGCTCTTGCTTTAGCAACGTCAGCTGGTCGTTAAACCAGCCGGCGTTGTTTTTCCGGATGCAAGTTTTGCGTTTTGGTGCCACCCAGTCGGCGGACTGAAGTAGCGCCTTGTTGATGGCGTCAAGTGTTTCTACTGCTGTTCGTTGTTGTTGTATTGTGTTTATTTTATTTCCTAGGGTCGTTTTGAAGAGTTCCGAGTGGAGCTTCTTCTGGGACCTAGTCCAGTGAGTTATCACCGGTTTTCTTGTTTTATTTGGCCTGAGGTGGTTGGCTATTATAAATTTAATGGCATGGTGATCGGTCCATGGTAGTGGCTCATTTTGCCCGATCTCAATTTCCAAATCCTGTTTGAAAATGAGATCGAGGGTATGGCCTGAGGCATTTGTGGAGCCTCGAATTAATTGCTGCAGACCTAATCCTTCTAGATGGTCGATGCAGGCGTCAGTGACTGGGTCCAACGGGGAGTTGGCCCAGAGGTTGAAGTCCCCCAGCACCAAAAGGTGTTTGATGCTTAGGGTGTAAGAGGAGATGAATTCTGTTAATGATGTGACAAGGTGCGTTTTTGGGCCAGAAGGTCTATAGCACAGTTGCATATGGACCGTGTCTTGGGGGTTTGTTTGCAGCTGTAGAGTGAGGGTTTCCATGAACGGAAGTGAGTATTGGAGGACTGGTTTGGTGATCAAGAGGTTAATCTTATGGATCACCGCCAGGCTTCCCCCTCTTTGCCCCACTCTGTTCTGCATTTGGATGCGATCATTTGTAGGCACCAATTCTTCCAGAATGGTGTTGCAATCACCTGTGAGCCAGCTTTCTGTGATAGAGGCAATCTATATCGTGTAGAAGGATGAAATCATGGATTTCTTCCCGGTGTTTTACTGCCGATCTGGTGTTGACCAGAGTGTAGGATATGCGTTTGGACTGGGGTGTTCTGATGCAATTTTTTACTGTTAATCGTCTATTGATTCTTAACAGTTGTTCGCCTTTTAGGGCTTTTTCGGTGACCATTGGGAGTGTTGAGGCAAACGGTTTTAATTCCCAGATGGTTTCTGCAGAGTATTTCAGATAACCCATTGTTGCAGAAAAAAAACGGGAAGTATTTATGGGGGGGTGGTTTTGGCGATGCTGGGGCAGAGGAATAGGGAAGCGAAGCGAACCTGTCACTTCTCTATGTCCTCCCTTTTTTTTCAATTGGTCCAGAGGAAGGCAAAAAACCCCAGGCGTGCTGTGCCAATCTGCCCTATCTGGGGAAAAAAATTCCTTCCTGATCCCAATAGGCGATCGGTCGTAACTCTGTGTAATAAAAATCTTTAATTTGATGCTATAGCGCAGCTGCCCCTATACCAGGCAGCTGCGCTCCGTGATTCCTCTTCCCCGCGTCACTTCCGGTGTGCGCGCCGTGCGTTCCAGCCTGGAACGCGGAAGTGTGATTAGAGGTTTTTCATGTCACTTCCGGGGCGCCCACCATGCGTTCCAGCGTGGAACACGGAAGTGCGACTGCACCTCTCCTTCCCCGCGAATTGCGGGTATTTAAACGCCTAAGAATGACGGCAGGGTGTTCTGATATTTTGTTAGACACCTGCCGTCATGTTCTAGCAACCACGCACCTCGAGGATCCCCAAGATGCACTACAGCCCCTGCACCACTTCAACCTGGTAACCTAACTTCAAATACCAGCTACGAATCCTAGGCTTCCTGCTTTGGTCACCTTGTACCCTCTACGCCAGGACCTCTCCACCAGCCTGTACAGCTTTATTACCTGCTCAGAACTCTTACTCAAAGCCTGCAAAACCGCAAGTATTTGTGCTGAGAAGAGCACTTGCTTCAATGTCAGACCTTAATGCTAACAGCTCATTATACTTCTGCTTGTAGCTGCATGTCTCGCCTGGGACACTTTGCTTTCATTTCCAGATAGATGTGACATAACATTATCCATTTCTGTTCTTTAGCTTATTAATCCTGTTACTACTTAGATTGTGTGGGCTTTCGCTTTGCTGTATGCATCTGCTTCTACGGTACCTGGTTAATAGTACCCAGCTACGCTTATGCCACAATAAGGTAGCATTTAGTTTCTTACATGAATTACTTTGAGAGGTTGTGATGAACTAACCCGAACTTTCTGTGAAACTGAAAGTGAACTAGTGGTTTAACCTGAGAAACCTCTGCTACGTTAACAGGTTTAATCCATCAGTACCGGCCTGGTGTAACGTGACATAATATCAGAACCGCATATATACCTTTACAAATGGATCCAGGGGATTTCGCTAATCATCTAGTTGTTCTATCACAGAGAGTAGAGACCCTTAATGCCTCTATGAATGAACTTCGCCTAGAAAATGAAGTGATACGTAATCAAGCTCACGCCCAACAGCGTGATAGGCCCGAACCCAAGGTTTGCTCCCCAGAACCTTTTTCAGGGGACCGAAAACGTTTCCGTCAGTTTATCAGCTCCTGCCGACTCATGTATGAATTACGGCCCCGCACATACTACTCAGATAGGATTAAGATCCTTACTCTAGTTTCCTACCTCAAGGGTGAGCCTCGCGTTTGGGCTGACGCTTATGTTGAAGAGCATGGCGATCTCCTAGGTTCATTTAATAGTTTTTTAGATGAGTTGTCTCTCTTATACGAGGACCCGAATAAACAACTTACTGCAGAAAATACTATTAGACAGCTCAAGCAAGGGAAGAGGCCCGTTGAAGAATATATATCAGAATTCAAATGTTGGAGCAGGGACACACAATGGACTGACATTGCTTTACGTAATCAATTCCGCATTGGCCTTTCTGAGGCCATGAAGGATGAGATCGCACGCATTGAGCTTCCCCCTACTTTAGAAGATCTTATGCAAATATCCCTCACTATTGACCGACGTATTAGAGAAAGAAAGGCTGAGCGTGCTACCTCCTTCCCTGTCTCACCCCCCAAGAGATATAATACTCCACCTAAAGTTGTTCCTATGGAACTTGGAACTGTTAAAGGCCCTCTCTCTCCTGCAGAGAAGCAACGTCGCAGAGCACATAACCTCTGCCTCTACTGTTTTCAGCCCCAGACCACATGGTATCTACTTGTCCTCTACTCAAAAAGAATACTGAAGGTACAATCTCTAACATTTGCAAGACCAGCCCCCCTCATACCACCTCTAATCAATTCACATTTATTACTCTTGTTTTACAGTGGGAACATAATACTACTACTATTGATGCCATGGTTGATACCGGAGCCTGTGGAATTTCATTGACTCAGAGATCGTAAAGTCCAATAAAATTCCCTCTATTCTCAAATCCACACCACTCTCTGTCACCTTCATTGACGGTTCTACCTCCACCTCCGGTCCTGTCTTATCCCAAACCATTCCTATTCTGGTGACTTGTGATAACCACCATGTAGAAACCTTGGTTTTCAATATAATTCCTTCCCCTCTTTTCCCAATTATTCTTGGTCTGCCATGGCTACTACTACACCAACCAATTTTCATATGGTCTACTTCATCCCTTAAATTGACTTCCTCATACTGTAATCAAAATTGCTACACCACTGCCCCAGTGCTTAGCCTCCAGCTTGATGCCAATGTTCTCCCGAATTACCTTCAAGACTTCAGTGATGTCTTTAGTAAAACCAATGCAGAGAGACTTCCCCCTCACAGGATTTACGACTGTCCGATTGATTTAATTCCAGATAGTCCTATCCCAACCGCTCATATATACCCATTATCTCAACCTGAACTAGGACACCTAAAGGAGTACATAGATGAGAATCTAAAAAAGGGGTTCATTAGACATTCCACTTCCCCTGCCAGTTCCGCTATGTTCTTTGTTAAAAATAAGGATGGTTCTCTCCGTCCCATCATTGATTACCGGTAGAGCGCCTCCAATCCTCAAAGATTTATACAAAATTAGATCTCAGGGGTGCATATAATCTCATTCGGATACGCTCTGGAGATGAGTGGAAGACTGCGTTCAAGACCAGATACGGCCTATTTGAGTACACCGTCATGCCATTTGGCCTCTGTAATGCACCGGCCACCTTTCAGTGGTTCATAAATGATATTTTCAGAGATTTGCTTGATATCTGCGTAGTTATATATCTAGATGATATTTTAATTTACTCAGATTCCCTCGAGCTCCACGTCAAACATGTTCGTTGGGTTTTAGCCAGGCTTAGAACACATTCCCTGTATGCAAAATTGGAGAAATGTATTTTTAGCCAAACCAATGTCACCTTCTTGGGATACCACATCACCCCTCAGGGTATTCAGATGGATCAATCCAAAGTGGATTCCATTATTTCCTGGCCAGTTCCGTATTCAAGGAAAGCTCTCCAACGATTTCTGGGATTCTCCAATTACTACCGTAAATTTATTAAAAATTTCTCTGCAATAGTCAAACCATTGAATGCCCTCACTAGTTCTAAGACATCTTTCACCTGGTCTCCGAAGCACAAACTTCCTTTTCCACCTTAAAGCACTGTTTCTCCTCCGCTCCTGTTCTGCAACTCCCTAATCCTTTATTTCATTATACTTTGGAAGTTGATGCATCCCATTATGCCTTGGGAGCTGTACTCTCTCAACGCCCGACTCTCTCTGAATCCTTGCATCCAGTAGCCTACTACTCCAGAACACTAACACAAGCTGAAAGAAATTACCCTATCGGTGAAAAGGAACTCTTGGCTATTAAAGTTGCCTTAGAGAATTGGAGACATTTACTTGAAGGTTCAACTCATCCAATAACTATACTCACTGACCACCGTAATCTACAACATCTGAAATCCTGCAAGACCCTCTCTGCTCGTCAGGTTAGATGGACTCTCTTCTTTGACAGGTTTGACTTTTTTATAACCTATCGACCCGCTTCACAAAACATTAAAGCAGACTCTCTCTCACGAATGTCTGAAGATCAATTCACGGAGAACCCACCAGTCTCTATCATCCCTCCTCATCGTTTCATTGGCAATGTCACTTCGTTTAGGCAGTTACTCTCCAAGACCCTATCTACAGAAACTTGTAACCTTCCAACAGGCCTTATCAAACATCCTGACGGGCTATATACCTACCAAAATAAAATGTATGTACCCCCCAAACTGCAGATTCCTTTACTCTGACTACTTCACGATTCTCCATTAGCCGGTCATCCTGGCATTACTAACACCATTCACCTTGTCAAGAGACATTACTGGTGGCCCTCTCTTTCTAAATCTGTACACCAGTATGTAAAATCATGTGACGTTTGTGCCCGCAACAAATTATCCAGAAAACCTCCTTTCGGTTTATTGGCACCACTTCCAGTACTCAGAGACCCTGGGAGGTAGTCTCTATTGATTTTATTGTAGACCTCCCTAGATCAAAGGATACTAATACTGTTATGGTTACCGTTGACCTCCTAACTAAAATGGCACACTTCACTCCCTTAAAGAAACTACCAACTTCCTTAGAGACGGCAAAAGCCTTTATCGACACAGTCCTTAGACTACATGGCTTACCCTCCCAAATTATCTCGGATCGTGGATCTCAATTCATTTCCAAATTTTGGAAAGCCCTTACTACCACCTTACAGATCGATCATAGACTATCAACTGCCTACCATCCTCAGACAAATGGTCAAACCGAACGTATAAATCAAATTTTGGAACAATATCTACGCTGCTACTGTACACATCTTCAAGATGATTGGAATCCTTTACTGCCTTTGGCTGAGTATGCCTACAATAACTCCACTAGTTCTTCTACCCGATTTTCTCCATTTTACGCCAATTATGGGTTCCACCCCAACAACTTACCTTCCTCGTTCCTCCCAAATCCAGTACCTGCAGTCACAGACTATCTATCTTCCATAAAGAAGACACTCCACCTTCTACGTACCAATTTGGAGTGTGCACACGCAACACAGAAGAAAATACTATGATTCACACCGCTCTACGCCACCAACATACAAGGTGGGGGATTTAGTTTGGTTATCCACACGCAATCTCACACCTCAAATATTCCCTCCAGGAAACTGGAAATCAATCTCCACGGGACCAAACCCATTTCGCTATATTATTAATCCCAATGCTGTCAGACTCTCCCTACCACCAGACTGAAAGGTACATCCATCATTCCACGTGTCACTCATCAAACCTTACATCTCTAACCCCCTTTCCTAACAGGAAACCACTCCACCACCTCCTGTACAAGTTCTCAGTGAAACCGAATACATTGTCGAAAATTTTTTAGATTCCAGAAAAAAGCTTCTAATCTTCAATACCTCATACGCTGGAAAGGCTATGATCAGTCTGATGACTCTTGGGAAGATTCTTCAATAATACATGCTGCACACTAATCAAACAATTTCATCAGAAATATCCTAACAGACCCGCTCAACCTGGTACCTCTATAAGAGCTCCCTTGAGGAGGGGAGTATGTAATAAAAATCTTTAATTTGATGCTATAGCGCAGCTGCCCCTATACCAGGCAGCTGCGCTCCGTGATTCCTCTTCCCCGCGTCACTTTCCGGTGTGCGCGCCGTGCGTTCCAGCCTGGAACGCGGAAGTGTGATTAGAGGTTTTTCATGTCACTTCCGGGGCGCCCACCATGCGTTCCAGCGTGGAACACGGAAGTGCGACTGCACCTCTCCTTCCTTCCCCGCGAATTGCGGGTATTTAAACGCCTAAGAATGACGGCAGGGTGTTCTGATATTTTGTTAGACACCTGCCGTCATGTTCTAGCAACCACGCACCTCGAGGATCCCCAAGATGCAACTACAGCCCCTGCACCACTTCAACCTGGTAACCTAACTTCAAATACCAGCTACGAATCCTAGGCTTCCTGCTTTGGTCACCTTGTACCCTCTACGCCAGGACCCTCTCCACCAGCCTGTACAGCTTTATTACCTGCTCAGAACTCTTACTCAAAGCCTGCAAAACCGCAAGTATTTGTGCTGAGAAGAGCACTTGCTTCAATGTCAGACCTTAATGCTAACAGCTCATTATTCTTCTGCTTGTAGCTGCATGTCTCGCCTGGGACACTTTGCTTTCATTTCCAGATAGATGTGACATAACATTATCCATTTCTGTTCTTTAGCTTATTAATCCTGTTACTACTTAGATTGTGTGGGCTTTCGCTTTGCTGTATGCATCTGCTTCTACGGTACCTGGTTAATAGTACCCAGCTACGCTTATGCCACAATAAGGTAGCATTTAGTTTCTTACATGAATTACTTTGAGAGGTTGTGATGAACTAACCCGAACTTTCTGTGAAACTGAAAGTGAACTAGTGGTTTAACCTGAGAAACCTCTGCTACGTTAACAGGTTCAATCCATCAGTACTGGCCTGGTGTAACGTGACACTCTGGATCAATTTATGAAAGAGGGGGGTGTTAGCTTTCAGATTGGGAAAAAGAAGGCCTGTGTCAGGGAGGGTGAGGGGGGGGTGTGTGGGTGGTGTATGTAGTCCTATAGGTGTACCAAGATGGCCGCCGAACGGGACTAGGCCCGAGCCGGGGGCTAAGGTACAGGAGGGGACCGTCGGGGGGAGAGAAAGGGCCTGCGAGGGATACAGCGTGGGGGGGTCCTCGGGGGGGCCCGAAGATCGGTGGTGAAATCACTTTTAATTATTTTATGGTACTTTTCGGCGTGCGGGGGGGGGCGTCCCGCTAGGCCGCGGGCGAAGCCGCAGACTTTCCTGGGACGCCCTCCTGCACTCATGGCCGCAATCCTGGTTACGGGGCTGTCTCAGAGCCCCGAGGATTGCAGTGGTGAGGTGGAGAGCAAGGGATCCCGGAGGGGAGAGGAGGGCGGCGGGATGGAGTGTGTGATGACGGGGGGGGGGGGGGTCACGGTCGTTCGCTCCCCGGGACTTGGAGAGCAACGGCTATCCTAAGAAGGACGGCCGTATCCAGTCCCAGGGGGTAGACCAGGCTGACCAGGTGAGGGCTTACCTTGTCAGGGGGAGAGTAGGGTTGCTGCTCCTGGAAGCGATAGCTGTGAGGCTGGGCTGAGCTGGCCTGGGCTGGGACAGAGCTGAGTGCAGGGACCTGCCTGCCTACCTGCCTGCTTGCCTGGAGCCAAAGAATACACGCCCTACTGCTAGGAAGACGTGCGCCGTAGTGTGCTCCTGCAGCTAATCCAAGTCGGTGCTAAGCCAGAGAGAGGAGTCTGAAGAAGAGGAGTCAGAGGAGGAAGGTGGCTTTGAGGAGGTGGAAGACCAACCACAGCAGGCGTCCCAGGGGGCTTGTTGTCACCTTTCAGGGACCCTTGGTGTTGTACATTGCTGGGTGGAGGAAGAGACATTCAATGACTGTCAGGTCACCTGTGGCCAGGTGACAAGTGCACCCAGTTGGGGTCAGGGATGTACCACAGGTTAGTGAACCCTATAGCCGACTGCTGCTATCAGAGAGAAAGTGTGAACCCAAGATCGCCCAGGGCGCGGAGTCTAAGACCCAGCTTTGTGTTCACCAGAGCCTCTAGTGGTGAGGATGGCCTTCGCCACAGCTGGATCCAGGTCGCGATCCCTAGGATCCCCTAGGTCACACTCCGCAGGGAGAGAGGGGAAGCAACAAGCAGGACAAACGGTAGTGATGGCTAAGCCGAGGTCAGGGCAACAGGCAGACAGGGGTAACCGAGGGACAGGCAAAAGGTCAGGGGCACAGGCAAACAGAAGAAGTCATGGACGAGCCAAAAACGGTACTGTGGCAAACCCAGCCACTTCTGGAACGCTGGACGTTACATGTCAAAAGGTTGTCTGTATTATATGCTATGTATTCTGCTGGGTCTTATGTGGGCATAGTAATTCGTATGCTGGCAGCCGTAAGCCACTAGCATTCAAATACTTCGTTTTATGTTGCCCAATCGGTGTTCGGCAGTTTTAAACCGAACTCCCACAACACATAACCCCAGACCCCAGCTATCAAGCGACTTTTCCCTCGTGCAGCAATGCCTGATGGGAGAATTATCCAAAATGTTAAGTTCCCCATGTGGTCCTCACTGTATTACCCCTGCAAAATCTGTTTGGCTGCTTGGAAACCCCTTGCATGGGGAATTATATAAATATGGAAGCCTGTGAATAAAAAGTCTGTTGACTCTCAGAGCTGTGTTTCGTCCGGTTACTGGGGGAGATTTGGGACATTGCCTTACTTTTCAACGCTGACTGTGGATTTACCCTGGTTACCAGCGGAGATCGTGGAGTTTAATATTGTACTCCGCTACAGGTACCCAGGAAGATAATCGTAGCACACTGCAGACAGGAACTTAAGCAAACCACACTGTTGAACAGCACTGCAGGCCTGTAGTGCAACAGTTAATATAGACTTCCTGGGATGGCCTTCGTGGGGCCATACAGGAAGGAGAGGAAATAAGAAGGTATCCAGAACAGGGTCAGGCCTCTTAATGGACAGATGGAGACAGCTAAGTTGCCAGACTATTGCATATCCATGACAATGACGTCAGTGAGGACAAGGAACGGGACATGGCTAGCTTGGTATCCAACCTTGTGCAAATGGGGAGTTTGCGGTTGTGCAAATGGACTGTTTGCGGTTCTTTGCCGTGCGTTAAACGGGGAGTTTGGTCTGTCACTGTGAAGCAGCGTCACCCTTACACTACCTGATCGATACAACATCATACCCGATGTTTTAAAGCACGTTATTCCAAACAATTTAGGAATGTTAGGTGATTTATGCCCTTTATGGATTAAAATCCGACTTTGCGTCAACTACGTAATTTTCCATGGGAGTTTTGCCATGGATCCCCCCCCGGCATGCCACAGTCCAGGTGTTAGTCCCCTTGAAACAACTTTTCCATCACTATTGTGGCCAGAAAGAGTCCCTGTGGGTTTTAAAATTTGCCTGCCTATTGAAGTCTATAGCGGTTCGCTCGGTTACCCCTGTTCGCAAACATTTGCGGAAATTTGCGTTCGCTGTTCGCGAACGGAAATTTTTATGTTCGCAACATCTCTAGTCTTGATACCATGTGATCACTGTAATGTCTAATTACAGAAGTCACACGCTATTACCTTTGCTGAAGATCTCTTCTCTAATTCATACAACAGAGGAAGGAGAAGAATTGTAGTAAGTTATGAATGAGAAATTAATAAATGGATCTGATATTCCTTGACTGTTATTAACCCTTTCATGCCAACCTACTTTTCATACGTATGATCTCTAGCCTGTCTGTCACCTGTATATTAACCCTTCACCTCCATTATCCTGCACATTAACCTCTTCATCAGACGTAGCAGAGGAAAGCACCTCAGTGAGACATGAGTGTATGAATCAAAAACCAGGATGTCGTCTGACAAATTATCTCTGGAGACTTTCTATCAGCCACTGCCCAAGATGTTGACATACTACAGGGTGAATCAGCCGTAACACCTTCTTGCATCTCCGAGCCCTTATATTTGTAGGCCAGTGTTATTACCTTGACTTATATAAGCCATTGCTAAGGTGTTGTCTATTGTCAGCAGTACTAACTTGCCTCAAATCAATTGCTGTAAAACTAGTAAGCCTGCGGTGCAATGCTGTATCTTGGCCTAGGCCAATAAGGCCCAGGCCTAGGGCAGCACTTTGCAGGGGGGCAGCATGAAAAGAGTCCCTGCCAGCTTGCGCATATACTTTTAGTGTAGCACCACTCTTATAAGGGGGACTGGGCCACACAACGAATTGGTCTGGCACCCTCAGCCGCAGCCGCACTGCTGCCGGTATGATAGGGATGGTGCAGACAAAAGGGACACTGACGTGGTCACCTATACCTGTCAGGTAGTTAGTAGGACTCTACTGCAATCCTTTGCTTGTGTCAGTTGTACATATTAAGGGATCTTAATTTTTTTCCATTTTGGATAGAGTAAGGGATGGTTATTTTTAGGCCATAAATTCATTTACCTTCATTTCCTGCCCCATAGCCAAACAGGAAGTGAGAGGAAATCTCTTCAGATTAATGGAATCCCCCCCAATGCCCTCAGAACTAGTGTCCCCACTGGAAAATTTAAACAGGAAGGGGTTTGACCTTAACAGGAAGGCGTGGGTCATATTTAAATTAGGGGTTGCATGAGTTTCGTCAGGCCTAGGGCAGCACAAAACTGTTACTGCTATGTGTATGTACTAATTCAATAGGATCTTAGCTGCAGAGGCTTTTTAGGCGTAACCACCAGTTCACTCTCAATTCAATCAGAAAGTTTGGGGTTTAACTCATCACAGCCTCTAATTGATAGCCAACATAAAGTTTAGCGTTGCTTATTCCATCATAAGCAACACCTACTGAAGGGGACAAAGTAAAGTCTCTACAATACGCGGTAGCATAGATAAATGTAATGTGATACGGGAATACTTTGGTCGTTCAGTATTTTGAGGCTGGACACTGGTACTATGCACTTATTATAATCTTTACTTCACACTACAAGGCACATATAGCAACTCGGGCTCAGTCCATATGAGATTGGGATCTCCTTACAGTGAGACTGATGACATAGACCTGGAACCCTATAGCATGCAAGACAGGCTATAGATAACAATGATTGCAGTATATCTTATTATGATACTTGCGGTTTTGCTGGGAGCAGTGGTGCTTTGTCAGTCTCAAGCAAAGAAGGTGTAAGGGGGTCCCAGGGTGCTGGAAGGAGGAGATCCGGTCAATGGCTCAGTAGTAACCGTGTTGCTGAATTCGAGCTTGCGTTGTGGGGTTCCGAGGTGACGGCAGGCGTCCGACAAAATAACGGAACACCCTGCCGTCATCTCTATGGGATTTAAATAGCCGCAAATTCACAGGGAAAAGGAGGAGAACGCTGGGTCGCGCTTCCGTGTTCCAGCGTGGAGCGCAGACGTCCGCGCACCGGAAGTGACGCGGACGTCTTGCAGAACGGAGCGCAGCTGCTAGAATAGGGTACAGCTGCGCTCCTTCTGCACACTGTAACAGCAGGGATGTTACAAAAACCTAAATACACCACTGCTGCGGTGCTACCTTAATTTCTAGAATATTTGACACAATAAGTCTCCTCAAGGAAAGGGACCAAACTCCTTGAACTGATTCTCCCAAACAAAGAGCTCCACATCTGTACCCACCAGCATCCAACTTGCTTAAAATCAACTGTGGGAATGAGTGAATAAAAGTTCAGGAGATTTTCTCTGGTCCTCCACCACTAAGACTCCTTTCACACTTATACAACTTGTCCCACGATTTTGGACTGCAAAATCGCATGACAAGTCATTCTTCATGATATTCAATGACTTACATTCATATTGGCACGACTTTAAGTCGTGCCAACTTCAAAGTAGTCCCTGCACTACTTTGAGTGGGGGTGAGGTAGTAGGTGTTGGCGCCTCTTTATATGAAAAAGTGATGTTGGGTAAATAAAATGCAGCCCTAAAACAAATATGTGCTTACATCCACATTGGGTAAACCATATAAATAAAAATGAATACAAAAATAAATAAATAAATATACACATGTAAAAAAAACGTGCTAATAGATGATATAATATAGTATTATAAGGTGCTCTGTGCCATAAAATTGGATTGAAGTTATATTTAGGCAGTCCATGCAGAAAAGTGCTTAGTGCTTCATGAAATAATTCAAATGGCTGTGATCATTCAGTGCTCCCTCTCCTCATGCTCTGATAGGTCCCTCACTCACCAGATCCAGGTACCCACAAGGGGTTAAAGGCTTTCACAGTGTTAGCCCCTGTGTGGCTCTGTGGCAGTCTCCTCTGGCTTCAGGTGCTTTGGGTCTAATACGGCTCAAAGAAGAAAAGGTGCCCACATAGCGTAATACAGTATGCCAAGTTTTTATTGTAGACAAAAAAGTCAGGTACTCACATTTAAGCATAAAGTAACAGGCATATCATAAAGTGTGTGATCCACGAGTGTGTACGACTAAAAGATTATCACGCTCGACCGGTTTCGTCTAATGACATCATCTGGAGCGTATTTCGGTCGTAAACACTCTAGTATTTATGCTCCGCTACTCCGCTGCACTACTTTGGTCCAACTTCCATGCGAGTTGATGTCCATAGACCTCAATGTTAAACCCTCAAGTAGCATGCAAATCGTACCTGAATAATATAGACACAGTTTCAGTATGACTTTGTAAGCACAAGCTGTAAGCACAAGCAGCTTTTTGACCCTTGTCCCCCCCCCCCCCCATGTTTTCAACATAGTAGCCCCTCCCAAGCACATTTTTCTAGCACACATTCATTTCCTGGTTATTCCCTCAGGAACAATGTGCTCCAAACAGCCCAAAAAAAGATGTCATGGAGAAAGAAAAACCTCTAGGTTTGGGACTATGTGGGCAACAAAAAAACTGAATTCAAAAATTATAAAAAATATATTTAATTAATTAAAATACAAAAAAAAAAATATATATATATATATATATATATATATATATATATATATATATATATATATATATATATATAAACATTACAATACAAGATAGTTGTATTGTAATGTTTATATATTTATTTTTTGTATTTTTCACTAATTAAATATATTTTTTATAATTTTTGAATTCTGTTTTTTTGTTGCCCACATAGTCCCAAACCTAGAGGTTTTTCTTTCTCCAAATTCTAAAAGGACGATGGCAACGGCATGAGCTTTTGTTTAGGCTGGTTTATTTGAAAAAATATGTAATTGTCCTTATCCTCGTGCACTACTACTGCTGCAGCAGCAATGACAACTGCTGTGGCAATATATTGAGTAGCAAAACATTTTTGTCACTATACAGCGTCCCACTCAGGACATGTGGGAACTGCAAAAGTATTACTTCTTTGTCATTGCTATATTGCATGTCATTTTGCATTGCTACACCTGTGGTATTCCTGTTCATAGGCTGGTCAAGTGTGCTTCATACTTCCCACCACAAGATGGGGATAGCACCACTCTGGGATATCTATCCCAGCTCAGGTTTATCTGTGGTCAGTTGTTCAGTTCAGGAAGTGAGTGTGCAGGAGGAAAGGACAATGTGAAGGTGAGAGAAGGTCAGTCCAGAGAAGGGACACATTGAAACTGCTAAAATCAAAAGGTAAAAGCCATCAATCGGCAGCAAAGACCTTTTTGAGAATAAAGGTGAAGGATTTCTTAGCCACCGGCAACCTCACCACGGTCACTGGATTCAAAAGGGACCAGTAACAAGTAAGCATTATACTGAACCACAACCTGCGTCCAAGATTAATAAATCCTATTAACAGTGGATCAGCAGAATTCATCTCTTTAACCAGAGACTGTATTTTAACTGGATGTTTGTACTGCAACCAAAACCAGTCACAGTAAAAGTTGTGAGTTGTATCCTACCTCTGTCTTCCTCATTCTTCAACACTGCTACTACAACTGGTTGTACCACCATTAACGGTACTGGCGGCACGACAAATACCATCAAGGGACCCAGCCGCCACAAGCACTTTAAACACCCCTGTCATCACGGGCACCGCAACCACCATCTTGGCTGGTGTTTCCCTATCACAGAGCGTGCCCCAGAGGATTTTGTGCTGTCTTCCCCATCACTGTGCGACCGGCCCAGGGAGGCTTTCTGCTAACCGTGAGTAAACCGATGAATTGTATTATTGCTGTCTCTCATCGGCCCACCGTGCACCTCACGTGTCGCCACTGCGGTTCTGGCTCGTCGCATAACCCCTGCGCCTTATCTAAAAGACTGTTGCATCAGAATAAGCCCCTTTGCTTTATTGAGAGACTATTTACTTATTGCATGCTGTGTGGGGCCACAGAACTGTTTAAACTGTTTAAAAGTTGCATGGAAGCGTTATCCCATTTATCAGCATAAAAATCGCAGGATCCAAAGTGAGACCCCCTGAAGAGTGGAAAGTTTGGTGCCACCCATTTATGCAAAATTGTCCGACCTTACCTTTGCTGTGTCAATCCTGGGAGGAGAGTGTGACAAACGCACGCCCCAGAAGTCGCGAGACTTCGCATGCGAGCAAAAGAAGAGAAAATAATCACCTTGCTTGCCGTCCGAGCAGTAATCGCAACCTGTCAGTTGCCTCTACTAACTACTGTATAAGGAGCACTGATAGCTGGAACTCTGCCAGGGACCCAAAATCAACATTGCTGCAGCATTGTATTCAGCCGGCATTAAATTCTTAAAGGGCTATACACCCGCAAGACAGCGGTTGCCCATAGCAACACCGCACAAAAAAGTGTCTAAAAACGCATTTGACTTACCTAACTAGAATTCGCCTGCTCTTACCATGTCTGTGCAGGAAGATGACGTGCAGCCTGACCTCGGCGGACCCCCTGCATCAGCCGCAGTCAGTCCCAGTGCAATACCAACCGCTGCAGCACCAAGCTTAATGCCTTTAACCATGCCTTATTATTTTGGGGCCCCCTGGTTACCACGATATTCTGGAGAAATTCATACTTTAAAGCGAAGTTCCACCCTCAAAATCACTTTGTTTCATTCCATCCAGCATACTGGCGTCAGCGCTAGTATGCTGTTTTTTTTTTTTAATGCATGTACTTACTTTATATAAAATCATTGAATTTCAGGCGCACCGCGGTATGTCGCCGCTATAAGGCGTCACGCCTTCCGGAAACAGCCGATTAGCATTCGGCTCTTCTCGGCGCCTGCGCACAGACCCAGGAGCTGACTGCGCAGGCGCCGAAAATAGCCGGTCCTAGTTCGGCTTTTTTCGGAGGGCGTGACGCGGCTATATACGGCGCCTGCTCCGAATGCTAATCAGCTGTTTCCCGGAAGGCGTGACGCCTTATAGCGGCGACATACCGCGGTGCGCCTGAAATTCAATGATTTTATATAAAGTAAGTACATGCATTAAAAAAAAAAAAAAAACAGCATACTGGCGCTGATGCCAGTATGCTGGATGGAATGAAACAAAGTGATTTTAAGGGTGGAACTCCGCTTTAAGGGACTTTAAAGAAAAAATTCTTGCTGTGTTCAGATTGTACCCTGTATCCTCAGAGCAACAGATGGAGATTCTTCTTGCGCAATTGGAAGGAGCTGCGCTCAGAGAAGTGAAATCTTGGCCGAGCTCAGAGAGAAAGACCATGGAGCAGATTTTTGAACGTCTCTACACCACCTTCGATCCCAGAACCGTGTCAGAGGTCAAGATGAGGTTCTTCAGCAAGAGACAGCAATCTGGTGAGTCACTCAGAGACTTTGCATTATCTCTGCAGGAAGCCCTTAGAGCTGTTGTCCAAGTAGACCCCCGTGAGGCAGAGAATCAGGACAAAACCCTGAAAGAACAATTTATTGAAGGCGTCAATACAGACAATCTAAAGAGCCAACTAAGAATGTTAGCCGCCCAACATCCAAGAGCTACCTTCTTAAATTTCAAAGAACTAGCTATCAGCATACTGGGAAAGAGCCCACCAACAGAACCTGTTAGATCTGTTGAAGTGCCTGTATCACAGCTGGTTACCCCTGTAAAGTCTTTACCTATAGTCAGTCAGGCAACCCAAGCTCCAGTTCCTGACGCAGTTGCTGCCTTGACTGAGCAAGTCCATTTCCTGACTAAAAGTCTGGAGAAATTCCACCAAAAATTGGAACAATGGGAGAAACCATTAATGCTAGAGGATGAGAAACCTGTGTCCAGAAGACTTTTCCCCCCTAAGTATAGAGAGACTTGTTCCAGAGATTCTGGCGGACGTCCCCCTGACCGCACTAGTACCCCTAAGCGGCCTATCTGCACGTACTGTCACAAACCAGGCCACACAGAAGCAACCTGCTGGCAGTTAAACGGGAAACCCCCGAGGCCAAGGACCACCCCTCGGGAGGTAAACCAATAGGTCCAGAATATCCCCACTGGATGGCAAGATACGTTGGATCCCATCCTGAAGTGACACTTCAAATAAATGGAGTCCCTTTTGTTGCCCTAGTTGACACCGGATCCCAAGTCACCACCATCCAACAAGCAGTCTTTGAAAAATACTGGGATCAAAATCAGCTTACTCAGCCTCCAGAATCCTGGCTGAGTCTCATAGTCAGTAACTGCAAACCCATACCAGTCCATGGTTATTGGGAACCTACCATTCAAGTAGGAGGAACTACACTACCTCGACAAGGCCTTATTGTGGTACGAGTCAGGGACAATAACCCTAACCCTCCAATAGTCCTAGGAATGAATGTCCTCAGGAACTGTTATGTTGAGATGCTAGAAGCCTTGCACCAGTTAGTGCCTACTGCCTCTCCTGATTCTAGGAAGGTGATCCAACAAACCATCCGTGTACTAAATGCGCAACAGAGATTCACCAACGAAGAAGGAGAAATTTGCTGTGCCCGCATCCGGGATAAGCAACCTGTGATCCTCAAACCCAACACCGAAACTCTCTTGTGGTGCCGAGCTGTAGTCGGAATTCAAGGTCAAGACTACCAAGCCCTGGTAGAGCCTGTTGTTTTGGAAGACTATCCTCTAGTTAGAGCCGCAAGGAGCCTAGTAACCGTCTCTGAAGGTAAAGTGCCTATACGACTCCTAAACTTGAGTGATAGCAGTGTAACACTAACAAAACACCGTCCTATTGCATAGCTAATCCAAGTCTTTTTTCAAGATGTCATCAGTGTGGCTACAGCTACCACAGAGCAATTTACCAAGAGACAGAACCCACAGGACCAAAATGTAAACACATCCTGGTGGAAAGAACTTCATGTGGGAGATGCTTTCACACCAGCAAACCAAAATGCATTTACCACCCCTATGGGCCTATTTGAGTTCAACCGCATGCCTTTTGGACTTTGCAATGCGCCCGGAACTTTTCAAAGATTAATGGAGCGTTGTTTAGGACACAAACATTTTTAAACCGTCCTGTTGTACTTAGACGATGTCATCATCTACTCCAAATCTTATCAAGATCACTTGAAACATTTGGTCGAAGTTTTTCAAATCCTCATTAAACATGGACTAAAAGTCAAACCATCTAAATGCTATCTACTGAAGACAGAAGTCAAATACTTAGGGCATATTGTAAGCTCTGAAGGTGTTAAACCGGATCCAGAGGGGGGCGTGTCCAAGATGGCGACGTGAGCAGTCGCATCCTCCATGAGCTCCGCTGGCTTCTCCCTATTGATCCGTTCCACTGGTCTGCAGCCCCTAACCTTTCCTTCTGCTGCCACCTGGATGAGGCGGGGGACTCCCCGGGCGCAGTCCGGTAAGGGAAAGAAGCTCCGATTCCCTCTGCTAACGGAGGTATCTCACCCTCCTCCGGCCTACCTTGTGGAGCCACGCGCCACGCGCTCCTCTCGCATGGCGTCTCAGCCGCCTGGGGATCCCACGGACCCCAGACCATCCTGGCTCCCGGAGGTGATGGCCGCCATAGCGACCTGCCAGTCCACCCTGACGGCCAAGATAGAGGAGGTGCAACTCGATGTGGGACTTATCCGTCAGGACATGGATAAGCTCCGCTCCCGCGTCACGGAGACGGAGCAGCGCATCGGGTTGCTGGAAGATGACTCCATGGAACACTCGGCTTCCCTCCGCACGCTCCACACTAAAGTGAAGGCCTTGGAATTTAAAGCGGAGGACGCCGAGAACCGAAACCGGAGGAACAACCTTCGTATCATCGGCCTCCCCGAGGGGGTTGAGGGAAAAGATCCGACAGCCTATGTGGAGGGCTTACTCCGCTCCGTTCTCCCTGACGCAAATTTCTCTCCCCATTACACCACAGAGAGGGCGCACAGGGTCCCCCCTAAGCAGGGACCCCCGGGAGCCCCCCCGAGGACATTCATCCTGCGGCTGCTGAATTTCAGGGATAGAGATGAAGTCCTCCGGGCTGCCAGGCAGCAAGGGGAGATCCGGTTTCAAAACACCAGGCTGATGATCTTCCCGGATTATTCGGTGGAGACCCAGAGGCAACGCAAGTCTTTTGACCAGGTCAAGGGAGCCCTGAGATCCCGCAACATTAAGTACAGCATCCTTTTCCCGGCCAGACTCAAGGTTCAAGATGGCGAATCCCTCCGGTTTTTTAACACCCCGAGAGACGCCTCTGACTGGCTTGATACCCTGCCACCGCACCGCTGACCAAGCACCCGTGAGTAACTTCCATGTTCTCCCCTCTTTTAGTTTGATGTACTGATCCCTGCCTCTCGGGTGGGGACCCTGGCCCTCATGACAGAGACTTGTTACCCCTCCTGTATGGAGCTCCCCCCTTTCGCGGCCTCCCTTCCCCCGGACGTTACCCTGGCTCTGGAGGGCCTGTGAGGGGGTCACTGGTGAGAGGACTGCCCATCCCCCCTTAACGGCCACTTTGTTGGAGGGTCCTACCGAGAGGCCACTGTTTCTGACTGATGTTGCAACACAAGTTTTGTGCCCCTGAGTACCTCAGGAGAACATTGAGAGAGGCCCTTTATCTTCTTTTTCATCTTACAATGCGTGGTCTGCTACCCCCGCCTGACGTTCCTTTTATTTTATTTTTTGTTTTTGTCCACTTTCTGTTTCCCTGGGGCGTAGCATGACTGTTGGAGATCACTATCCTGGCAGGGGGATGGGGAGGGCTCATATGTCTATTGCTGTCGATCCCCCCTTTTTTCGATGTGCTGCCCCACCACCCTCCTATACTCATTGGAGGGGCCAGGAGCGGAGAGGCGTCATGCTCAAGAGGACACCCCCCGGACTACCGGTGGGCCCCGGCTCGCCGCTTGCACACCTACCCCTTTTTGCAGCCGGCGTGCTGATATGGGACTGGGGAATGGAAGCTCTTCCCAGTTTTGAGGGACTGAGCAGGGTGGGGGGGGTTATGTTGCCCGGTCTGGGCTGGTTATGATATGTGTTTTTCTTTCCCTTTTTTCACTTTGGATTTTGTTTTGTTTTTTTAAGTTTATGTTCAGATGTTTTATTGAGTATGCACGGTACTGTACAATGTCTGGTTTTATGCGGCAGGAACCACCTCGGGTCCTGGCGCCAGTCTCCCTGGAGCTTTATTGTTCTCATCCGGCCCACTCACCTACCACTGATTGTCATGTCGGCACTTAACATTATGTCCTGGAACACCAGGGGCCTCAATTCTCCGGTTAAGAGGTCACTGGTGTTCCAATTTATCAGAACCCATAACCCTCACATTTGTATCCTTCAGGAGACCCACCTGGTGGGTAGTAGAACCCTGGCTCTTAAAAAACCCTGGGTGGCCGCCCACTATCACTCTACATACTCCACCTTTGCCAGAGGGGTAAGCATATTAGTTAACAAATCCCTCCCCTTCAAGCTCCTGGACCTGGCGCTGGACCCCGACGGTAGATATGTGGTTATCAATGCTAAAATCCTGTCTCAGACCTGGTCTATTGTGGGTCTCTATCTGCCCCCCCCAGCCTCCTTGGTTCTATTAAACAAGATAACTGCCATTCTAGCTGACTTTGCTTCGGATCACATGATAGTGCTGGGTGACTTTAATATGGCCCCTGGCGTGGACAGGATGGCGGGTGTGGGTCCCTCTTCCCCGGGACTGGCTTCCTGGGCTGAGGCCTATGGCTTGACGGATATCTGGCGGTGGAAACAACCTCAGGAGCGGGCCTACACCTGCCACTCTGCCTCATACGCCTCCTTTTCCCGCATAGATCTAGCCTTCGCGGGTCGGTCGGTTTTGTCTAGGGTCAGAGAGGTTAAGATACTCCCCAGGGGTATCTCGGACCATGCTCCCCTGTTGGTGAATTTGGGTGGCCCGGGGACCCAAACCGGACTGTGGCGGCTGTCGCGGTTTTGGATTTCAGACCAGGATGTGGAGTCCCAATTTGCGGGGGTGCTTGACAACTTTTGGGCCACTAACTCAGACACGGCCTCTTCGGCCGTTGTTTGGGATACTTTTAAGGCCTTCACTAGGGGTCAATATCAGACCATTATAGCTCGAGTTAGGCGGGGGAGGCGTTCTGCGCTAGATGCGGCTGAGGCGGCCGCCTCAGCACAGGAGGCACTGTATGTTCGTTCCCGGGATCCCCATCACTACACTAGACTGCAGTCCCTTACTGGGGAGGTTATGTCCCTCCGCACCTCCTTGACTCAGAAGAAGCTGCTGGCCCAATCCCAACGTATATTTGAGCAGGGCGAAAGATCGGGCAGGCTCCTCGCTTGGCTCTCCAGGGAACACTCGGGGGGCATGGCTGTCCCCCAGATAGCCGGTCTGGACGGAGGTCTCCTGTACACCCCGGAGGAGATTAACCGTACTTTTGCCATCTACTACCAGCGCCTCTATACATCACAGGTGACCTTTAGGGATGACGATCTGGCCCTTTACCTTGACGAGGTTGACGTCCCTGTCCTGACTGATAAATTTAGAACCACCCTTGACAGACCCATTTCACTAGACAAAATACTTAAGGCACTTAAGACCATGCAACCGGGCAAGACCCCTGGACCTGACGGCCTCCCTGTAGAACTCTACAAACAATACCCTGACGTGTTAGCGGCCAGATTCCGGGAGATGCTGGTGGCTGCTGAACGCCTCCACTCTCTTCCCACCTCCATGGGCGAAGCGGTGATTGTGGTCATTCCAAAGCCGGGTAAGGATCCTTCCCTTTGCCCCTCCTACAGACCCATATCATTACTGAATGTTGATGCCAAACTGCTAGCCAAGGTCCTGGCTATTCGGTTGAATATGGTTATCACAGCCTTGGTGCACCCCGATCAAACGGGTTTTATGCCAGGTAGGGGTACCGACATCAACCTTAGGAGGCTCTTTACTCATATAGCTAGGGCGGACGACGTAGGTCAGACCCTGGTGGCCTCTCTTGACGCCGAGAAGGCCTCTGACTCTGTTGAGTGGAGGTTCCTCTGGGCGGTTCTCGCCAAGTTTGGCTTTGGTCCCAAATTTATATCCTGGGTTAGGCTTCTCTATGACGCCCCCTGGGCCAGGGTCTGTACAAATGCGTGCCTGTCTGACCCATTCCCGTTGTGGTGGGGCACGAGACAGGGCTGTCCCCTCTCTCCGGGTCTGTTCGCGCTGGCCATAGAGCCCCTAGCGGCTCTTATCAGGGCAGACGGAGAGATTCAGTGGATATGGGTTGGCCCCTTGCATGAAAAAATCTCCCTTTATGCCGACGATACCCTGCTGTACTTAGCCGACTCGTCCGGATCCCTTGACAAGGCCCTGGCTCAATTTAACCGCTTCGCTGGCTTCTCTGGAGTCCGTATCAACTGGGACAAATCGGAACTCTTCTCGCTCCATCCCTCCCCCACTAAGTCTACTCCTCAGTTGCAGCTCCACTGGGTTGGGGAAATCAAATACCTAGGGGTCAGGGTCACTGCGACACTGGACGACTTTGTGGCGCGCAATATTCACCCTTTGATGAGACAGGTCACCGTTAAATTTGCAGCGTGGCGTTCGCTCCCTCTGACTCCGGTGGGTAGGATTAACCTCCTGAAGATGGTACTCCTCCCCAAATTTTTGTATTACTTTCGGAATACTCCGATCCACCTCCCGAGGGAGTTCTTTAAGAAGCTCGAGAGTCAGCTGGGGGCCTTTGTTTGGGCGGGGAAAACCCCTAGGATAGCTAAAAAAACGTTATACCTGCCCCTATCGGGCGGAGGCCTGTCGCTTCCAAACTTTCAACTATACTACTGGGCGGCTGTATTGGTTACTGTCCGGTGGTGGTTCGCCCAACCTAAGCAGAATCCGGCGGTTACGTTGGAGGCAGCTATTTTGGGCTCATACGCCGCCCTGAGTAACCTCGCATTCCGTGGTTGCCGTTCGTCCCCTTCGGTCACGATCCCCATGACAACTACCATCAAGGCCTGGAAGGACGCTAGGGAAATATATTCAAAACCCTCCCATGTCTCTCCTCATACCCCTCTTTGGGGTAACCCCCTACTGCCCCATTTCTACTCCCTTCCTGACCCCTCTGTATGGGCAGGTAAGGGGATAACTACCCTTAAACATATTGTTTCTGACGGCACTCTCATAACTTTTCAGGAACTAAGGGACCGGTACTCGGTCCCTCTGCAGTGGACGTTTCGGTACTGGGAGCTCAGACACGCGTACGGGGCCCAATTCCCGGACAGACTCACACTCCAATCAGACTCGGTCGAGAGACTCCTGACATCACGTACTATGGGGCGACCACTATCTACCCTTTATCTTTATCTGACGGTGGCATATGACTCTGGGTTGACCCGCACATTTGATAAGTGGAAGGCTGATATACCTGACCTGGATGATGAAAAGTGGGAGGAATGCGTCTCTCTGTTCATCCCGTCACTTATAGCAGCTAGGGATAGGTTTATCCAAATCAAATTCCTACATAGAGCATACTATACCCCTCAAAGGCTGGCCCGTATCTTCCCCCAACGAGACCCCCTCTGCCCGCGCTGTAGGGTGCAAGAGGGCTCGTTCTGGCACATGGTCTGGTCTTGTCCCAAAATCCAACCCTACTGGGTCCGGGTGGCCGAGGTCTTGGGCGAGGTGTCTCAGCTGCGGATCCCGTTGGAGCCCCTGGTTTTTCTCCTGAGCCATTTGGAGGAGATCCAGGGAGACAGATACTCCAAGCTGTTTCTTACCTTCTCCCTCTTCTATGCCAGGAGGGAAATCCTCCTTAAGTGGAAGGCGGCGGATCCACCGACGGTGGAATCGTGGACCCTATCTATCAATAAAGTGCTCCCGCTGTACAGGATCACGTATGAGAGTAGACAATGCCCGGCAAAATATGACAAGGTGTGGTCTGCGTGGATTGATGCCAGGGGCTAGCTGTGGTCTCTGGTTTGGTTGATGTACTATTCCTATATGACAATAGCTGATCCCTAATGCCTTCTCCCCCCCCCCCTTTCTTCTCTCTCCCCAACCCTCCCCCCCCCATCTTGACACTCCGGTTTATCACCCCCCCTTTTCCTGTACTATCCTCAGGGGGGGTGGAGGTTCTGAAGTAAGCTCCGGTAAGCTTCCTATTGTTAGTGTGGGGGTTTGAATGTCCAGTTTTTTCTGTTTTTTCCTTTCTTTTCACCCTGCCAATATGTAGCGGCTAGGGTATGTGCTCTGCTTTACATCCTAATAGTCCATCCTGATATTTGTATTGTGCTGTGCTTTTGTGTACATGTGATGCTGTAACCCTGTTTTTTTCTCTCAATAAAACATCTCTGTTAAAAAAAAACGGATCCAGAGAAGATAGCCGCAGTCCGAAATTGGCCTACTCCTACGACAGTGAAAGAAGTGAGGAGTTTTCTCCGTTTCGCAGGATACTACAGACGCTTTATTCCTCATTTTGCCCAAATTGTGGGGCCAATATTAGAACTTCTGAGAGGACATCCCAAAAGGTACCAAAAGTCTCCAATACCAGTTGAATGGAACACAGAAAGAGAAATTGCCTTCCAGCTCCTAAAGAAGAAGTTAACAAAACCACCAATCCTAGGCTATCCAGATTACCAGCAGCCATTTCATCTTTACACAGATGCTAGTAAAAAAGGTCTGGGAGCTGTCCTGTCGCAAGTACAAGAAGGAAAAGAAAGAGTTATTTCCTACGCTAGTAGATCTCTTAGAGGTACTGAAAGAAACAACCAAAACTATAGTTCCTTCAAATTGGAATTCCTCGCCCTCGTGTGGGCTGTTACAGAAAAATTTAAAGATTACTTTGCCGCAACACCATTTGTGGCCTTCACAGATAACAACCCGCTAGCACATCTTAATACCGTCAAGTTGGGAGCATTGGAACAAAGATGGGCCTCATGCCTAGCTAACTACGATTTCACCATAAAATACAGAACAGGAAAAGCAAATGAAAACGCGGATGCATTATCCCATCTGCCTACCCAAGAAGACCCTACTACACAGGAAGATGTTTGGGAAGAGGTAGAAATGCCAGCTTTTTACAAAAATTTTGCCCAACGAGACATTATCACCATCAAAGGAAGAAAAGTCCTTAACCTTCAACAACAAGTGGATCCAAGATCCCAAGTGGACAAAGAAAGGTGGATCAAGCTGCAAAATGAAAGCAGAGAGTTGGGAGAACTGCAAGATTTCTTCACCAGCGGAAGAACACCTGAAAGAATTTGCAGAAGAAATGCTGATCCAGAATTGTCAAAACTTTGGAGACACAGAAAACATCTCTTCCTACAGAAGGGCCTACTATTAAGAAGAACTTTAGACCCAATTACCTGGGATCGTCTATACCAAATCTTAATACCACGCCGAGATGCAAGAATCATCCTTGAGATGTATCATGATCAATCAGGACACTTTGACGTGCAGAAGACAGAAGCCACCATCTGTAGAAGATTCTACTGGATTGGGATGAGAGGAGACATTGAAAAGTGGTGTCGAGAATGTTCCACCTGTGCTGTTGGAAGAAATGAAAAACATGACCAAAAAGCACCCTTACATCCCATTGTAAGCTGAACACCGCTAGAATTAGTTGCAATTGACCATGTGAAGCTGGAACCAAGTCGCTCAGGTTACACATACGCCATGACCATCATTGATCATTATACCAAATTTGTTGTAACCATACCTGTCAAGGACTTGACCGCTAAAACAACTGCAGATGCCTTCTGGAAATATTTCCTATTGCCATATGGATGGCCAGAAAGAATCCTTACAGATCAGCGATCTGCCTTTGAGTCGCAACTCTTCAAAGAACTGTGTACACTTCACAATTGCCAGAAAATTAGGACCACAGCCTACCACCCCCAAGGGAATGGACTCTGCGAGAAAATGAACCAAACTTTAATTGAGATGTTAAGAGCAATACCACCTGCTACAGGAAGTGATTGGCCTACTCTACTGCCTCAATTGATGTACACCTACAAATAACCAGCAGCCATTTCATCTTTACACAGATGCTAGTAAAAAAGGTCTGGGAGCTGTCCTGTCGCAAGTACAAGAAGGAAAAGAAAGAGTTATTTCCTACGCTAGTAGATCTCTTAGAGGTACTGAAAGAAACAACCAAAACTATAGTTCCTTCAAATTGGAATTCCTCGCCCTCGTGTGGGCTGTTACAGAAAAATTTAAAGATTACCTTGCCGCAACACCATTTGTGGCCTTCACAGATAACAACCCGCTAGCACATCTTAATACCGTCAAGTTGGGAGCATTGGAACAAAGATGGGCCTCATGCCTAGCTAACTACGATTTCACCATAAAATACAGAACAGGAAAAGCAAATGAAAACGCGGATGCATTATCCCATCTGCCTACCCAAGAAGACCCTACTACACAGGAAGATGTTTGGGAAGAGGTAGAAATGCCAGCTTTTTACAAAAAAATTGCCCAACGAGACATTATCACCATCAAAGGAAGAAAAGTCCTTAACCTTCAACAACAAGTGGATCCAAGATCCCAAGTGGACAAAGAAAGGTGGATCAAGCTGCAAAATGAAAGCAGAGAGTTGGGAGAACTGCAAGATTTCTTCACCAGCGGAAGAACACCTGAAAGAATTTGCAGAAGAAATGCTGATCCAGAATTGTCACAACTTTGGAGACACAGAAAACATCTCTTCCTACAGAAGGGCCTACTATTAAGAAGAACTTTAGACCCAATTACCTGGGATCGTCTATACCAAATCTTAATACCACGCCGAGATGCAAGAATCATCCTTGAGATGTATCATGATCAATCAGGACACTTTGACGTGCAGAAGACAGAAGCCACCATCTGTAGAAGATTCTACTGGATTGGGATGAGAGGAGACATTGAAAAGTGGTGTCGAGAATGTTCCACCTGTGCTGTTGGAAGAAATGAAAAACATGACCAAAAAGCACCCTTACATCCCATTGTAAGCTGAACACCGCTAGAATTAGTTGCAATTGACCATGTGAAGCTGGAACCAAGTCGCTCAGGTTACACATACGCCATGACCATCATTGATCATTATACCAAATTTGTTGTAACCATACCTGTCAAGGACTTGACCGCTAAAACAACTGCAGATGCCTTCTGGAAATATTTCCTATTGCCATATGGATGGCCAGAAAGAATCCTTACAGATCAGCGATCTGCCTTTGAGTCGCAACTCTTCAAAGAACTGTGTACACTTCACAATTGCCAGAAAATTAGGACCACAGCCTACCACCCCCAAGGGAATGGACTCTGCGAGAAAATGAACCAAACTTTAATTGAGATGTTAAGAGCAATACCACCTGCTACAGGAAGTGATTGGCCTACTCTACTGCCTCAATTGATGTATACCTACAAATAACACCATTCACTGTTCTACTGGGTATACACCTTACTATCTCATGTTTGGCCGACAAGGTAAACTACCTGCTGACCATACTTTGGGCGTACAAGTGGCTGATGCAATCAACCCTCTATCAAAGACTGATTGGGTGAGTGAGCACCAAAGACGTCTAATTGATGCACAAGAAATTGTTCAACATCGCATGGAACATAAAATCAATGTGGGTGATAGCGCAAATTGTAAAACATAACATAACATATACAATGAGTGATATATATAGTGTGCACAAAAAGTATCAAAGTGCCAAACTTAATAGGTCTGTTAGGGACAGAAAATAAGTCCAAAGAAAGTGCTAAATCATAAATCAGTGCACTAATAGTCCATATTGGTGAAAAGCAGTGTAAAAGGATGTCCACTGGTCCAGAGAATGAGGAAAAGAACACCACCACACAGTTCGTCTGGTCTCCCAGAACTCTCACCTTCAGCAAGTCAAAAACAGGCATATAAGATGATCCTCTGTGTGGACAACCTCCCTCGGTGGTTTTGTTAGCCCCCACGGATCGGTGGGAAGATAGGTACCTGCGATCTCGGGTGACAGTAGAAAACAGGGGAGGGGGAAGGACAAAGAGCCTCTAATAGTGTGTTATCCTTGGTAAGAAATATTTTAATAAAAAATCGCACTTACAGATAGATGAAAAAAAATTCGCATGTATAAAACAGTGATCGCAGCGCTTGCAGCACGTCACTCACTGCACGTCTTTCCCTTCCCTACGCGTTACGACACGCATTCCCCAGATGAAGACACGTGATCCTGTGTCATAACGCCAGAACCCCTCTAGCGCCAACTGCCACCCAGGGGTGAACACACACTCCTGGAGCGCAGACCGGCCTTCCGGACAGTTCTGGAATTGGCAACAGCCCACTTTTACAAATTACGAATGGGAGCCATGTAACTCTCCCATTCCCCACTAACTTTAGCATAACGCCCCCACAAAAAACAAGGGGGCGCTACATCACCATTGGTATTGTGGAAACCATTGTCAATACTATCGTTGAGCATTCAGCTGCAGAGAGGGTTTTTATCTAAGGCTTTTGAGATTCTCTATGATAACCGGATTATTTTCTTACGGAAGTGACATGGTGCTGAAGCAGATGGTGCTGGAAGAGATGACTCTTCTTTCAGATTCACCAACATTCGGCCATCCAAACTAAAAAGTTTAATCACTCCCAAAAGAATATTTCAGGCCAGTATAGAATCTTGTGTGAAAATGAAATTCCATAGTTCCACATGTTTTAGTCACACCACAGACATAGATATATAAATTCCCTTACCAGATAACCAGGATTTCCAGATTATAAGACATCACTCAGGCCTCGTACACACGATCAAATCTGTCCGCTGGAAACGGTCTGCTGGACCGTTTCAGCAGACAGATTCGATCGTGTGTACGGCCGAGCCAACGGATTTGGCCACCCGACAGATTTCAAAGCATGCTTTGAAATCTATCGGGTGGGAATCCGTCCGCCCGACATGTCTGCTGGTTAGTACACTTACCAGCAGACATGTCGTCCCGCACCGCCGCCGAATGGATTCGGCGCATGCGCGGAAGTGTTTTACTTCCTGGTGCGCGCCGTCTGCTGGCGGGGATTTTGGTTTGCTCGTGTGTACACGCGAGCAAACCAAAATCCCAGCAGACAGATTTGTTCAAATCTGTCGGACAGACAGATTTGAACAAATCTGTCTGCTCGTGTGTACGAGGCCTAAGACATCACTAGTGCAGGATACACCAAATATGAATCACACTAGGGTAAGGTGTCCAGATTTTTTAAATGAAATCCAGGGGGCATATATATATTTTTTTTTTTACTAGTAATGGCGGCAATCAGCAACTCTCTTGCCCGTCGCTGCCCGCCTCACAGCCTGTCAAGTCTTACTCTGCAGGCCCCCGGCTACTACTGGGTGGGGAGCGGAGGAAGATCACTCCACCGGATAAGGCAAGGAGATAGGCAGGCAGGCTGCTGGCCCAGGACTTGAGCCAAGACAGAAGAACATGTGAGCGTAGCTGAATGGGCATGCACCCAAAACTATAAAAATATTCCCTCCGCTCTGACCAGCACATGATCAGCAGAAAGGGGCACAGATAATAAAAAAAATCCCCCCCCCCCCCAACCTACAGCGGGGGTGGGTAATTCAGAATTTGTTTCTTAAATTCTGCACTGACTGTCTTTGAAATTGCCTCAAATACAATCCAGGGACAAAACCAGGGACAGACTTGGTCCGGGGACAGTGTCCTCAATCCGGGGACTGTCCCTGGAAACCGGGGATGTCTGGGATGTCTGGTCACCCTACACTAGGGTATGGTAATAACCATCATGCCCACCAGATCCTCTGCTGGCTGTTCAGGATGCATAATTCCCTGCAGTAAGATTGAAGGAAAATACAAAGGACCATAGAGTAATATTGCTAAAAACACCAATTTATTTCATACAAAACACGTAGGGAGAGGCTAGCGGCCCATGACATCATCACAAACTCTGCTGTACTGCAGCATGGTGTCTGTGAGCTTTTATTACCAAGATGCTTGTGAGTATATTTGCATAAAAATAAATTGGTGTTTTTAGCAATGTTACTCTACGGTTCTTTGTATTTTTATTTTAAACTTACTTTATTAAATTCCTTTATTAAAAAAATGTAATATAAAAAAATAATGTCTGTAACGGCTACCCAAGTAGGGAGAGGGTATGAGCCGTTGGCGACGTCCTTTTCCCTGGCAAGTTGCTATATAAGTAAGTCCAGTATAAGCTCATCCACGAGAGCCAAAGGGAGAGTCAGGTCCAGTTGTAAGAGGCACAGAATAAATCCCATCGCATTCCCTTCCATAAACGAGGCAGGCTACGTTTGAAGGGTCAAGTAGACTAACTTTAATGGTACATTTCTTGGTTTATATATAGTTACACACTTGTGAATAATCAAGGAACAATGGAACTCTCCGCCCCCTCCCTCCACAGGGGGGCCTCAAGTTAGACACCCTGTCACCAGGCTAAAGAAGCCACATTCCTTTCTCAAATACAATTCAATCACAGATAATCCCCTCCGTAGCTAAACATTTCGGCTCCGCAAAGCCTGACAGTTCTTCTGAACATAAGTGACATGCTATTTCAATACAACTGGCCGGATACTGCTAATTTGGAATACAATATACAATCTCTTAAGGATAAACACAGGTCTTTCACACACACAATAGATCAATTAACCTTTGGGAATAGAGAGGTGAATTAGCATACTAAAGAGAGGTTTCAGGAGCCAGGCTGATTCAGTTCTAATCTACATCTATACAGACAGAGGATGTTCACACCTCATAATATACCACTGCATGATTATTATAGATGGACAGGCAAAATACATAGTTCCGTTACACTGCTCCCCTTTTGTGGAACACTCCGGCAGACCCGGATTGATCCTTTTCGGGTCAACTTGGGGATGTCCGGTCTGCTGTTAGGGTAAAAGTTCCGTTTGCCTGGACAGTCCATCGGCATTGCCATTAAATCTGCCAGGTCGGTAGCTGATGGTGAAGGTGAATAATGGAATTCAGTTCTGGAACAGTCACTTGCTTTGCTCTCTCAATGGCTCCCAGGACCTGTTGCTGATGCTCTTGGGAGAGATAAGGCACCACCTGAGCGCAGATCCCGTTTAACCTTTTGACAATTTCAGCCTGTTTGTGCATTTCAATGTTCAAGCCACGGGACATCTCATAATACATGACGTAGTGTCGTTGCATCTCCGACTTCTCACTGGCCAACTTGTCACATTCCCATTTTAGACTGTGATATTGGGCCGGATCTACAGTACATGTCGGGGAAGGTAGTCTTACCCGGGTCTCAGCAGCAAGCGAGTTGGTTCCAGCAACGCAGGTTGGGGCACAGGTAGTCACTGTGTAGGCTTCAGCGGGGCACATCGGGGCGTACGCAGAAACAAGGGGGGCCAAATCATTCCCCAGTAGGACATCTGCTGGCAAATCCTTCATCACCCCCACATTCACATGTCCCGAACCAACCCCCCAATCCAGGTGAACCCGGGCAACGGGTAGCCGGAAGACGGTGCCTCCTGCTACTCTTACGGCTATGGTGACTCCGGTGTGCTGACTCTCTGAAATTAGTTTCTTCTGTAGCAGTGTCATCGTGGCCCCAGTATCACGTAACCCATTGGCTGCCTTTCCATTGACCCAGACAGTCTGCCTGTGTTGCTGCCTGTTGTCCTGGTTAGCTGCTTGTATCGGATCTGCCTCATGCAGAACACCCCAATGTTCTACCTCCCCAACGCCGTGGGCTGCAGGCATGGATGTGTGGGGGTTCCCCCTTTCTGGCTGTCTCCATGACTGTGACTGCCTGGGTAAATTTAATGAACAGTCTGACTTTTTGTGCCCTGGTTGTTTTTGAATCGGAGCGATAGTAGCCTCGGTATCTCTTAGGCCTTGTGCTACTTGTCCATTCACCCGTACCTCCTGACGGTGATGCTGACGGTTATCTGGAGAGGCCGCTTGTATTGGGTCTGCCTCATACAAAATTCCCAGACATTCCTCAGGGCCCACCTCAGTCTCTAGGCAGTGGGCCGCAGAGGGCTGTGATGGAGTGACCTCTGTGTTGGGTGTTGGGCGTCTCCAGTTGTTATTTGTAGCTCTCAAAGGACAAAAACGAGCAATATGTCCTGTGTTGCTGCAGTGATGGCACGTCACCCTAGACGAATCCCGGGGGTAGTTGTTAGGCCCCTGAGGAACGTGGTGGTCCTGGTGGGACTGGAGCGCGAAACTCTGGGCGTGGGGTGTCGGTTGGAGTACACGGTTCTACCTTATGAGCCAGGCGTGTAGTACCCTGGCTTACTTTCCTTGTTTCCGTGTACTCATCTGCTAGCCGCGCCGCCTCGTTTAAGTTAGCGGGACGGCGATATCGTACCCAGTCCTGTATGTCTGCGGCCAGGTCTTGGAAGAAATGTTCCATTAGGAATAGCTGCAATACTTTCTCCCCGGTGTTGGCCTTGCACCCTTGGACCCAATGGGATGCCACCCTTTGTAACTGGTTGGCCCATTCCATGTGGGAGTCCACAGCCTTTTTCTTGGATTCCCGGAAGCGACGGCGGTAGGTTTCTGGGGTTACGGCATATCGGGTTAACAGCGCCTTTTTCACTTGCTGATATTGTAAAATATCCTCTGGAGCAAGAGCCCGAAACGCTTCATTGGCTTTGCCCGACAATTTCTCAGACAAAATAGTGACCCATTGGTCTGGTGGTACCTGGTGCAGTGAGCACTGTCTCTCAAAATCCGCCAAATATCCATCTATTTCCTCCTAACTTTCTACAAAAGCTTTAAATGAACGGTATTTTCTTTCCTGTGGCAGCGTGTGGGGAAGTAGGAGCTGCGTGTGAAATGGGCTGTCTAGCTCTTACCAGTTCCAGTTCTTGTCCCCTCTTGGTTTGAATCTCCTCTCTTGCTTCCCGGAACAGCTGGTTTATTAGTTCCGTGGACATTTCTGGATACAAGGATAATCTCCGCTGTACAATATCCGTAATTACATCTTCCTCGCTGACAGGTGCTAGAGGCTCTGCTCCTTCCATGGATCCATCCATTTGGTCCAGCTCCAGCAGATCCGCTATCAGCTCCCTCCGTGGTCTGTTACTGGCACTCCTACCACGACTCTCCAATAAATCTTTTAGTGTGGTTCTTTTCAGCCTGGCGTACTGAGACTCCATTCAGAACTTGCTCCTTGGATAAAAGGACCATCCCACCGCTGCCAACCAATGTAACGGCTACCCAAGTAGGGAGAGGGTATGAGCCGTTGGCGACGTCCTTTTCCCTGGCAAGTTGCTATATAAGTAAGTCCAGTATAAGCTCATCCATGAGAGCCAAAGGGAGAGTCAGGTCCAGTTGTAAGAGGCACAGAATAAATCCCATCGCATTCCCTTCCATAAACGAGGCAGGCTATGTTTGAAGGGTCAAGTAGACTAACTTTAATGGTACATTTCTTGGTTTATATATAGTTACACACTTGTGAATAATCAAGGAACAATGGAACTCTCCGCCCCCTCCCTCCACAGGGGGGCCTCAAGTTAGACACCCTGTCACCAGGCTAAAGAAGCCACATTCCTTTCTCAAATACAATTCAATCACAGATAATCCCATCCGTAGCTAAACATTTCGGCACCGCAAACCCTGACAGTTCTTCTGAACATAAGTGACATGCTATTTCAATACAACTGGCCGGATACTGCTAATTTGGAATACAATATACAATCTCTTAAGGATAAACACAGGTCTTTCACACACACAATAGATCAATTAACCTTTGGGAATAGAGAGGTGAATTAGCATACTAAAGAGAGGTTTCAGGAGCCAGGCTGATTCAGTTCTAATCTACATATATACAGACAGAGGATGTTCACACCTCATAATATACCACTGCATGATTATTATAGATGGACAGGCAAAATACATAGTTCCGTTACAATGTCCCCTAATGTAAAGCCATCATCAATCACGCCGCCCACCGCATCTGAAAAAAAAAAAACAGGTATATATTATATAGGTAAGGGGCAGAGCCACCTGGTAACATCACCTGGGGCACCGCCACCTTCTGACATCACTGACCCAGCATGCACCGATCCACCTTACCCATATATGAAATGTCAAAGCCCACAGTAGGATGGATTTATATCAGGGGACAACTTTTTTTTTAAAATAAAGAAATTGTCAAAAACTGTTTGTGCATTTTTAATACTTTTTTACACTTTTTTGGTGAATGGGTAGGTACCCGATACTCATTCACATGGGGGGGCAGGATCTGGGGGCCCCCCTTGTTAAAGGGGACTTCCAGATTCATATAAGCCCCAGCCCGCAGACCCCCACAACCACCAGCCAAGGGTTTGGGGATGAGCCCTTTCCCCAATCAACATGGGGAGAAGCTGCTTTGGAGTGGGGGGGCTCCCCAAAGCATCCACCCCCCCCCCATGTTGAGGGCATGTGGCTAGGTATGGTGGCCTGGGTGCTCGCTTGTCTGTCTCCCCCTTTCCTGACCTGACAGGCTGTATGTTCCCAGACAAAGGTCTGGTATGGATTTTGGGGGGGGGCATGCCGTTTAAAAAAATAATAATTGGTGTGGAATGTTTTCTTTTTTCTTTTTTTAACAGCCATTTTTTTTTTATTGAGCTGTCAGCAGGGAAACCTATTGACAATTGATGACTTATCGGTTGTTAAGGATGCCGAAGCCAGCTTTCTGGCCCCCATCTCTAACAACCAGCTTATACTTATAACGCTTTGCCCAATCAGGGCACAGAATGCACTGTGCAACGCGTAGTGCATTGCTGGGCATTTGGTGGGACAAACACCCGCCGAACACCCTGCAAATTCAGGTGTTGGACAAACGGGACGAACAGCCAATGTTTGGCCCAAACTCATCCTCAGGCCTAACACTACTGACCTGCAAGTTTCCAGGAGGCCTAGCGAGTAGGGTTGAGCGAACCCGAACTGTAAAGTTCGGGTTCGTACCAAACTTTATTTTTTTTTGACCCGGACCTGAACCCAAACAATTTTCTGAAAGTTTGGGTTTGGGTTCGGTGTTCGGCTATGTAACGGCGCGCCGCAGGGCAGCCAATCAGCATTTCTTTTACTTGTGTGACTTGGAAGCCATTACAGCCATGCCTACTAATGGCATGGCTGTGATTGGCCAGTGCAGCATGTGACCGAGCATGTGACCCAGCCTCTATATAAACTAGAGGCACACAGCACAGCTCGTCACTCTGCTTTAGCTAGGGTAGGGAAAGGCTGCCGCTGCTCTCAGGGACAGATTTAGATAGGATTGTCCTGCTTCAGAAATCGAGTTACAATACTCAGCAATCGATCTACATAGCATTAGCTATATTAGGGAAAGGTTCCTGATTGTGTTTATAGGGAGAGAATTAGTTAGGAGTCAGCAGCACTGCATATGTTCCTGTCAGATACTCTGCATATTGCACCAGCACTGCATATGTTCCTGTCAGATACTCTGCATATTGCACCAGCATTGCATATGTTCCTGTCAGATACTCTGCATATTGCACCAGCACTGCATATGTTCCTGTAACATACTCTGCATTAGCTACTGTAGGGAAAGGTTCCTGATTGTGCTTATAGGGAGAGAATTACTTAGGAGTCAGTCCTACTTCACAAATCTAATTGCACCAGAATAGTGTCCCATCATTGGTATCATTGGCAGGAATAGTGTCCCATCATTTGTGTCAGTGGGAGAAAGTGCCCTATCATTGGTATCAGTGGGAGGAATAGTGTACCATCATTGGTATCATTGGCAGGAATAGTGTCCCATCATTAGTGTCAGTGGGAGAAATAGTGCCACATCATTGATATCAGTGGGAGGAATAGTGTCCCATCATTGGTATCATTGGCAGGAATAGTGTCCCATCATTGGTATCAGTGGGAGGAATAGTGTCCCATCGTTGGTATCATTGGCAGGAATAGTGTCCCATCATTTGTTTCAGTGGGAGAAATAGTGCCCCATCATTAGTATCATTGGCAGGAATAGTGTCCTATCATTAGTGTCAGTGGGAGAAATAGTGCCGCATCATTGGTATCAGTGGGAGGAATAGTGTCCCATCATTGGTATCATTGGCAGGAATAGTGTCCCATCATTTGTGTCAGTGGGAGAAATAGTGCCAGATCATTGGTGTCAGTGGGAGGAATAGTGTCATTTGTTTGGTATCATTGGCAGGAATAGTGTCCCATCATTTGTGTCAGTGGGAGAAATAGTGCCAGATCATTGGTGTCAGTGGGAGGAATAGTGTCATTTGTTTGGTATCATTGGCAGGAATAGTGTCCCATCATTTGTGTCAGTGGGAGAAATAGTGCCGCATTATTGGTATCATTGGCAGGAATAGTGTCCCATCATTAGTGTCAGTGGGAGAAATAGTGCCGCATCATTGGTATCAGTGGGAGGAATAGTGTCCCATCATTAGTATCATTGGCAGAAATAGTGTCCCATCATTTGTGTCAGTGGGAGAAATAGTGCCGCATCATTGGTATCAGTGGGAGGAATAGTCTTCCATCATTGGTATCATTGGGAGGAATAGTGTCCCATCATTTGTGTCAGTGGGAGAAATAGTGCCCCATCATTGGTATCATTGGGAGGAATAGTGCCCCATCATTTGTGTCAGTGGGAGAAATAGTGCCCCATCATTGGTATCAGTGGGAGGAATAGTGTCCCATCATTGGGGAAGGTTCCTGCTTGTGAAGATTTTTTTTTAATGTATTTTATGTTATTTTAAGTTATTTCCCTATCCACATTTGATTGCAGAGTACTTGCCATGCTCTTACCAACATTTTGCTGCCATTTGCAGCCCTCTAGCCCTTTCCCTTAGTTTTTTAGAGACATTTTAGTAGTCAAACATTCAGGTCCCCATTGACTTCATTAAGGGTTTGGGTCCTGAACCCGGACTTTTTTCCGAAGTTCGGCCGAACCCGCCGAACCCGAACATCCATGTTCACTTAACTCTACTAGCAAGGCCTAGCTATGGTTGTTCTTTTTCATGTAGCGCCTGGTTACTTTAAAGTACCGGTGTTATTTAAATGTAGAGGGAGATCAGAGTTTTAATTGAACTCTGATCCAGTTAATGTGTTCAAACTTAGGTCTATGTCTCAGCTTGGCTGTGCGGTGGGCTCATTCTGTTGTTGCTGGGGTGTTCTTCCCCCCCAGTGCATTAGGTGACAGCAGTGGAGTCAAGATTTGGGCGCTTTTCCCCAGTAGCCAATCAGGAGGGTTAGGCCTCGCTGTGCATGCTGGGGAGGGTAATTGTGAGGCAGACGCCATTGTTCTGGGTCTTCTTCTTGGAGCGTGGCACCCACCTTTAGGGTGACTGCACCACGGCGCCTCTGCATTATGGCCTACCGGGCCGGGGCATGCGTGCCAGGCGATGTTCCTGGTTCCGGGACCATGTTGGTTGAACATTTGCGCTGTGGCAGGGAGCCCAGTGGTCGACTGGGTTCCCAATCTTGAAGATCCCAAGCGAGGTAGCTGTTCAGTGGGGAGTCCATCTGAGGAGAGCCAATGAGAGGCTGGCGATCCAATAGGGTCTCGACAAACTATCGGAGATCGAGGCTGGTCACCTGTCAGTCGGTACCTGAAAGCAACTTGAATGAGATCCAGGCGTAATTCTATCAAGGAGGCTCATCTCCGCAATCACAATCAGGAAGGCCTGTGGCAGTGGTCTTTCCCAGAGTCCATTGCAGGAGGGTCTGTGGCAGAAAATGTTCCCCTAAGGGTTCCAGTCCATTGCAGGAGGGTCTGTGGAGGGCTCCGCAGGCCACATGTGGCCCTCGGGCCACTGGTTGGCCATCCCTGCTGTAGGAGCTGCTAAGTATTGTGGTCCGTCCATCACCTTGCCTGCCCAGGCGCACAGTTGTCATTCATCCTTAGGCAGAAAAACAGTCCTTGAACTTTGTTTGTATTTTCATTGAGGGAATTTAACTTGAATTGGGATAGGATATTCATGAGATGCCCAACTGATTGCAGAAAAATATATGGGACCAACTATATACACCTCTGGTATATACAACTACACACTTCAGCTCCAGCACAACACTTTCTTGCAGACTATGGGCCATTTTTACATACAATCTGCGGCGGCGTAGCGTAAGCCATTTACACTATGCCGCCGCAACTTAATGGAGCAAGTGCCGTATTCCCAAAGCACTTGCTCCGTAGTTTGCGGCGGCGTAGTGTAAATGGCCCTGCGTATCGCCGCGTAATTCAAAGGGGGCGGCTTGTATTTAAATTAAGCGTGCCCCCGCGTCGATCGAACTGCGCATGCGCCGGCCGGGAAAAAAGCCCAGTGTGCATGCTCCAGCTCACGTCGGAAAGCGTTGTTGAAACCGACGTCAAAACAACGTGATCGTCACTTACGTAATGCCCTATTCGCGAACGACTTAGTAAAACGACGTAACCGACGGAAAAAGACGACGCTGACCCGACGCCATACTTAACATGGCAACGACGGAACTACGTAAACCTACCCCTCATATAGCAGGGGTAGGTTTACGCTTACGGAAACAACGTAAACGACAACGGGGCGTCGTAAAAACGTTCGGGAATCAGCGTATTAGGCTCATTTGCATAGGCAAATGAGAAAACAACGTAAAGGCCACCTAGCGGCCAGAAAAGTAATTACATCTACGATCCGACGGTGTAAGTGTTTTACACCTGTCGGATCTTCAATGTATCTATGCGTAAGTGATGCTATGAATCACACGCATAGATATCCAGTAAAAAAAACGACGGTGTTTCCTACGATACACCGTCGTATCTCTTTTGAGAATCTGGCCCAATCTCTATAACACCTCCAGCACTTCACTTGTTTGTTCTTCCAGGACCAGCTAGCACTGACATTTAGACCTGACACTGCCAGGCCTTAGCAAATGCCCTTTTGTGTTGCAAAAAGTAAGTAGGTAGTCCTGGTGCTAGCTGTTCATGTGGCTACTGAGCCCAGTACCACATATTCAGGCCCTGCCAGCCCACCTAGCTGCAGTTGCCCCTTTGCATACAGCCCCTGGCAACACAGTCCACTCCACTGGATGTGCAATCTCCCGCTTTCTCCAGAACACCTGCTCTCCAGCTGGGCTGACCCTGGTTATTTAAGGAGGCCTGCCACCTGCCAATCGAAGTTGGGGATTGGTCAGGGCTCCTTAGAATACCCCAGGCAGCTCCACCTTTCCTCTTCTCCTTCCTTTCCAGAAGATACTAGAATATTCTGGAAAGAAGTGGAGGTCTTGGTGATGCTGCCTGTAAGTCACCAGCTCTGTTCTGAGTTGCTACCAACCCAGATTAAAACACACCCAGGCTTGGCTGCCAGCCAAGCCTGGAAAATTACCTACTCTCACAAAACTTTAGCCATACTACTTCTAGCACACTAGAGGGTTCGACATAAAAAAATCGAATTTCTGCATCAATTTAGGCTAATATGTATTCTGCTACATGTTTTTGGTGAAATAAAAAAGCCTAAAAAACGTTGGGCCAGATTCAGAGAGCCGTAACTCCTGTCTAACTGGTGTTAGACTGGAGTACTTTCTAATTACGCGCGTTTTTTCACTAGTTTGAATCTTCAAACCATGAAAAGACGGCTTTGCGCTTCAATCCGACTGGCTTACGTGTTCGTACGCATTCGGATCTACGCTGCAATAAAATTGCGGCCGCTGGGTGGAGTTCCCGCCGTTTTCCGCGTCGGGGTATGCAAATGAGCTTTTGCAGACTATCCACGGAATTACGAACATCTATCGCAATCTCTTACGGCATATTTAGTCATCTTTTTGCTGCGTAAAACTATACCAGCTTTTTGCTGGTCTAATATTAGACAGCCCATGTTAAGTATGGCCGTCGTTCCCACGTCGACTATGAACTTTTCCGACGTATTTTTTTATTTTTGACGTAAAACGTCCGGGAATAGGAATGTCCGTAAACGACGCTACTCAAACAACGAATGACGTATCGACGTTATTTCGCGCAATGCACGGCGGGAAATTTCTGAACGGAGCATGCGCAGTTCGATCGCCGCGGGGACGCACCTCATTTAAATGCTTCACGCCCCCTAATCGCGTATTTCGATTACGCGGCGAGAAATAGACTACGCCGCCATATCGTACGGGCAAAAATCAACCAGAATTCGGTGTAGAGGCTGGTAAAATACGGCTGCATAGCGTATCTCGGATACGCTACGCAAATGTACGTGTACCTGAATCTGGCCCGTTATATTTATTTGTTTGTGCAAAAGTTATAGCATCTACGAACTATGGAAATTTTTTATGGAGTTTGTATTTATTTTATTTTTCTACTAGTAATGAAGGCCGATCAGCGACTTATAGCAGGACTTTGACATTGTAGCAGACAAATCGGATGCCAAGTGACACTTTTGACAATTTTTTGGGGACCAGTAACACTAATACAGTGATCCCTACTAAAAAATATGCCACTGTTCTAATGACACTGGCAGGGAAAGGGTTAACATCAGGGGCGATCAAAGGGTTAAATGTGTTCCTAGGGAGTGCTTGCTAACTGTGTGGGGAATGCTTTTACTGTGGGAAAATAGAGATCCGTGTTGCTGCTTAGCAGAAACATAGGGGGCTAGATTCAGGATGGAGAGCATATCTTTGTGTGGGCGTAGCGTATCCGATTTACGATACGCCTCCGCAACTTTTACAGGCAAGTGCTGTATTCACAAAGCACTTGCTCCGTAAGTTGCGGCGGGGTAGCGTAAATGGCCCGGCGTATCCCTGCGTAATTCAAACAGGGCAGGTAGTGGGCGTGTTGTATTTAAATTAACACTGACCCCACGTAAATGATGCGCCAAATGTTATGCGCATGCGCCGGCCGTGAACGTATCCCAGTGTGCATGCTCCAAATCACGTCACAAATAGTCAATGAAAACGACGTGAACGTAACTTACGCCCATCCCCATTCTGAATCGACTTACGCAAACGACGTAAACGACGTAAAATACGACGATGTCCCGACGTCCATACTTAACATTGGCTGCGCTTTATAGCAGGGGTAACTTTACACCAGGCGTAAGCCTAACGTAAACGATGCAAATAGATACGCCAGCCGCAACTACGTTCGTGAATCGGCGTATCTAGCTCATTTGCATATTCGACGCATAAATCGACGGAAGCGCCACCTAGCGGCCAGCGTAAATATGCAACTAAGATACGACGGCGTAAGAGACTTACGCCGCTCGTATCTTAGCTAAATTCCGGCGTATCTTTTTTTCTGAATACAGAAAAAAGATACGCTGGCGCATCTTAAAAGTTACGCGGCGTATCTCGAGATACGCCGACGTATCTTCTTACTGAATCTAGCCCAGGATCTCTATCTTCCCTGCTAGCAGAACGGCGATCTGCCTTGTTACATAGGTAGACTGCATCTCTCAGGGAATGATGCGGGGTGGCGGCTCCTGTGCGCAGAATTACCTGATCCTGCACTTTCAGATCTGGGGCGCGCTTGCACGCCGGCGGCGACGCTTTCTTGCATCTGCGTCCCAGACCTGGAAATGTACAGGATCATGTACCTGTACGTGATTCTGCACACAGGAGCTGCCACCCGCACTAAATGTAAGTGGGGTAGTCAGCAATTGGTTAAAGCAGCTGTATAAACTCCCTAAAATATGATTTTCATTAATCATCTGTAATGGGTGGTCATGGCTATCTGGTGAGTTTTCCAGCTTGATTTCAGCACTGAAGCACTTTTTGAAGCACTTTTCGTATTATGTTGGATAGCACTTTTATTTGCCCAGCAGAATGGCACGTCTTTTTGAGGTCTGCGGAGTTGAATTTTGCACTTAGGGCCGGTTCCCACTGGTGCGATGTCTAACATTGCATGTGATTCGCACTACACTGCAGTGCAAATCACATGCGATCTCTGTGCAATGCGATTTGAGCCATTCAGATAGTACGGCTGAATTTCCATCGCATTCGGCCCAAACTCGCACAGGACCTTTTTTGGTCCGCAGCAGAATCGGATTGCATGGGTGTGAACACCCATGCGATCTGATTCATGTCCGAATTTGCAGATCGCACTGCAATAGGCAAACTGATTTGAGGGTGTCATTAACATTTAATTGACACTCCCATCAATTTGCATAGGGCAGCGTGAACTGCCGCCAGGAGACATGCCATGTGGGAACCAGCAGTAGATTTGCAGGGTTCCTGCATTGCAGCAGTGTGAACTGGCCCTTACTGTGGAACATTTTGATACTAAAATGTATCGCACAGTACACTGGCACTTTTGTTTGTAAGAAATGAACCTTTACGCTCACTGTGGACTGCAATTTTTTTGCATTTATTAGCAGTTTATGTTTATGATTATTTGCCCATAGATGTAATTTAGCACCATTTGTTTACACAGGTCAGCACTGTTTAGGCTTGGTTCACTCTAGATCAGGGGTCTCCAAACTTTACTGTCCTTCAGACTTTAGGGGGCCGGACTGTTGTCACTGGAAATAGAAAAATGTTCCGGTATCAGCAGGAGTAAACAATGCCCCATTTTTTGGTGTCAGTGAGAGGAGTAATGACCCATCGTTGGTGTAATTGGGAGGAACTGTACCTCTTTGTTAGTGTTATTAAAAGGAAATTGTTCCTCATTGTTGGTGTCATTGGGAGGAATTGTGCCCCATTTTTTATGTCAGAAGATGAAATATTAGCCAAAGGGCCAGATAAAAGCAAGTAAAGGGCCACATCTGGCCCCCGGGCCACAGTTTGGAGACCTCTGCTCTAGATTAAGGTGACCAGATTTTTTAAATGAAATCCTGGGACTCTCTGGTAGTCCAAGGGAGGGGGTGAGCACAACACTCCACACCAGGGAGAAAGCCTTGCATTACTGTGTGTAGTTACAGACAGAAGAACAGGAAGTGAGGATTTCTCAGAAGAAAGAAGGACATTTAAAAGCAAAATGGAAGGATGAGGTAAGTGAAGGAGGACTGCAGTAAGGTAAAGGAAGCTATTTAGGAAAAAAATTGTACCTTTACAATAGGGTGACCAGACATCCCCAGTTTCAGGGGACAGTCCCTAGATTGAACAGGGTGTTGGAGCAATTTCAAAGACAGGCAGTGCAGAATTAAAAAACAAAATTCTGAATTACACCCCCCACTCCACCGCTCTTACTAGCTTGGGGGGGGGGGGGTGTATTTTTTCCATTATCTGTGCCCCTTTTTGATGATCATGTGCTGGTCAGAGCGGAGGGGATTTTTTTTCAGTTTCGGGTGCATGCCCATTCAGCTCCGCTCGCATGTTCTTCTGCCTTGGCTCAAGTCCCGGATTTCATTTAAAAAAAATGGTCACCTTATGCCGCGTACACACGGTTGTTTTTTGTGATGAAATAAAACGACGTTTTAAAAAACTTAATTTAAAATGATCGTGTGTGTGTGGGCAAAACGTTGTTTTATGTCTTCTGAAAAACGACCAAAAAACAATTCAAACATGCTTCAATTTTTTATGTCGTTTTTCAGAATGTCGTCTTTTCTTTCATAAAAAATGATCGTGTGTGGGCAAAACGACGTTAAAAACGACGGGCCAGATTCAGGTACAATTACATTGGCGCAGAGTATCAGAGATACACTACGCCGCCGTATTTTACCTGGCTCTACGACAAATTCAGGTAGATTACAGCCCGTAAGGTACGGCGGCGTAGTGTATTTCTCGCGGCGGAATCTAAATACGCGATTAGGGGGCGTGAAGCATTTAAATTAGGCGTGTCCTCACGGCGATCGAACTGCGCATGCTCCGTTCAGAAATTTCCCGCTGTGCATTGCGCGAAATAACGTTGTTACGTAATTTTTTGTTTGAGTAGCGTCGTTTAGGTACAATTCCTATTCCCGGACAACTTACGTAAAAAATAAAAAAAGACGTTAAAATTCTTAACATGGTCTGTCTAATACTAGACCAGATAAAAGCTGGAATAACTTTACGCGGCAAAAAGATGACTACAGATGCCGTAAGAGATTGCGAACGACGCTCGTAACTTTGCGGATCGTCGGAAAATGCTCATTTGCATACCCCGACGCGGAAAACGTCGGGAACTCCACCCAGCGGCCGCAAAATTATTGCAGCGTAGATCCGAAGGCGTACGAACACTTACGCCAGTCGGATTGAAGCCGAAGCCGTCGTTTCATGGTTTGAGGATTCAATGAAACGACGCGCGTAATTTGAAAGTACTCCGGTCTAACGCGAGATAGACCGGAGTAAGGGCTCTGTGAATCTGGCCCTACGTTTTTAAACCCGCGCATGCTCATTAGCAAGTTATGAGACGGGAGCTTCAATGGAACAGAGTGCCGTCGAACGTGGTGTATGTAACCGCACTTTGCAAGAGCATTTTCAGAAAACGATGGTGTGTAGGCAACGTAGTTTTTTAAAATGAAGTTTTTTTTTACATCACAAAAAGTGATCGTGTGTACGCGGCATAACTTTACAACCTCTTTAAGTCATCCGATTCTTGTGCGGACCAACCTATAGGGTCCTGTACGAATTTGGTCCAAATGTGATAGGAATTCAGCCATACAGGCATACCCCACTTTTAAGTACACAACGGGACCAGAGCATGTATGTAAAATAGGGTGACCAGACATCCCCATTTTCAGGGGACAGTCCCCTGATTGAGGACACTGTCCCCGGACCAAGTCTGTCCCCAGTTTTGTCCCCAGATTGGATTTAAACAGGGGCTGGGGCAATTTCAAAGACAGTCAGTGCAGAATAATAATAATAAAAAAAAACAGCTAGCTTAGGGGGGGTGTATTTTTTCCCATTATCTGTGCCCCTTTCTGATGATCGTGTGCTGGTTGGAGCGGAGGGAATTTTTCTTCAGTTTCGGCGCATGCCCATTCAGCTCCGCCCACATGTTCTTTTGCCTTGGCTCAAGTCCCGGCCAACCGCCTGCCTGCTTATCTCCTTGGCTTTCCTTTGTGATCTTCTTCAGCTTCCCACCCAGTAGTAGCTGGGGGGGCCCAGAGAGTGAGACTTGACAGGCTGTAAGGTGGTGCAGCAGTGGCGACGGGGATTGAGTCGCTTATTGCCGCCATTACTAGTAAAAAAAAATAATAATATGTCCCCGGTTTTCAACTTAAAGTGGTATTTCACCCTAAACATAATATCTCCCATGCGATCCAGCATACTGGCGTCAGCGCCAGTATGCTGGTTTTTTTTTTTTTTTAATAGCACACTTACTGTATTATTGTAGAATTCCTTTTCTGTCCCCCGTGGTGGACGGCGCCAGTATAGCGCGTCACATCTTCCTAAAATACCCGATATGGACTCGGGTAATCTCGGCGAAAATGCGGCGCCTGCGCACAGACCTAGGAGCTGACTGCGCAGGCGCCGTATTTCTCCGAGTCCTACGGCTATGGCGCGTCACGCCCTCCGAAATAGGACTCGGAGAAATACGGCGCCTGCGCAGTCAGCTCCTAGGTCTGTGCGCAGGCGCCGCATTTTCGCCGAGATTACCCGAGTCCATATCGGGTATTTTAGGAAGATGTGACGCGCTATACTACAGCCGTCCACCGCGGGGGACAGAAAAGGAATTCTACAATAATACAGTAAGTGTGCTATTAAAAAAAAAAAAAAACAGCATACTGGCGCTGACGCCAGTATGCTGGATCGCATGGGAGATATTATATTTAGGGTGAACCTCCGCTTTAAAAATCTGGTCACCTTATTACATCAAAAATGTACTTAAAGTGAAACAATACCTTTTTTCACTTCTAGGGTGCAGAGGGGGTCAGGAACTGTAGTGGGGGTGTCAAGAGCTGTAGTTCAGGTCTCAGAGGCTGTAGTGGGGGTGTCAGGGGCACACTGGAACAGGGTGGGGTATGCTCTCTGAGCTTCAGCTCCTTCTACTGAGGCTGCAAAAACGTCTGTACAGTACTTGTAAGGCACTTTACATACACTCGCAGGTATGTCCTTACTCGCAAGTGTATGTAAAGTGAGTGTACCTAAAGCGGGGTATGCCTGTACCGTTTGAATGGCTGAAATTTGCATCACACAGACATTACATGTGATCTGCATGCCACACGAATCACATGCGATGTCTGGTATCGCACTAGTGTGATTCGCCCCTGATAGAGAGAAGTATACAATCAACTTCTGATTTACCAAAATAATATAACATAACTACTTAATCATAATCAATCCAATCGATCTTTATTCAAGGATTGCACTGGGTTTTGTTTATTTAGGGAGAAAACATGGGACTTGCAAGGACTGCCCTAGATTTAGTGCTAGTAGGCATGTATAGATAGATTTACTCCATTCAGCCACAAAGCTAGGAAAGCCAGAAACCTCTGCATTTGCTAAAACTGTCATTCCTCTGAAAAAATGGCTATTGGTAGTCAGAAACATGGCTGCCATTCCCCAGTGCAGCAGACTATTTGCAGTCGCGTAGATTCACAGCATTCCAAACGTGACTGGCTGCCCCAGAGCCATGTGTGTGTGTGTGTTGGGAGTTGCTATGGGAACCAGGAACTGTTACAGTCAAATGATCCGTGTTCTTCATTTGCAACGAGCGAGCGGCAGCAGGAAGTAGGCAAGCTATTCACCTCCAGGTAAGAAGGCCACAATAGCACTCTATTACATCAGCCTGTGTTATAATATGCTGTAGCGCCTATTTATTGTTGTTTGTTGTATATTACTAAATTGTCTTATTGTACCTAAAGGACAACAAAAAAACGAATTTCTATAAATATAGATACAACAGGATACTCGGGGTTTATTTATCAGCTTTCTTCACCCAAGAGTGACACAGCAGTCACGCATTGTTTTATGGAATTGTATAATGAAAAAAAGGTAAAAGCTGGGTGAATGTTGTGTGAAAACATTGATAAATAGACCCTGTTTTACGCTTTACTTATACTTCTTTTTTTACTAAGCCCTCGGTCACACTGGTGCGACTTGTCATACCATTTCACAGGTCCAAATCGCATTACAAGCGTCACCCTAGTGTCGGCAATGGAACTGTTCAAATCGGTGCAACGCTGACTTGTTCCTGCACTACTTTTGCGGATTTCAGGTGCATCTGTCAATGCAAACGCACAGATGTCAGCCAAGTCGCACTGACATGTAGTTTTGAAATCGTAAGTGAAGATGCACGACATCAAAGTCAGATTTAGTGTGACTAGGGGCTAAAGCTAGCAGACACTAGGACAGTGGCCTTTAAGCTGTGGCCGGGGCCAGATGTGGCCCTTTGCTTGCTTTTATCCGGCCCTTTGATTGCTTTTACCAGTGAAGTGCACAGTTCCTCCCAATGACACCAACAATGGGTCCCCATGACCAGTGGCTGCTGGTGTTTTTGTTTTGGGGGGGGCAGCAAACAACCCCCCCCCCCCTGGGCTGCCAGGTGAGCGGCACTAGCACAATTGCCCCTACCCCACCTCCCCCTGTGGCGCAGCACTAACACCCCCAGCAAACCCCCCTGCCACCCTGTTGACGGTGAAAGCAGCGGTCGGAGCTGATACGACCATCTTCCAGCATGGTCATCCCTAAGCATGGCAGACTCGGGGAAAGCCGCGGTGCTCGGGTGTCCTCTCCAGGTGCAGCTTCCGTGGTGCGTCTCCTCTCTGCTCCTTCCAGCAGTACGCGTCCAATAGGGTCGCCTAACGTTTTGGCTAATCAGGAAACAGGTTTCCTACCTACTTCCAGATTGGCCGGGAGGAGGATCAGTTTTACAGCAGTGAATATTCATTCACTGTTGTAACACACCTGGGTGGGATTGGAGCGCATCCTCTGGGACCCGAGCCCACCCTATTTTGAAGTCTTGTAGAGCCTCTGGGCCAGATTCTCAGCGGCGATACGACGGAGTATCTCAGATACCCCGTCGTATCGCTGTTTTTTTTTCCTCGTATCTATGCGCGTGATGCTTAGCATCACTTTTGCATCGATACGCTGCAACATCCGACAAGTGTAAAACCATTACACTTGCGGATCGTAGGTGTAATGACAACTCTGGCCTTTACGTTGTTTTCTCATTTGCATATGCAAATGAGGCTAGTACGCCGATTCCCGATCGCTTTTACGCCGCCCCGTCGTCGCGTACGTCGTTTTTGTCCGCGTAAGGTTACCCCAGCTTCTATGTGGAGTAACCTTACGAAGTTCCGTCGGGTGCCGTCGGATGCCATGTTAAGTATGGCGTCGGGTCAGCGTCGGCTTTTTCCGTCGCTTTACTAACTCGTTCGCGAATAGGGAGTTGCGTAAATGACGCTCACGTCGTTTCGACGTCGGTTTCAACGACGCTTTCCGACGTGAGCTGGAGAATGCGCACTGGGCTTTTTCCCCGGCCGGCGCATGTGCAGTTCGTTCGACGCGGGGGCGCGCTTCATTTAAATACAAGCCGCCTCATTTGAATTACACGGGCTTACGCTGGGCCATTTTCGCTACGCCAATGCAAACGATGGAGCAAATGCTTAGGGAATACGGCACTTGCTCTAGTACGATGCGGCGGCGTAGTGTAAATGGCTTACGCTACGCCGGCGAATTTCTTAAAGAATCTGGCCCTCTGACTCTAATCAGGTGCTTAAAAAAAAAAAACTGGCAATTGATGTGTCTGGTGCTTTGAGAGGGGTCGGACGCATGAATAGGGGGGCGGCTGTGGATAGAATTTGGAGGAGCTATGCATGGCAACCAATCAGCTTCTAGGTTTGAATTTTAAATCTTAGGGTTGACCATATACTATGCAATCGGATTGTACAATCTCCTTTAGATCTACCATTAATTATGTAGTATAAGGACCTGCCTGGTTCGATACTAGTTAAAAGGATTGTTTCAGTTGTACTTGATATTACATAGTTCTGGTAAACCTAAAGGCAATTGTATAGTGCAGGGGTAGGGAACCTTGGCTCTCCAGCTGTTTTGCTACTACAAGTCCCATTAAACATTGCAAGACCCTGACAATCACAGGCATGACTCCTAGAGGCAGAGGCATGATGGGATTTGTAGTTTCACCACAGCTGGAGAGCCAAGGTTGCCTACCCCTGGTATAGTGTATGGCCAGCTGGGCTAGAAGCTAATTGGTTGCTATGCGCAACTGCTCCAGATTCTGTCTGCTTCTGTTTTATTCAATTACCCATTTCAGGGAGTTTTCTATTGCATAGTATTAGTAAGCCCGGGTTCACACTGAAGCGGTGCGAATTACATGCGCTGTGTCCTGGGTGCGATTTGAGCCATGGATTTGTGTGACTCAAATCGCACAGCTCAATACCGAACTCATGCAGGACCCTTTTTTTGTCCGCACCAGAATTGGATCACATCTGCAAATTACGTTTCGTTTTGCAAACTGATTTTGGGGGTGTCGTTAATTTAACATACACTTTGCAATTGGTTGGTATTAACGGGTTGCGATTTTGATGCGGTGTGGAATCCACAGTGAATTCGCACCACATTTAGTGTGAAGCGAGGCTGAATGTAGAAAAATGACTGTTACTTGTGAAAAGCAGAGACATTTGCTTGTTCTAGGTTTAGGACACAGCCAGGCAACTGACATTTTCAGGGGAAAGCCAGCAATGGCAGCCTCCATGACAGTTGCACTTTAACCTTCTCACTAGTAGACCAATTTTTTTACATTCATATTTTTGACTGGTAAATTCACTTTCAGAAAATGATATCATTTCTGAAAGCAGAGAACCAATAGAAAAACGATGTTAAACAGAACGTACATATCAGGGCCGGATCTAGTCTGTCTGATCTGGGGGTGCCGTAAAAGAAAACAAGGGGACTGCCAACTAGTGGGTGGGAGCTCCCCTGTATTCTCCAACTGACAACCAGTGGACTTGGAGCTTGTGTGAGAAGTTGGGTCAGGGGCAGCAGTGCCTGCTTTGCATACTAAATAATGATACATAAGAACTTCTAATCTTACAAAGACAATGAGCTGGGTAACATTAGCCCAGGGATCCTCAAACTACGGCCCTCCAGCTGTTGCAGAACTACACATCCCATGAGGCATTGTAAAACACTGACATTCACAGACATGACTAGGCATGATGGGAATTGTAGTTCCTGAACAACTGGAGGGCCGTAGTTTGAAGACCCCTGCATTAGCCAAACAAAGAACACTAGCACACGGACATTGACTGTCTGTCTTTTCAAAACCCCCCTTTTTTTCTGTTTATCTAAAGTCCAGCCCCTCCACCCACTTTTGTCTCCTCAAATTCCAGTCCACCCTTCCCATTGTTTTACTGTCTCTCCAATGTCCAGCCCCTCTTTTTTCTGTCTCCCCAAAGTCCAGCCTCCTCCCCTCATGTTTCTGTCTCTTCAAAGTCCAGCCCCTTCCATCCACTTTCTCGTCTCCCCAAATTCCAGTTCTCTTTCACTCATTTTTCTGTCTCTCCAGTGTCCAGCCCCCCACTTTCTCGTCTCCCCAAATTCCAGTTCTCTTTCCCCTCATTTTTCTGTCCCTCCAGTGTCCAGCCCCCCACTTTTCAGTCTCCCTAAATTTCAGTCCTCCTCCCCCTAATTTTTCTGTCTCTTCAAAGTCCAGCCCCCATTTTTTCTATTTCTTCGAGGTCCAGCACCTCATTTTCTGCCTCTATAAATTCCAGTCCTCCTTGCCCTCACTCTTCTGTATCACCAATATCCCCCCCCCCCCCGCTTCTGTATTTTCAATATTCAACCCCCCATTTTTTTTGTATCTCCAATGTCCAGCCCCCTATTTTTCTGTCCTCTCAAAGTCCAGCCCCTATTTTTCTATCTACTCAAAATCTGCCTTCCAAAAGAACGGCCCTACATTTTCTGTCTCCCTAAATTTCTGTCCTCCGTCCCCTCTTTTTTCTGACTGTCCAGAGTCCAGCCTCATCCATTTTGTCTATTTCTGCCAAGTCCAGACACCCATTTTTTTATTTTACAAAATTTCAGTCCTCCTTCCCCTAATTTTTCTCTCCAATGTCCAACCCCCCCCCTCCCCATTTTTCTGTTTCACTAAATTTCAGTTCTCCTTACCCTCATGTTTCTGTCTCTTCAATGTCCACCCCCCCCCCCTATTTTTCTTATTCACAAAATTTCAGTTCTCCTTCCCCTCAGTTTTCTGTATCTCCAATGTCCGGCCCCCTATTTTTCTGTCCCCACAAAGCTTAGCTTTTTTTCTATCTACTCAAAATCCAGCCCCCCCCCCCCCCCCCCCAAAGTCCAGATCACCATTTATCTGTCTGCCTATCTCCACAAAGTCCAACTCCCTCCCCCTTTTTTTCTGTCTCCCAAATTCCAGCCCCCTTCCCCTTGTTTTTCTGTCTCTTCAGTGTCCAACCCCCCCCCCCCCCCCCCTTAGCGGTCCCTCCAAAGACCACCCTCCAGTGTCCAACCCCCCAATTTATGTCTCCCAAAAGTCTAGGTCCATACACGAGTCTTTAGCCCTTAGGCCAGCGCCCAAAAATCACTGGTAAGGCACCGCTAAGACCCTAATATTAAAGGGCGTTTTTGCAGTGCCTCAGTGTGAAAGGGCAGGGCTTTTTCACAGCACTTTCAATTCATTTCAATGAAGAGGGGCGTTTTTGGAGTGTTTTTTTCAGCGCCCAAAAGCTGCTCCAAAGATGCTGCTTGCAGGACTCAGTGTCAAAGGGTCCATTGAGATGCATGGAGAGCGTTTTATGAGCGTTTTAATATCAATATTTTTAATGCTAAACCGCTGTAAAAATGCTTCAGTGTGAAAGAGGTCTCAGTGTAATACAATGCTTTTAATAGTTGAATAATATTTAATTGTACAGAGGTCTATACATCAGATCAACGAGTGGGACAACTGAGAAGGAAATGAGGGTCAGAAAAATGTGGTTCCAAATAGGAGACAATTGAGAGCTACCGGCGTATAACACGCACCCTAACTTTAAGAGGGAAGTTTCAGGAAAAAAAAACTTTCCACAGCCCCCTGCATATAACACGCAGGCACAGTTTACCCTCTATTTTCAGGGTAAAAAAGTGAGTGTTATACGCCAATAAATACAGTGTATTTACAGTCACTAAATGTCAGTTAGGAAAGTAACTCAAAGAGTAAAAAAAAAAAAAACAACATGTGCAGTAAAACCTAGTGCTTGCGCTGCAGTTTTACTGTCTCCCAACCACCCTCCCGTACATTGACATGCAGTAGCTCATGGCTGTATATATACCATAGCCGCGATACTGTGCTTGGTGGCCAAGGCAAGAATTTTACAGCATGTCACTTTAGGCGGACATTGTTTCCACTGAACTCAAGTAATGCAATTATATGGGGCTACGCCACAACCACTTGCTCACTGCCTGTCAAATGTCACCTGAAACATTGCAGACGGGGAGTAAGAGCCTGCTGTGTAAACACACTGTACATTGCAGACGGGGAGGAGGAGCCTGCTGTGTAAACACACTGTACATTGAAGACGGGGAGGAGGAGCCTGCTGTGTAAACACATTGCAGACGGGGAGGAGGAGCCTGCTGTGTAAACACACTGTACATTGAAGACAGGGAGGATGAGCCTGCTGTGTAAACACATTGCAGACGGGGAGGAGGAGTTTGCTGTGTAAACACACTTTACATTGCAGACAGGGAGGAAGAGCCTACTGTGTAAACACACTGTACATTGCAGCCCGGGAAGAGCAGTCTGCTGTGTAAACACATTGCAGACGGGGAGGAGGAGCGTGCTGTGTAAACACACTTTACATTGCAGACAGGGAGGAAGAGCCTACTGTGTAAACACACTGTACATTGCAGCCTGGGAAGAGGAGTCGGCTGTGTAAACACATTGCACATTGCAGACGGGGAGGAGCCTGCTGTGTAAACACACTGGGCCAGATCCACAAAGCTGCCCCGCCGGGGCGGCGTGTCCCATTTACTCTACGCTGCTGTAAGTTACAGCGGCGTATCCTTATCCACAAAGAAATGTCGCTGTAGCTTACGGCGGCGTAGCGTAAATGGGCCGGCGTACGTGGGTGTAATTCAAATTAACTAGTGGGGGGCATGTTTTATTATAATTATGAATGACCCGACGCAAACAACGCTTTTTTTTAACTGCGCATTCGCCGGCCGTGGACGTATCCCGGTGCGCATGCGCGAAATCACATCGCAAAACATCAATGAAAACGACGTGAACGCTTTACGCAAACGACGTGAACGACGGAAAAATCAACGCTGGCCTGACGTCCATACTTAACATTACGTACGCCTCTATACAGCAGGGGTAACTTTACGCCGGACCTACGCTTACGCAAACGACATAAAAACACTGCGACGGCTGTACGTAGGTTTGTGAATCGGCGTATCTAGCTCATTTGCATATTTTACGCGGACACACAACGGAAGCGCCCCTAGCCTCCAGCGTAAGTATGCAACTAAGATACGACGGTGTAATAGCGTTACGCCAGTCGTATCTTAGCGTAATTCCGGCATATCTTGTTTTGTGAATACAAAACAAAGATACGCCGGGGGGAATTTGAAATTCTTTGTGGATCTGGTCCACTGTACATTGCATCCCAGGAGGAGAAGCCTGCTGTGTAAACACACTGTACTGTACATTGCAGTCTGGGAAGAGGAGTCTGCTGTGTAAACACATTGCATATTGCAGCCCAGAAGGAGGAGCCTGCTGTGTAAACAAACTGCACATTACAGCCCGGGAAAGTAGATCCCAACTGCTGTATTTGCAAGTGCAGTGGTGATTGCTAGTAGAGAGGCAGGTCATGTTTATGGACATGGTTAACGCTGTCAAAGGCAGCAAACAATTCAAACTGCTCTGACTGCATTTTTGTACCTATAGTCACAAGTCCAGCTGGAATAACTCCAGCCCTGCCCCTCCATTTCTTCATCTTGTATCTCTCATTGTCACTGTGTAACAGATGCCTCTGATCCTTGGCATTCATAGCAGGCACTGACACTGCTGGCAGCACACTTAGCAGAGCTAATCCTCCCCTAACAGTAGATAGCTGATGAGCGGAGCAATATCACACAATTAGAGCGAAGTCTAACCTGGAGCAATTTCCCAGCTGCAGTGGCCGGCTCTGTGCTGGGGAAGTGTGCAGAGCATAGAACATGAATTAGAGTGGATACTGCAAGAGGCCTTCTTGTTCAACATCAGTGCCTGACCTCACAAATGTGCTTCTGGAAGAATGGTCAAACATTGCCATACACACTCCTAAACCTTATGGACAGCATTCCCAGAAGAGTTGAAGCTATTAAAGCTGCAAAGGGTGGGCCAACTCAATATTGAACCCTACTGGGAAGCCATTAAAGTCCATGCATGTGTAAAGGCAAGCGTCCCAATATTTTGGTAATATAATGTAAATAAAGATGGAAGTATTTCAGACAGGCTTCAGGGGGATCAGAACATGGCCTCCAGGTGCATTGTCACTTTAAAAAAAAACAATTTTTATAAATGTTTTTTCTTAAGCAGGCCATACACGGTGGAATTTCGAATACATTTTCAAATATTCTTTTCTCTCCGGGTATCTTCTTTTCTTGCACATGCGCATTTTTTTTTCTATTACATTTCTCGCATGATTCTCCCATCATTGATTAGAAAATCGTTAAGTTGTCCAAAAAATTTCCAACATGTCCGATTCCTCAAATTTGATTGCCACACGAAAATCGTCTGTTGCTGCCCATTAACGGTGCGAAATTTGTACGAAAATTCTTTGATACGATTTTCAAAAGAGAATTCTTTCTAAATTCGAACCGTGTACGGTTGGCTTAAAGGGGTTGTAAAGGTACATTTTTTTCCCCCTAAATAGCTTCCTTTACCTTAGTGCAGTCCTCCTTCACTTATCTCAGCCTTCGATTTTGCTTTTAAATGTCCTTATTTCTTTTGAGAAATCCTCACTTCCGGTTCTTCTGTCTGTAACTACATGCAGTAATGCAAGGCTTTCTCCCTGGTGTGGAGAAAGCCTCTTGAGGGGGGAGGGGGCGAGCAGGCAAGTCAGGACACTCTCTACTTTGCAGATAGAGAAAGGAGCTGTGTGTTAGTGGGTGTCCTGACACTCCTGCTCGCCCCCTCCCCCCTTAAGAGGCTTTCTCCACACCTTGCATTACGGTGGTGAGTTACAGACAGAAGTACAGGAGGTGAGGATTTCTCCGAAGAAATAAGGACATTTAAAAGCAAAATAGAAGGATGAGGTAAGTAAAGGAGGACTGCACTAAGGTAAAGGAAGCTATTTAGGGGGGACATTTTTTTTCCTTTACAACCCCTTTAAGTTGAACAATCTTTCAAATTGAAATCCTCTTACTTTACACTTATGGACTGAGGACCTTAGTTTGGAATGTGTTTTGTGATCTACTTCAGAAATTTGCCCCATTTAAATATACGTAAAATTTTGGGCATTTTGCTTTGTTGATCTTGGCCAGCGTTTCTCAAACTTTTCAGCACAGAGGAACACTTGAAATAACTTTCTGGTCTCAGGAAACCCCTGCTAAAAATGACTGTATCTGTAATTTATGGTACATTAGTGTGATGGTCAGTGGGAAGAATGCTCCAAATGCTGCATACACACGACTGTTTTTCATGTCATGGAAAAAAAGTTTTTCTCTACGTGACTCTTGTCAATACTGCCTTGCATACACACGATCGTGATAAAAAATGATCGAGCAAAGCTTGATGACGTACAACACGTACAACGGCACTATAAAGGGGAAGTTCCATTCGAATGGCGCCATTTTGGGCTGATTATGCAAATTTCTCTTTTCATAACTTGCTTTTGAGAATGCGCGTTTTTCCCCTCTTTGATAAAACCTACACATGACCGTTTTTCACGACGTGAAAAAACGATGAGAAAAAATAGAGCTCTGGAGCCTACACACGATCGTTTTTAATGACCAATTTAAAAAATTGCATTTTTCTCCTCATAAAAAAACGGTTGTGTGTATGCGGCATTATACTTGTGGACATTGGGTAGAATTAGCTCCTTATATAGCTAAAAAGATCAATGGTGTCATTGGGAACTTATCTGAAAGGCAGAAATTGCTCATTGCTCAAGGAACCCCTAACACCCTCTGGAGGAACCCTAGGGCTCCATGGAACCCTGGTTGAGAAACCCTGATCTAGGCTAAAACAAACAACATAATACATAAACAAAGTATATATGTATTTAGCAAGACACAGGGGATAAACCAGAAAACATTGTTAAAAATCCCAGCTGTATTGTTTAGTACAAATGATCTCATTGTTTACAGCAAGGGTTGCCATCAAATCCCTTTATGTACGGACATCTGAAAATCACAGAGATTCCATGGTAAATCTGATTTAGTCAAGGTCTCCGATCTTAAAGTGAATCCTCCATTAGATATTTTGGCTGGTTTATTTCTGCTCCCATGCCTGCCCCTCACTTCCTGTTCCTGTGGCAACCATGACATTGTTATGAACTGAGCTTCCTCTGGGGTTCTGTATGTTCACTAGGGAACCGTAACAGTGCCACTGTCATCCTACTGGATTCTATATAACAATATATACACTTCAAAGCAGAGAAACCCAGGGGGGGGGGGGGGGGGCGCTGTTTACTGCAATGCCCTGGGTATCACTGAGACCAAACGTGAGGGGATATCCACTCAAGCAGAGACAGGCAGCAAAGAAAGCTGACTGAAAAACAAACGCTACCCTACTTCATGTTTTGTGCAGATCCTCATTTAATCAGTAACAGAACCTTTTGTAATCAGTATGTCACTTATTAACAGATAGCTATTTGGGGTAGGTTCATTAAAACTGCAGACATGAAGCAAAAGTGGAGTTGTTTCCATAACCATTATTTAATTGTTTACTTTTTTGTATGAATTAAACGTTTTTTGGTTGCAATAAACCACTTTTGTTCTCTCCGTTTTGTGTTTTCTCCGGTTTTATTGTATCAGCCCCCCTTTGTATCAGTCAGGTCTTAGCACAGTGGGCCTGATTTACTAAACGACAGAGTAAAGTGGCTGTGATACACTTGCATTGCCTTGAACATACATGCATTTACAATCCCTGAACCTATCTAGTGTAGCATTCAATGCATCAAAATAATGCTGCTTTTATGCCCTCTTTTCCAATATAGTGCACTGTGGCATCCATGCGTCAACTTGTAATTTGAAATAATAAAAAAAATGTATGTGAATGTTGCATTCACTATGGAAAGCAGCAGGTTTAGTATACCTAATGTGGTGCTGGTCATATGTCATGGGTTTCAATGTTGCCATGAGCACCGTGCACATGTGCGGCATACGTGGCACGACGTGATTGGTGGCCGGAGCTTCTGAATAGCAACCTAACCTCTGGGTCCTAGTGACTGCTTCTTTTTGATCAAGCGCATCTGGTTGCCTTTTCTTTTTTGCTGGGATTCTAACGTCAAATTGATGTACATTTTTGCATGTTCTGATTGGTGGCTAATGTATTTATATTCTGCTTTGACACTGTTGCACTTCATCACATGCCTGACGAAGGGGCCCTGCGCGGCTCCGAAATGTTGCACTTATCTCTGTGATGTGATCTCTTTAAAGAAAAAAAACCTTTGGACTGAAGTTGTTGATCCATGGTGTGCCGGCGAATATGTACACTGGATTAGGGGGGCGGCGCCCCTTATGGACGGGCCACCACTGCTCTGAACTCTCCTGGTGGAATCAGCTGCTTCACAATAGTGAACTCCTCACAGCCGCTCATTTCTCCCAGCAGGCATAACATCCAGGGACCAGTAAAGGAATGAAGGATTGCATAACATAATACTGCTAAAACCAGGGCTTTTATTCAGCAGGAACGTGGGGGAACGCAGTTCCGGCACCTCTCAAACTGAAAGTATGTAATGGAAAGAGGTGCTGGGGTGTGCTGGAGAGTCTATTGATGCTGACTGCTGGGGGATATACAGTATTGTTGCTGGAGGGGATCTTTTTTTGCGAAGGAATGGAGTTTTTTGTTGCTGGAGAGTTCTTCTGTTGCTCGTAGGGATCTATTGTTACGGTGGGGGGTCAGTCGTTGCTAGGAAGGATGTACTGTTGAGGGAGGGGTCTTTGTTGCCTGCTGTTGGAGGGTCTATTGATGCTGGCTACTGGAGAATCTATTGTTGTTGGAGGGGATCTATTTTTGCAGGCGGTTCTATTGTTGCTCGGAGGTGGGTAGGGGTGGAGTCAAAGGTGGCTTGGAAGGGAGGAGTTCCTGTACCTATTATCTGAGAAAAAAAGCCCTGGCTAAAACCATATATTTATAAAAAAGGAATTGCACCTAAGGGAGAACTTCAGCTGGCTCTCCTAAGTGGCACGAAAGTTGAGCAAAATTAGTTTTGCACTCCTGTGACCTGTTTTCAGCAGAGAGCGGTCTGAATTCCCCTCTCTGCTGATGTCACACAGATCAGTTCAGGCTCGGCGTCATCCCGACTCTGGAAGTCTGTATCCGCCATGTGCCTAGACTGATGGCTGTGTCAGTCTCTCTGCAAGCCGCCCCCGCCCCTCGACAGCTCAGCACTCTTAATGAGCATGGAGGAGGAGAGCTGCTGATTGACAGTAAGCAGCTCACCTCTAGGGGAGCCGAGAGAACCGAGCCATCGACGATGTTCAATGGCTCGGTTCTCAGAGCAGAGACGCCGGGGACAGATGCGGCATTGAACCGATGTTGCATCCATCTAGGTAAGTGTGATTGGGTAAAAAAGCCAAACCCATACTTCTCTTTTAAATTGGAAAGCTCTGAACTGGGACAGAGAAGTCTAATGCCTCGCACACACAATCGGATTTCCATCAGACAAAGCCGTGGAATTTTGTCCGAAGGATGTTGGCCGTGAACTTGTTCTGCATACAAACGGCAAAACGTTGTCAGCTAACAAACAGGAACAACATGATTTTTCTGCTCTTTAGCGCCACCCTTTGGGCAACTTCTGCTAATGTTGTCCTATGGTTAGCATTGCTTCTGAGCATGCGTGTTTGTACTTTGGATTTTTTTCCCGATGGACTTCTGTACACACGATCGGAAAAATCCGACATCACACATTTATTGTCGGAACATTTTAAAGCATGCTATCCCACATTTATTGTCAGAAGTTCCGACAACAATTATCTGATGGAGCGTACAAACGGTCGGATTATCCGACAAAAATCTGCCATCACACAATTCAGTCGGAAAATCTGATCGTGTGTACGGGCCTTTAGTGTTCTCCCATGGAAGAAATACTCTGGCCTGAACTGTGTCCAGGACTAGACCCTGATACTCCAAACCATGGGGATGCCATGGAAGAAAAGAGCAGCAAGGCTAACGACAGGGCTAGCACTTTGGTAAACACCCAAGATGCAGACAAGAGGCCATGGCCACGAACTGTTAGTGTACAGACCCTGCAATAAAATGTAGAAAATATAGGACAAGAAAAGATGAGGACAATCTGATATGCCTCATTGATGTCCACAAAAGTCAGTCAGACAATATCCCTGGTATGGGGAGGAGATGACAGATGGATTCCATGTAGAATTTCCTGAGTTCAAATGAGAACAGCCAAAACTTTGAGATCAAAATATGGGGAACATGCCCCTTAGTTTATGGAAATGGATGACAAGTTAAAGTAAAAACCCTTAAACCATGAACTGGCCCATTCTTTAGAAAGCTTGGAGATCCCTGTTATAAAGACACTGCCTAAGGCAGGGGTGTCAAACTCAATTTCCTCGTGGGCCGCATCAGCATTATGGTTGCCCTCAAAAGGGCCGGTTGTATCTGTAAGATTAGATGTTCAGCGCATCCCTTCCCCTTACATTAGATGTCAAGAGCCCCCCCACCATCAGAAGTTGAGTCCCCCCTCTCCCTTACATCACAGTGCACCCCCCTTTTCTTATGCTGCTGCTGGGAAGAAGTTGGATGCATTGCTTGAAAGCATAAAGTAAGGGTCTGGAGGATGACTGGAGAGGTGCGAGGGCCACATGAAATGGCCTGGAGGGCCGCATTCGGCCCGCGGGCCTTGTGTTTGCCACCTCTGGCCTAAGGGTTCACACATACCTAGGGTAATTAATTATGAGCCCTCCACAACGCCACCTACTGACCATCTGATCTCAGTGCAAGTGTGGATTGACCCAGTTGATTCTTCCTGGTGTCTATGCTTGTTTTTTTTATTATTTGCTGTAAGCTTTCTCCAGTCTTGTCCTCTTATTTATGCTTTTTATTTTCTGTTTTTTATTTAGTTTGTTCAGGAAAAGACGCAATGCGACCAAAAGAATCATCTGCTCCCCCCAGCAGATTTGCTACCTGTGGTAAGTCCTTTCAAGGGAAAAGTCTCGTTTAAGCTACAACAAAAACTAACAAGTAGGGGTCAGCATTGATGATATCTTTGTCCCGTTGAGTAGAAGCAACAGCTCTTGTAGGCCTAGTGGTCTTCTTTGCAGAGATACTGTTTCCCCATTAAGAATATACACAGATCAGCCTTAAAAAATGGAACTTCCGCTTTTCGGAGCTCTCCCCTCCTCCGGTGTCACATTTGGAACCTTTCAGGGGAGGGGGATGCAGATACCTGTATAAAACAGGTATTTGCACCACTTCCGGGTATTGACTCCCGTGGGAGTCACCCCCCCCCCCCCCCCCCCGCTGTCTTCCGGGAGACACACTGCTCCTAGGAGGTAGCGGGGACCAGTGAGTGTGTGGCGCGCTGCTCGCGCATGCGCAGTAGGGAAAAGTCAGCAGCTGCAGTATTTGTAGCTGCTGGCTTTTAATATATATATTTTTTCGCGGGACCTCCGCTTTAACATTATGGCAATTATTTTTATTGTTATACAGGATTTATATAGCTTTACAATATAAAAGGGAGACAATACAGTTACAATACAATGAAATACAAGAGGATTAAGAGGGCCCTGCTCAGAAGAGTTTACAATCTAATAGGGTGGGGCAGGTGGTACAAAAGGTTGTAACTAGGGTTGTCCCGATACCACTTCTTTAAGACCAAGTACAAGTACCGTTACTTTTTTTCAAGTACTCGCTGATACCGAATACCGATACTTTTTTTTAATCTCATGTGAGAGCGGCACATGTGTCAGTAGTTTTTTTTTTTTTATCTTTAACAATTTTTTTTATTTGTTTACAATTTTATTTATTTATAATGCTTTCTTTTTTTTTAAGGGGAGAGGGGGGGGTGGACCATGTCAGTGTGTTTTTTATTTTATTTTTTTATTTTCTACAATCATTTTTTTATTATTATTATTATTTTTTATTTATTTATTTATTCAGCCCTGTTGGGAGGCTTTGGTGAGATATCTGGGGTCTTCACAGACCTCTGACATCTCCCCTTTGAGACAGAGAAAGGGACTAGGGACACATGTTCCCCAGTCCCTTTCTCAGCAGCATCATGAAAATGAATGGAGAGAAGACAGCGTCTTCTGTTCATTCAAAAACTGAAACATTGTAATCACAGTTTACGATGTTTCAGTTATGTGAATAGACAGAGTCAGTGATGACTGACTCTGTCCATTCGGAGCAGTAAAGAGCCGGATTTACTGGCTCCTACCTCGCTCTCCATCTTGACATTTCCAGGCAGTGGAGTCGAAGTACTGAAGGGAAGAGAAACACGGCGGGATACACAGAGGGAGAGAGAAACACGGGGGGATACACGGAGGGAGAGAGAAACACGGGGGGATACACGGAAGGAGAGAGAAACACGGCGGGATACAAGGAGGGAGAGAATAACACGGAGGGAGAGAGAAACACGGGGGGATACACGGAGGGAGAGAGAAACACGGGGGGATACACGGAGGGAAAGAGAAACACGGGGGGATACACGGAGGGAGAGAGAAACACGGGGGGATACACGGAGGGAGAGAGAAACATGGCGGGATACACGGAGGGAGAGAATAACACGGAGGGAGAGAGAAACACGGGGGATACACGGAGGGAGAGAGAAACACGGTGGGGGACATGGAGGGAGGGAGACTGCAGCAAAACTGAGGGGGGCTGGAGGAGGACAAGGGACAGTCAGCGGTGATCGTGTGTGGGGGAGTTACAAGCACCGATCACCGCTGATTTTAAAGCAGCTGAAAGCCGGGGGGGGGGTGAAGAGAGAAGCGGAGAAATTACTTTTAAATCTATACAGCGATGATCGGTGCTTGTAACTTCCCCATGCACTGATCACCGCTAAGACAGTACAAGTATCGGGTGAAGCATTGGGAGCATTTGCCCGAGTACAAGTACTCGGGCAAATGCTTGGTATCGGTCCAGATACCGATACTAGTATCAGTATCGGGACAACCCTAGTTGTAACTGTGGGAAATGAGCTGATGAAAGAAGTGGTAAAAGTTGGAGATGTGATAGGCTTCCCTGAAGAGGTGAGTTTTCAGGGATCGTGTCACGTACCTGGTACAGAGCAGAGCCTGACGTGCGGGAGTGGCCACTCTTGCTCCTCTGACTCCGGAACCCCTGGTAGTGTAGACAGGAAGCGCTGGAGTTCAGAGTCGCACTAGCGCTTGACGGGAATGCTGTGCAGGAACTGCGAAGGTCTTCTGTAGTCTCCAGGAAGATGTCGGTGGAGCTGGAACAGCAGGTCAGTAGACAGCTGGAGCTTGGTACGGGTGACCCGGATCAGCAGGTAGACTGGGTTCAGGTGCTTGGTGCGGCTGACTGAAACAGGCGGCAGGGGGAGGTGTTCTGTAGTACTGCGCTGGCGGGTAGCCAGAGCTGGGCACAGATCGCTGGTGTGGTTAGCAGGAGGGAGGTGTACTGCAGTACCGGTGCTGACAGGTAACAGGCGCTAGTGCAGATGACTGGAGCAGTTGGCAGGAGGGAGGTGTACTGTAGTACTGATGCAGGCAGGGTCAGGCAGGCCGGGTCGGATACAGGCATGCATATCAGGTTCGCGGATAGAACAACAGCGGAGTCGTAGTCCAGGCCGGGTCGGCAGCAGGCGGGCAGCAATCAGTTAAAGGGTAAGGCAGAGGCAGCGTCAGACAGGCTGGAGGTCAGGGCACGTTGAGGTCGGAAGGGTCAGAGACAAGCCGGATTCTCGGGAACAGAAGTCAAACAGGTAACGGGTCTCAGGAGGTTAACAGGAAAGCTGACGATCGGGCAGCAAGAGGCTGTAGGATGAGCCCCATTAAATAGCCTGGACTGGCACCAAAATGGCGCCAGCACGTGCCCGCGATTTGAGCGCGATTGAGCATGCCCGTGCGCGCCGACGTGCCGCCCGTGCCCATGCACGCCGATGTGCCGCGAATGCGCGCTCCCGGCGCCCCCGTGTGCACCGTTGTGCCACTAGCGCCACCTGGTGGTCGACCACGTCCATGACAGATCGCCTGAAGGTAGCAAAAGTAGGGGATAGCCGGACAGGTTGAGGTAGTGAGGACTGTTTGGGATATGTTTGGAGACAAGATTGGTGATGTAGCTCGGGGCAGAGTTGTGGATGGCCTTGTAGGTTGTGGCTAGTATTGACAAGTAAATTGAGTAACACTGATGAGCTTGTAACAATGGCATCTGAAAGTGGGTGGGATATATATGGCAGCAAGTAAACATGTTGTCCTTAAAGTTGATGTACTGAAAACAGATAAAATGGGTATCACAGTTTGGGCATCACAGACTGGTCAGGGTGCCCATGCTGACCCGTGTCAAGAGCTAAAAGTGACACAATGAACATGTGAGTATTAGAACTGAACTGCTGAGCAATAAAAGAAGGTGGCCTGGTCTGATGAACCACCTTTTCGTTTACATCATGTGGATGACCAGGTGCATATGCATCGCTTACCTGGGGAAAAGATGGCACCATCATGCAGGATGGGAAGAAAGCAAGTTGACAGAAGCAGTGTGGTGCTTTGGGCAATGTTCTGCTGGGAAACCTTGGGTCCTGCCATTTATGTTAATGTTACTTAACATGTACCACCTACATGAGTGCCTTGAAAAATTATTCATACCCCTTAAAATTGTCCACATTGTGTCATGTTACAACCAAAAACCTAAATATATTTTATTGGGATTTTATGTGATAGACCAACACAAAGTGGCACACAATTGTGAAGTAGAAATGAAAATCATAAATGGTTTTCAAATAGAAAAAAAAATATCCGAAAAGTGTGGCGTGCACTTATATTCAGCCCCCCAGAGTCAATACTTTGTAGAACCGCCTTTTTTCTGCAATTACAGTCTTTTGGGGATGTCTCTACCAGCTTGGCACATCTAGAGAGTGAAATTTCTGCCCATTCTTTTTTGCAAAATAATAGCTCAAGCTCTGTCAGATTAGATGGAGAGTGTCTTTGAACAGAAATTCTCAAGTCTTGCCACAGATTCTCAATTGGATTTAGGTCTGGACTTTGACTGGGCCATTCTAACACATGAATATGCTTTGATCTAAACCATTACATTGTAGCTCTGGATGTATGTTTAGGGTCGTTGTCATGCTGGAAGGTGAATATTCGCCCCAGTCTCAAGTCTTCTGCAGACTCTAAGGCCAGTCTGAAGTCCAGTTTCATCGGTCCAAATCGACCGTGTGTACGGTCCGTCGTCCTTCGAACCAAAGTTTGAAAACTTGCTTTAAAATCGGACTGATGGACGCCTGACCATCGATCCAAACCGATGGTTAGTACGCAAAAGCATCGGTTCAAAAACCCCCGCATGCTCAGAATCAAGTCGACGCATGCTTGGAAGCATTGAACTTCGTTTTTTCAGCACGTCGTTGTGTTTTACGTCACCGCGTTCTGACACGATCGGTTTTTGAACTGATGTTGTGTACGCACATCAGGCCACTTCAGCGGTGACCAGATAAAAACGGTCCGTCGGACCATTCTCACAGCCTAACAGGTTTTCTTCTAATGCCTAGTACACACGATCGTTTTTCCTGTCGGGAAAAGTGCTGTGTTTTCCTTTGGCCGGGAAAACCGGACGTGTGTATGCTCCTTAGCAGTTTTCCCGACGTGTTCTCTTTTTTCTTGCCGCAAATCGCCGCGTTTTTCCCCCCGCAGTTTTCCTATGGGAAACACTGCGAGAGAGCATACACACAGCCGGTTTTCCCAACCAAAGTTCTCCAGACAGTTGTCCTGTTTGGAAAACCGATCGTGTGTACAGGGGAAAAGAGACCCTGTTCTTCGTTGTGGCAGTGTCATTGATCGTCTGTTCCTTGATATAGGGAAAGACGATCAATGGCGTCACGCGTCCAGCCCCGCCCCCCTACAGTTAGAAACACATATGAGGTCACACTTAACCCCTACAGCGCCCCCTAGTGATTAACTCCTAAACTGCAATTGTAATTTTTACAGTAAACAATGCATTTATATAGAGCCGTAGTATTACATCATCGTTCTTTGTAACATCAAGGCTTTTGTCCCTTCCATACTCCTCTGAATATATCTACTTTACAATGGATTCTTGATCTCCATCTAAGATTTGTATCTTTTCTACGGTCTACCTTTTTTGTATATATAATTTGTGAAGTATGTGGGACTCTGATGTAATGCAGATGAGTCTGCTGTTTGTATTCACAGTTCCTATGGAACTGGAATAATCCTTGTTAATGTATAATGTTTATGCTGTATTAAAAACTTTTTTAATCAAAGAGATTGTCTCTCTCGCACTGTATCTATACCAGACTACTGTGCCTCTAAAGTCCATGATATGCCCTCCAATTTTTGAGTTTAACCACTTGACCACTGGGCACTTAAACCCACTTAATAACCAGACCAATTTTCAGCTTTCGGTGCTCTCACATTTTGAATGACAATAACTCAGTCATACAACACTGTAACCAAATGACATTTTTGTCCTTTTTTTTCCCACAAATAGAGCTTTCTTTTGGTGGTATTTTATCACCTCTGCGGTTTTTATTTTTTTCGCTATAAATGAAAAAAGAACAAAAATTTTGTAAAAAAAATGAATTTTTCTTCATTTCTATTATAACATTTTGCAAAAAAGTAATTTTTCTTCATAAACTTGGCCTAAAATGTATACTGCTACATATCTTTGGTAACAAAACAAAAAAATTTTAGATATTATTTAGTCTGGGTGAAAGTTATAGGGTCTAAAAGCTATGGAACCAATTACTGAAAATTGATCAATTTGATCACATCTGATGTACTGACAGCCTCTCTCATTTCTTGAGACCCTAACATGCCAGAAAAGTACAGATTCCCCCCAAATGACCCCTTTTTGGAAAGACATTCCAAGGTATTTAGAAAGAGGCATTGTGAGTTTTTTGAAGTTGTCATTTTTTCCGACAATTCTTTGCAAAATCAAGATTTTTTTCATTTTTATTTTATTTTCACAAAATTTTCATATTAGCAGGTTATTTCTCACACACAGCATATGCACAAATTACACCCCAAAACACATTCTGCTATTCCTCCCGAGTATGGCGATACCACATGTGTGAGACTTTTACACAGCGTGGCCACATACAGAGGCCCAACATGCAGGGAGCACCATCAGGCATTCTGCAGGACCCAGACCAATTCTGACATTTCTCTCCTACATGTAAAAATCATAATTTATTTGCTAGAAAATTACATAGAACCCCAAAACATTATATATGCTTTTTTAGCAAAGACCCTAGAGAACACAATGGCGGTTGTTGTAACTTTTTATCGCGCATGGTATTTGCACAGCAATTTTTCGAACACATTTTTTTTGGAAATAACAGTTTTGTGCTTTTAAAGAAAAAAAACATTAAATTTAGCCCAATGTTTTTGCATAATATGAAAGATGAAGTTACGCCGAGTAAATAAATACCCAACATGTCACCCTTCAATATTGCACACGCTCGTGGAATGGCGCCAAACTTTGCGACTTAAAAATCCCCATAGGTGACGCTTTAAATATTTTTACTGGTTACATCATTTTAGTTGGAGAGGAGGTCTAGGGCCAAAATGATTGCTCTCGCTCTAACGTTCGCAGCGATACCTCACATGTGTGGTTTGAACACCGTTTTCATATGTGGGCGGGACTTACGTGCACGTTCGCTTCTGTATACGAGCACGCGGGAACAGGGACGCTTTAAGTTATTTTATTTTTTTTATTGTTCATTTTACTTTATTTATTTTAGTTTGACACCTTTTTCCCCAAAAATAAATGTTTTGATTACTTTTATTCCTATTACAAGGAATGTAAACATCCCTTGTAATAGGAATATAGCGTGACAGGTCCTCTTCAGTGGGATATGGGGTCAATAAGACCCCACATCTCACCTCTAGGCTGGGAAGCCTGAAAAAAAACGACCGCAGAGGATTGCGCAGGGAGTATTGCGCAGGGAGTATTGCGCAGGGAGTATTGCGCGGAGAGTATTGCGCGGGGGTACTGCAGAGTATTGTTCAGAGTATTGCAGAGTATTGCGCAGGGGGTACTGCAGAGTATTGCAGAGTATTGCGCAGGGGGTATTGCAGAGTATTGTTCAGAGTATTGCAGAGTATTGCGCAGGGGGTACTGCAGAGTGTGACGGTAGTAGAACATATCCCCGTCAAGCATTCCCTTCTTCTCCCATAAAAGAAATCACCCAATATTCCCCGACTAGGAATATCCCTGGAATCGCCGAATAATCCACACATGAGCCAAGGCTTAATGCTGAATGTAACAGGACACACTTTATTGAAAGTACACAGCACACTTTATACAGGATTTGGAACATCCCGCCCCCAACAACCGCTTTCTTATTGGTCCATTGTAAAGTATGCAGTCTTCAATCTGGTCCTCTTAAACCATGCAAATGAGGACTTGAAAATGTCTCCGCAGAGATTGGTCCCAATGCTTGAATAACCTGAATATGTGTGGCCAGGCCTGTGATGTGTTTTCAGACAAAAGCCCCAGGGGGTCAATCAATGTACACAATAGCCAGCCACAGAACAATGGAGCCGTCTGGAGAATTGAGACAGGGCAGAAGTCATTTACACCTGATAATAGAAAGGCTTTCGATAGGGTTATCACACAATGGACAATGAGTATTTCTTATGAGTCTGTTGACCTGGCTGGGGTTCAGAATAAAATCTGTAATACATGAATTAGGATTTCATGTAGAAACACTTCAGTATTTCATGGTCCATGACATTACTCCCCCTGGGAAATAGTTCAACATCCGCAGTGGGACCCAAACGGGTCACTCGAGGATGTTGGGCAAGTAGTCTTAAGGTTCCAGGACTGTCTGCCAGGATAACCCATCCGCCTTCCTGCTTTGAGGCCCTGGCCCATAATCGGACGGCAAGAGGCTCGCATTCAGTCCTCTCCAAAAGCCCCTGTCCCGGCTAGGCCTGTCACACATCTCCCCTTTTGGCAGGGGACTAACCCAGTAAGAGACACCAGATTGGTTGTCTCTGAAGTTAGTCAGTAGTTCCAGTCCCCCAATGATGGTATCCATACAGTACCCCAAATCACTTGCCCCAAACCGAGCATTACTCACCCCGCCATCCTCTGCCTCTCTCAGGTAACACGTCTGCCGCTGGGGAGAGGCCTCGACTAGCCCTTCTCCCTGGAGTCCTTTCAGCCGCTGGAGAGATGACAGGGTGGCTGGGCTCAGTCCATCATGCTGTTGGGGATCTGGGCCAACTGGACACCATTTATGGGGTATACCAGTGGAGACTGAAGTCCCATCCACTGATGTGAGGTGAAAATCCCCCAGTGCTTGCAAAGCAAAGCCGACATCCTCCTGTTTCAGTCCTGTACCATTTTCTGGGGTTGTGCCAGTGGAGACTGAAGTCCCATCCACTACCCCAGGAACCCCTTCTTCTGTTAGGTGAAAGCAGAGGCCCGGGGCACTCTGCTCTGTTGCCAGCTCTTCCGCTGGATTGCTGTGAGTGGAGACCACAGTCCCATCCACCGATATCCACTCAAGCTGTAGTGGGGTGCAGCCGCCAGTAGCATCCTGGTAGACAAAAAGAGACAAGGATGCGCCCAATCTAAGTGCAATAACGTGTTTAATCCATAAAATAAGATACAAAAGGAAACGGCCAAATGGCTACTCACACTTTAAAAGTGGATAATAGGCATGTAAGAGACCGTAGATGTAGTCATCATCCGTTGTGTGAGGGGTGTCCGCTCATGGTGGTGAGGTGCTGTAGATGGGAAACACCGAGTGGAACAGCCTGGAGGAACTTGTTGGGAGCGCCGTGTACGACGGCGTGCGTCTCACGATGGAGCGCAAACACAAGCCAGTCTCACCGGAAGTGACGTAACGTGACGTGGCGGGCTCAGATGAGGGAACCAATAGGATGACGCGTTTCACAGCCCAGCTGCTTCTTCAGATCCATAGCCTATGGATCTGAAGAAGCAGCTGGGCTGTGAAACGCGTCATCCTATTGGTTCCCTCATCTGAGCCCGCCACGTCACGTTACGTCACTTCCGGTGAGACTGGATTGTGTTTGCGCTCCATCATGAGACGCACGCCGTCGTACACGGCGCTCCCAACAAGTTCCTCCAGGCTGTTCCACTCGGTGTTTCCCATCTACAGCACCTCACCACCATGAGCGGACACCCCTCACACAACGGATGATGACTACATCTACGGTCTCTTACATGCCTATTATCCACTTTTAAAGTGTGAGTAGCCATTTGGCCGTTTCCTCTTGTATCTTATTTTATGGATTAAACACGTTATTGCACTTAGATTGGGCGCATCCTTTTCTCTTTTTGTCTACCTTTGTACAGAGTATGCTTCTGCTCTTCAGGGATTGCTGCCGCTAAAGTGCACACTTGGATTTTTTATGGACTTATGAACTTATCATATATTTTTATGAACGTTTATTTTGATATTTATATTACTTGCCAAGGTAGTTCTATTATCCATCTCCCCTTGCGCCATCAGACAATATATCTTTGCCAGTAGCATCCTGTCCTGCTGCCAGTGGTTCCGCTGGGAGTAAGAGCTTTACCACCTCAGCTGGTTGCTGGGGAGGGGGGCCAACCGCCCCGGCTCCCTGGAACTCCACAGTTGGTCCCGGTGCTGGGCAGAGATGGCTGGCAATCTGCCCTGTTGCCAGCACTTCTGCTGGGGGTGCATAATCCATAACATCCTCTGAACAGTCCATACATTCTGTAATCTGTGGCTGGGGAGTGATCGCCATCTTCTCACCCTGAGCCTCCAAAACTGCCACAGGGGTGGGGCAGAGGTCTTCATCCCTCCGTCCGGTGACCAGCGCTTCAGCTGGGGAAGTTCCTTGTAACTCCACAAATACTGCTCTTGGTGCTGGGCAGAGCACAGTGAAGTTTGGCCCAGATACCAGCTCTTCTGCTGGAGGCCCATCAGGTTGTTTGTCCTCAGCAGAAAAATCTATTAAATCCCCTGTCTCTGGTGTCTGGGGATAGAGGTTCACCATCTCCTGTCCATGGAACCCAGAAGATGCTATAGGTACTGAGCAGAGGTTAGCAGAGCTCGGCCCTGCGGTCAGAACTTCAGCTTTGGGAATGGCAATCTCCAGATTTTCCACTGCCGATTCACTGGCATACTGCTGGACAGGCACATTCCTCCCTTCAAGATCATCCCATGCAGAAACAGGATCATCAAGGTCAGTTGGCACTTGCTGCATCCGCCATAAGACCTCCGCATCCATAGCTGCAGGGGCAGGTTGGAAGAGCACACTGTTACCCTGCCACATGGACGATTCTTCAGCCAGGATTTCCGCATTGTCCACTGGTATTTTCTGATAGTCCCAGGCAAAGGGAGCCTGGTCCTGGCGCTGAGCAGAGTCTAGCAGCTGTTTGTAGGCGATCTCAAGGTCCCATTCCCGAGCGGCCAGAAATTCCAAATCTTCCTGTAGCCAGTGCGCTTCCGAGATATTAAATTTTTTCTCTCTGTGCTCCATTATGTCCTCCAAGCGCCACTCCCGATCATCCCCAAAGTCGGGATCACTGGACATCCTCCAATACAACAATCCCAGGCCATCATAGTCATAGCCTTCTGTGGGGCTGTCATCCGCTGACCATGGGCACTCTTGGGCTACATACCACCGGAGGGCTCTGTAGCTCTCATCCAGCTGCATCTCTGCCCGGATCAGCCTGTTTAATTCCGCTATCCACTCCTGCTTCGGTTGTTCCCCCAACAACGGCAGTCGTACGTCATACTGCGGCCAGTACCTTGCATAGATGTAGGGCAGGACCTCTCCTTGGTGTTGCTGCTCCAGAGCTAGCGCTTCCTTCCAGAGTTGGCACCGGATCACATCCGCCCATCCCAGCAGGACCTCCTCTGATTCTGGTCCTGCTATATCCGCATCTCTTGTAACCTTCTTCTGAATTCCTCTTCCATGGTTACTGGTATCTGTACCTCTCCTCGTCTTTCATTTGGTGCTGCTTCTTTAGGCGTTGTCACCGATCGTCGTATTTCTGAAATTCTCAGCTCATGTTGCCGCTCTCGTTCTTCCTCATCAAAAGCTTCAAAAGCTTCAAAAGCGCTAAACGGAATCTTCCTTGTGTCTGCTGTGCTGTACTCACTGTTTGGAGAATGTGCGGCTGCTTGTTGGACTGCTGCCAGTTTTAACTGTAGCTCTGCGTCTCTTATTTGTTTAGCCTCCTCCGCTAACAGGGTCATCACTTTCAGCACCACATCCGCCGTTGGGTTCGGACCGAACCATGCTAATTTTTCTCTTATTAGCTTGTTGGCTGGTGATTCCTCATCCTGAATCACTGGTGTCTCCATCTCTTGTACTGCAGGCCTTGCTGCAACCGAGTTCTCCTGGTCTAGCTCCATTTATTCTGCTATGATGACACGCTCGGTTTTGTTGCTAGCAATCCTTCCACAAACTTCTAGTAGTTCTTTCAGTGTATTTCTTTTAAGCCGGGTGTACCAATCTTCCATTCACTGTTCCCAGTGTCTGCTTGGAATCCTGGTGTAAAGGAAAGTAGAAGGGAAAATCCCGCTGCTGCCAACCAGTTGTGACGGTCGTCGAACATATCCCCGTCAAGCATTCCCTTCTTCTCCCATAAAAGAAATCACCCAATATTCCCCGACTAGGAATATCCCTGGAATCGCCGAATAATCCACACATGAGCCAAGGCTTAATGCTGAATGTAACAGGACACACTTTATTGAAAGTACACAGCACACTTTATACAGGATTTGGAACATCTCGCCCCCAACAACCGCTTTCTTATTGGTCCATTGTAAAGTATGCAGCCTTCAATCTGGTCCTCTTAAACCATGCAAACGAGGACTTGAAAATGTCTCCGCAGAGATTGGTCCCAATGCTTGAATAGCCTGAATATGTGTGGCCAGGCCTGTGATGTGTTTTCAGACAAAAGCCCCAGGGGGGTCAATCAATGTACACAATAGCCAGCCACAGAACAATGGAGCCGTCTGGAGAATTGAGACAGGGCAGAAGTCATTTACACCTGATAATAGAAAGGCTTTAGATAGGGTTATCACACAATGGACAATGAGTATTTCTTATGAGTCTGTTGACCTGGCTGGGGTTCAGAATAAAATCTGTAATACATGAATTAGGATTTCATGTAGAAACACTTCAGTATTTCATGGTCCATGACACAGAGTATTGTTCAGAGTATTGCAGAGTATTGCGCAGGGGGTACTGCAGAGTATTGCAGAGTATTGCGCAGGGGGTACTGCAGAGTATTGTTCAGAGTATTGCAGAGTATAGCGCAGGGAGTACTGCAGAGTATTGTTCAGAGTATTGCGCAGGGGGTACTGCAGAGTATTGTTCAGAGTATTGCAGAGTATTGCGCAGGGGGTACTGCAGAGTATTGTTCAGAGTATTGCGCAGGGGGTACTGCAGAGTATTGTTCAGAGTATTGCACAGGGGGTACTGCAGAGTATTGTTCAGAGTATTGCAGAGTATTGCGCATGGGTACTGCAGAGTATTGTTCAGAGTATTGTTCAGAGTATTGCGCCGGGGTACTGCAGAGTATTGCGCCGGGGTACTGCAGAGTATTGCGCCGGGGTACTGCAGAGTATTGCTGGGGGGGTACTGCAGAGTATTGCTGGGGGGGTACTGCAGAGTATTGCTGGGGGGGTACTGCAGAGTATTGCGCCGGGGGGTATGCTGAGTATTGCTGGGGGGGTATGCTGAGTATTGCTGGGGGGGTATGCTGAGTATTGCTGGGGGGGTATGCTGAGTATTGCTGGGGGGTATGCTGAGTATTGCTGGGGGGTATGCTGAGTATTGCTGGGGGGGTATGCTGTGTATTGCTGGGGGGGTATGCTGTGTATTGCTGGGGGGGGGGTATGCTGAGTATTGCTGGGGGGGTATGCTGAGTATTGCTGGGGGGGTATGCTAAGTATTGCTGGGGGTATGCTGAGTATTGCTGGGGGGGTTGCAGGGATGGATGGATCTGTGACTGCAATAGTCACAGATCCATCCACAGCGCTGCTGCCATCTGCGCTCCCCCTCTCACACTGTACCGATCGGTACAGAGAGAGGAGGGAGGAACCGGCGTCATCAAATGACGCCGGTCTTTTTACATGTGATCGCGCCATCATTGGACGGCGCGATCACGTGGTAAACCGCCGCTATCAGCGGGGATTTACCGTGATCCGTGACCCGCCGGGTCCAGAGGACATTCCCGTGTGCGCGCCCCAGGAGGCACGCGGGAGCGCAACTCTGGAATCACGTTATATAACGTGATCCCAGAGTTAAGCAACCACCTTGCCGCCGTTATTTTTCGGCAGGTTGTTGCTAAGTGGTTAATGCATTTATATAGCACTTTTTTCTGTGAAAATGACAATGGTCCCAAAAATGTGTCAAAATTGTGCGATGTGTCCGCCATAATGTCGCAGTCACGAAAAAAATCGCTGATCGCCGCCATTAGTAGTAAAAAAAAAATATTAATAAAAATGCAATAAAACCATCCCCTATTTTGTAAACGCTATAAATTTTGTGCAAACCAATCGATAAGCGCTTATTGCGATTTTTTAACCAAAAATAGGTAGAAGAATACGTATCGGCCTAAACTGAGGAAAAAAACTTTTTTTATATATATTTTTGGGGGATATTTATTATAGCAAAAAGTAAAAAATATTGTTTTTTTTTTTCAAAATTGTCGCTCTATTTTTGTTTATAGTGCAAAAATTAAAAATTGCAGAGGTGATCAAATACTACCAAAAGAAAGTTATTTTTTTGGGAAAAAAAGGACGCCAATTTTGTTTTGGGAGCCACGTCGCACGACCGCGCAATTGTTAGTTAAAGCGACGCCGTGCTGAATCGCAAAAAGGGGCAAGGCCCTAACCTGCATAATGGTCCGGGTCTTAAGTGGTTAAACTTCTCTTTATCCCTGACCTGTCCAGTGAGTTCCTTGGCCTTCATAATGCTGTTTGTTTACTAAGATTCTCTAACAAACCTCTGAGGGCTTCACAGAACAGCAATACTTATACTGAGATTAAATTACACCCAGATGGACTCTTAACTAATTAGGTGACTTCTGAAAGCAATTGGTTCCACTACATTTTAGTCTGAGGTATCAGAGTAAAGGGGGCTGAATACAAATGCATGCCACACTTATCAGATATTTATTTGATAACATTTTTGAAAACCATTAATCATTTTCCTTCCACTTCACAATTACGTGCCACTTTGTGTTGGTCTATTACATAAAATAACAATAAAATACATTTATGTTTGGGGTGCCCGCTTCTTAACCACTTCCAACCCAAGGCCGTCATATGACATCCTTGAATTTCAGTGGGAATATCTGAATGATGCCTGCAGCTACAGGCATCATTCAGATATCCTCGTTTTCAGCCGGCGATTCTGTGCACCATAAGAATGATCATAGCGGCAGTTCCGCCGCTTAATCGTTCTTACAGTCGAAGGGATTATTTAGTGCTTCCCGTTCATTCACAAATGGAATCATAGTAACACAGTTTACTATGCTTTAGTTATGAAAAGGCAGAGTCAGTGATCGTTATGAATCACTGACTATTCATTAAGATAAGAAAGGTGCCATGAAAAGAAACATTTACCAGCCCCTTCCCCAACTCTCCATCCTAAATGCAAAAATTCCCCTCCTCCCAGTCCAAATCCCCCCTCTCAGAACAATTCTTTGCCCCACCCGAGCTCAAATCCCCCTCAATTCCCACCCTCCTAGCACAAACTTTTCCAACCCCAAAAAAATCCTCACTCCCCCAGCACATATTCTCTTTCCCATCAAATTTCTTATCCTAGAACAAATCCCCCCTCTGAGCTCCACCCCCCCAAAATCCCCCTCTTAGCCAAAATCCTCCCACCCCCTTCTAGCAGCACAAATCTTCCTTTCCAGCACAACCTCCTTATCCCTGCTCCTAGCACAGATCCCCACCCCCAAATCCCCCTCCTAGCATTCATCATAGCAGCATAAATCCTCCCTCCCAGCCACAACCCCCCCATCCCCCCTCTTAGCATAAATTACCCCCCCCCCCCAAATCCCTCCCTTAGCACAAGAGAGTCAGGACACTCTACGTTGCAGATAGAGAAAGGAGCTGTGTGTTAGTGGGCGTCCTGACTCCTGTAGTCCAAGGGAGGGGGCTACCACGACACTCGACACCAGGAAGAAAACCTCACATTACTGTGTGTAGTTACAGACAGAAGAACAGGAAGTGAGGATTTCTCAGAAGAAATAAGGACATTTAAAAGCAAAATCGAAGGATGAGGTAAGTGAAGGAGGACTGCACTAAGGTAAATGAAGGTATTTAGGTAAAAAAAAAAAAATTGTACCTTTACAACCACTTTAAGGCAGACAAAACAAAATCTTCAACTATCTGTTGGCCAAACCTTCAAAATTATACAAGCAAAGTTCATTATTTATATTTTGGATTAAAGTATTGTAAATCTAAAGCCATTTAAAAAAAATATTGGATAGAAGCTTTTTTTTCTTGCTGTCTGTGTCCCACGGGGGAGATTTTCATTCACTTCCTGACCTTTAGAAATAAAGTGAGAAGAAATGTCTCCAGTGTAAGTTGTATCCCCTCTGACAGCTGTCAACCAAAATAAATGACCCCAGTGGAAGTTTTAAGAGCCGGTTTACACTGGGGCGGCACGACTTTGGGGGCGACTCGGCAAGGCGTCCTGAAGACGACTTCAGAGGCGACTTGCAAAATGACTTCTGTAAAGAAGTCAATGCAGGTCACCCCGAGTTGCCCCCGCAGTCATACAAGAACCTTTTTCTAAGTCGGAGCGTCTTGCATCGCTCCTATTAGAACAGTTCTATTGAATAGAATGGGACGCGACTTGTCAGGTGGCTGAGCCGCCTGACGAGTCGCCCCAGTGTTAACCGGCTCACACTACAATGCACATAAATATGCACCTGCAGTGCGTTGTATTTTTTACGTTTGTTTACACGTGTTTCCGTGCACATTTTTCTCCATATACGGTATTTCACAAAAGTGAGTACAACCCTCACATTTTTGTAAATAATTGATTTTATCTTTTAATGTGACAACACTGAAGAAATAATGACACTTTGCTACAATGTAAAGGTGTGAGTGTACAGCTTGTATACATTTTCTGTCCCCTCAAAATAACTCAACACACAACAAAAGTGAGTACACCCCTAAGTAAAAATTTCCAAAATGGGCCCAAAGTGTCAATATTTTGTGTGGTAAGCACTGCCTTAACATACTTGGGCATGGAGTTCATCAGAGCTTCACAGGTTGCCACTGGAGTCCTCTTCCATGCCTCCATAATGACATCACAGAGCTGGTGTTAGAGACCTTGCTCACCTCCACCTTCTATTGGAGAATGCCCCACAGATGAACAGTAGAGTTTAGGTCTGGAGACATGCTTGGCCAGTCCATCACCTTTACCCTCAGCTTCTTTAGGAAGGTATTGGTCGTCTTGGCGGTGTGTTTGGGGTCGTTATCATGTTGGAATACTGCCCTGTGGCCCAGTCTCCGAAGGGAGTAGATCATGCTCTGCTTCAGTATGTCACAGTACATGTTGGCATTCACGTTTCCTTCAATGAACTGTAGCTCTCCAGTGTCGGCAGCCCGAGCCTATGACACTCCCACCACCATGCTTGACTGTAGGCAAGACACACTTGTCTTTGTACTCCTCACTTGTTTGCCACCACACACGCTTGATGCCATCTGAACCAAATATACGTTTATCTTGGTCTCATCAGACCACAGGACATGGTTCCAGTAATCCATGTCCTTAGTCTGTTTGTCTTTAGAAAACTGTTTGCAGGCTTTCTTGTGCGTCATCTTTAGAAGAGGCTTCCTTCTGGAACGACAGCCATGCAGACCAATTTGATGCAGCGTGCGGTGTATGGTCTGAGCACTGACAGGCTGACCCCACACCCCTTCAACCTCTGAAACAATGCTGGCAGTCTCTGGATATGATGCTGAACATGTGCACAAAACTTCAGGGTCCTGGCAAGCTTCTTATAGCCTAGGTCATGTTTATGTAGAGCAACAATTCTTTTTTTCATATCCTCAGAGAGTTCTTTGCTATAAGGTGTCATGTTGAACTTCCAGTGACCAGTATGAGAGATTGAGAGCGATAACACCAAATTTAACACATCTGCTCCCCATTCACACCTGAGACCTTGTAACACTATTGAGTCTCATGACACTGGGGAGGGAAAATGTCTAATTGGTCCCAATTTGGAAATTTTCCCTTAGGGGTGTACTCACTTTTGTTACCAGCGCTTTAGACATTAATGGCTGCGTGTTGAGTTATTTTGAAGGGACAGCTTTACAAGCTGTACACTCACTACTTTACATTGTAGCAAAGTGTAATTTCTTCAGTGTTGTCACATGAAAAGATATAATAAATAAATAAAGTACTCACTTTTGTGAGATATTGTATTTCTTTTCAAAGTCATGTTTCCTCTAATCTATGGTTGTAGGTGAGACGTGCATTAAGGTGCATTTTAATGTGTTTGCGCACTTATTTACACAAGTTTCTGTGCATTATGCTGCAATATTATGCAAACATGTTAAGCAGGGAAACACAACGTTGCGGTGTGAGCATGACACAATAGAAAACTATTGTGTGAATGAGCCCTTAAACGAAATGAGATTATGCCACAGATTTTATAGACAAAATATAATAGTATACTGTATGGGCTCATTCACACATGTGGCCAGGGGGCGGTAAACATATGCAGATGAGCCATGCTTTTACTACTTCTCTTAACCTAACATTTAGAGGCGGTTGTAAACATGCCATGGCAAAAATTATACCCCCTGTCGCCTTCGGCAGGCAGTACAACCACTGAATGCAACCCATTCAGGTAAATGGTGCCGCTCCGCAACCTCCCTGCAAGCAGTGTATGGGGTTGCACTGTGGTGGTGCCTGATTTTCAGGATTAAAAAAAGGCACTGAGCCATTTCATCCACCCAAGGCCACCATCAGGAATTATGGGGCCCCTTACACAGCTTAAGGCATTGGCCCCCTGGAGCAGAGAACCGGGGGGGGGGGGGGCATTTGCCACCTCAAATTGAGAAGTGGGGGGGCTGCCGCGAATTGAGAAGCAGGGGGGGCGTGAATTGAATTGAGAAGTTGGGGGGTTCCCTGGGGCCCTTAGGGCCCCTTACAAAAAAAAAAAGGAATAAAAAAAATATATATATAAAAAAAAATCTAAAAAAAGGGGGGGTTGCCATCCGGGGCCCTGGGGACCTATGGGCCCTTTAATAAAAAGAAAGACATACATATATATATATAAAAAAGGGGGGGTTGCCATCCGGGGCCCTGGGGACGTCCGGCCCCCTACCCCATAAAAATCGGGAAAAAAAATCTGAGGAGGCTAGAGGCTAGAGCTCTCCTACAGTTGCAGAAGAGGTATGAGGGCCACAATAATTTGCCTGGAGGGCCAGATTCGGCCCACGGGCCTTGTGTTTGACACCTGTTCTTTAGGTGATGCTGCAGTTGTCCAAATTGTTCAACTGATTGTAAGCTTAGGGCATTCTCTGAAAAATTTGGCTTTCCGCAAGAACTACTTGAGTACCCTGTCAGAATAGCCTTGGTTAATCTGACACTATATTGTGGTGCAAGCTGTCAAACGGTAACTCCTTTAAAGTAGAAGAGTTCATAAAGTGCATGTGTGGCATCAGAGATGAACTCAGCTGGCTTCCAACGCTCATAAAGAGACTGAGGCTGGATTCACACTTGTGAGGTGCGAATTCCAGCTCTGTTATCTCTGCAAAGAGATAAGAGAGCTGTTCAGCAGATCATCTCAGTTTTAGCTGCGAATTTGGAGACCTGGGAGAGGGGAGAAGTGTATTAAAGAGAATGAGAGAAATCCTGATGAGAAATTAACACATCTGCGAATCAGATGCGTACCCATAGAGGATAATGGACCTGAATTTGCACCTGAGCTGCACCTCCATGCCTAGAAAACGCACACGTTTTTTCGGCAATGCGCAGTGCGAATGCATCGCACATATGTGAACCAGCCTCATTGAAAACAATGTATTTAGAAATGTTCTGCGAATTGGATGCGGTTTAAGCCGCACTCAATTCGCATAGGTGTGAACCTGGCCTGAAGACATCTCTTAGGCCGGGTTCACACCTATGCGAATTGAGTGCGGCTTAAACTGCATCCAATTCACATAACAATATAAAATACATTGATTTTATTGAACCAGTTTGACTTTTTTTCTCGTAAAGTCCGGCCGTGTGTATGAAGCCTAAAGCCTCATACACACGATCAGACTTCCATCGGACTTAAAGATCTGAAAAAACACGTGATTTGGTGAAAGCTGAAAATGTTCTGCCATGTGTATGCGGAACAAGTTCACGGCCAACGCCCATTCGGACAAAAATCCACGGAAAAGTCAGATGAAAGTCAGAACGTGTGTATGAGGCTTTACACAGGCATTGAAAATAGGCAGTTGGGTTGCATTTCTAATGCTTCCTAAATGCTGCTCAAAATTGGTAAAATAGGGACGGGTGGAGGTGTTCACACTGCAGCGTTCACATTGCCTGGCATTGGGGTGAGGCAAAAAATAGGATTTGATGAGATGAGATCAGGTGTCAGCGGATGTTCATCCGCTGACACCCACAATCCCATAGGGTTACATGTATGTCCCTTTTTCATCCGTAAACAGATGGATGAAAAAACGAACATACGGTCCGCTGGTGTGAAAGGGGCCTAATGCCGCGTACACACTACCGTTTTTCGGGTTCTAAAAAATTAAGGACCAGATCCACATACAATTGCCCTGGCGCAGCGTATCAGAGATACACTACGCTGCCGTATTTTACCTGGCTCTAAGTCGAATCCAGGAAGATTTCGGCCCGTAAGGTACGGCGGCGTAGTGTATTTCTCGCGGCGGAATCAAAATACGCGATTAGGGGGCGTGAATCATTTAAATTAGGCGCGTCCCCTCGGCGATCGAACTGCGCATGCTCCGTTCAGAAATTTCCCGCCGTGCATTGCGTGAAATTACGTCGAAACGTCGTTTTTTTTTTTACTAGCGTAATTTACGTACATTCCTATTAACGGACGACTTACGCTAAAAAAAAAAAAATTGACGCAGGAACGACGGCCATACTTAACATGGCACGTCTAACTATAGACCGGATAATAGCAGCTTTAACTTTATGCCGGAAAAAGCCGAATAGCGATGACGTTAGAGAATGCGACGGCCGATCGTAACTTTGTGGATCGCTGTAAAAAGCTAATTTGAATACCTGACACGGAAAATGACGCGAATTCCACCCAGCGGGCGGAAAAAGATTGCAGCGTAGATCCGAAGGCGTACAAAGACGTAAGCCTGTCGGATCGAAGCCGTCATATCATGGTTTGGTTTGAGGATTCAAACTAATGATACGACGCGGGTAATTTGAAAGTACGCCGGTGTATCAGGAGATAGACCGGAGTAATGGCTCTGTGGATCTGGCCCTTTGTTTTTAAGGGTCTAGAAAAAACAACGTTTTTTTCAACCCGATCATTAAAACGACCTTGCCTACACACGATCGTGAAAAAAAAAATGCTCTAGCAAAGCGCAGTGACGAACAACATGTACAACAGCACTATAAGGGCTCTTTCACACGGAGCGGATCCGTATTGATCCGCTCCGTTAGCTCAGCGGGGATTCCTCCGTAAAATCCCAGCTGAGCTGTCGGCTGACAGGGCGGTCCCCGCACACTGTGCAGGGACCGCCCTGTCTTTCCTCCGCTCTCCCCTATGGGGAATTGGATGAATACGGACCGTGTGTCCGTATTCATCTGATCCGATCCGCCAGACGGAAGAAAAATAGGATTTTCTTCCGTCCGAAAAAACAGATCTTCACGGAGGCGGATGTTTACGGACGTTAGCGGATGCTCATCCGCTAACGTCCGCGATCCCATAGGGAAGCATTGTGAGTCCGTAAACAGACTTATGAAAAGCGGACCGTTCATCCGCTCGTGTGAAAGGGCCCTTAAGGGGAAGTTCCATGCGGATGGCGCCACCCTTTGGGCTGCTTTAGCTGATTTTGTGTTAGTAAAAGACGATTTGCGCTTTTCTGTCTGTTACAGCGTGATGAATGTGCTTACTCCATTATGAATGGTAGTTTTACCAGAACGAGCGCTCCCATCTCATAACTTGCTTCTGAGCATGCACGTTTTTTTCACGTCGTTAAAGCTCACACACGACCATTTTTTTGCGACATTAAAAACAACACTGTTAAAAACGTTGTGAAAAAATAGAGCATGTTCAAAATTTTTAATGCCCATTTTTTAGATCGTGAAAAATACTCTAAAGCCCACACACGATCATTTTTAATGACATAAAAAAACGTAATTTTTTTAGAACCCGGAAAACGGTTGTGTGTATGCGGCATAAGAGTGTTATCCAGGATTTGGGTATGGAAAACAGCACTCATTCAACATAACAGACTGAGCTGTTGACATGTTTTTCATTTTTTTTATTTCATTTTTATTTCATTTTTATTGCAGCAAAAAAAAAAAATATGAATTCAGTGATTTTATTAAGCCCATCAATTTCTTTCTTCAGGTGAACTCATTATACAATGTTACACTACAAAATATATATTTTAATGAAGGAATAACATGGAAATAAAGAATATCCACACTGGAAAAATACATACAGAAAAATAAAAATAAAGATTCTCCGTTGTCTGGATTCCAATGTGGTAAACAGAATAGGCCATTCTCTAGAGATATCACGCACAGGGAAAACTCGCCATAGAATATAAATATCCGTCTCTAGCAACTAGCCAGTTAGTGTGGGAATTTGAACTTTTACAGCTAAATATAGCTTGATGCATACTGCACAATTATTTCACAGGCATAAATAATTAAGATGACTAAAGTTTGCACAGTTCATTATCTTCGATGAATTAATACACTCGCTGTATCGTTCCCCTTTCTGTCTGATTACTGGCTTTCCTTTCACATCATTAAATGCCTTTTTTTCAGTCTTCATAATTCCCATGTATTTTTTATCTATAGTGTGATCTTACTTTCAACATTTCTTACATTCATTTTTTAACTCTTCCTTGTCTGTCTTAGGCCGCGTACACACGATCAAATCTATCTGCTGGAAACGGTCGGCCCGATTTTGGTTTGATCGTGTGTACACGATCAAACCAATACGTCCCCAGCAGACAGATTTGTTCAAATCTGTCTGCTCGTGTGTACAAGGCCTTATGGACAGGTATTTTTACTGAGGGATTTCAGTGCAGGAGGGGTTTATCAGAATTGGCCTGTTTGGTTCATACGTCCTCCGCAAATATAAACATCATTTTACCTTTACCTTAACCTCCTTTTTAATTCTAATTATTATTATTATTTTATTTTCATTTTAATTAACCTATTTTTAACTATTCATATGTAGGACAAGTATGTTGGCCTTATTGTATATGTACTTTTTTTTATAGTCTGTTGAGGGATTTTAAACTATTTTGCTGCGGCCCTTGGTGGTTTGGACATTGGCAAAACAAAAACCGTTAAACAGAAAAAACTAGTAAGCGATCTTTAGGTATTAAAGAGGTTGTAAATGTACATTTTTTCCCCCCTAAATAGCTTCCTTTACCTTAGTGCAGTCCTCCTTCATTTACCTCATCCTTCGATTTTGCTTTTAAATGTCCTTCTTTCTTCTGAGAAATCCTCACTTCCTGTTCTTCTGTCTGTAACTCCACACAGTAATGTGAGGCTTTCTCCCTGGTGTGGAGTGTCGTGCTCGCCCCCTCCCTTGGACTACAGGAGAGTCAGGATGCCCACTAACACACAGCTCCTTTCTCTATCTGCAACGTAGAGAGCGTCCTGACTCTCCTGTAGTCCAAGGGAGGTGGCGAGCACGACACTCCACACCAGGGAGAATGCCTTGCATTACGGTGTGTAGTTACAGACAGAAGAACAGGAAGTGAGGATTTCTCAGAAGAAAGAAGGACATTTAAAAGCAAAATCGAAGGATGAGGTAAATGACGGAGGACTGCACTAAGGTAAAGGAAGCTATTTAGGATTTTTTTTTACCTTTACAGCACCTTTAAGCTCGGCATTGTGGAGCTTTCCAGATATGTGGTTTAGCCACGGAGCCTAGTCTCCCAACTCCAGCACAGTGGCATGACTGCTGGTGTGCCCAGTCCCTACAAATCTCACTTTGTGATTGAAACTTTGGGTGTGACGAAGATATACCTGGTAAGGCATCTTTGACACTGAGCTCTGCATTTTGGCGCTATCCATACAGTACCTTAATTTCTGTGTCTTCAAATCCAGAGCAATGTCATATCCGCTGGTGTAAACCATTTTTTTTTTCCTTTTTTTTTTTTCCTTTTTATAGTAAAAAAATAAATAATAAGTGGTTATTAATGCAGAACTTCAGTCATGTTTTCAACCTTCCTAAATCTTCTGCCCTTGTTGTTTTAACTTTGGATAGTAAAACATTATTTTTTTTCCAGTAAATAACTTATACAGCCCACTTCCTGTTTCGTGTCTGGTAAATAGCCTAGGCTTATGACATCATGCACAGCACTCTCTCTCTCTCACTCATGTGAAAGTTTTCCAGGAAGGGAGGGGGGTGAGTCATAAGAGGGCCAATGAGAGATGCAGAGCTGAAGGTGTGCCTCTGTGTGTCCATTTTACTTCAGGAAGTGAACAGGCAGCAGCTGCAGCTGCCAACATTTAAAATGATTGCAGCCAGACTCAGTGGAGGGAGATTTCTGCAGCATATTTGGCAAATACAGAATCACAGTATACTGTATATAAAATAATATGCAAAGTGGTTGGATGGAAACTTCAGAATGGCAAAGATGTTTTTATTACAAATGATGTGAGCAGACTGCAGCTGCTCACCATCAAGCCTGAGGAATTGTCTACTCCCACTGATGTCGGGGCATTTTCTACTTCCACTAGCAACAATGCAGCCCCCCTAAAGTCTGAAGGACAGTAAACTGACCTTTTGCTTAGAAAGTTTGGAGACCCCCTGATCTAGAGGAGTGTTTTCTCTTTCCAAAGGGAATTTATTGACCACCGGTTTCTACTTTCTGTAGACGAACCAGTAAACCGCCTTAGGCCGTGTACACACGGCAGAGAACCTCGACGGGCAGAACACATCGTTCCGCCCGTCGAGGTTCTCTCCCGGCCGTCGAATTCGGCGACCCGCCCGTCGGGAATGGCAACCAGCCATTCTTCCAGGCGGGCCGTCGAGGAAATAGAGAGCGTGCTCTCTATTTCGGCTCGACGGGCTTCCCGACGGGAAGCTCGCTGAGACCGTACACACGGCCGAGGTCCTCGCTGGAATGTGCATTCCAGCGAGGTTCTCGCTGATTTTCAGCGAGAACCTCGGCCGTGTGTACGGGGCCTGAGAGAGGAAGTAAGCCCTCTCTAAAAAATAAAAAAAACACCCTGCAAGGCAAAGGCATAATGAGCTAGTATGCATAGCTTACTAGCTCATTATGTAGTACTTACCTGAGATCGAAGCCCCCGCAACGGTCCTGGGTTACCTCCTCCGTCGCCGCCATGATACCCCGAGTGACTTCTGGGTATCCCTGCTTCGGCGCTGTGTGCCGCCACTAACGGCATGATCGCCATTAGATGTGGCACGCTCAGTGCGCCCGATGTCTATGTAGACATCGGTGCCGGTATTTTCTGCAAATATCTCCTAAACTTTTTAGGTTTGGGAGATATTTGTTGCACCTACAGGTAAGCCTTAATCTAGGCTTACCTGTAGGTTAAAGTGGTTGTAATGGGTTTACAACCACTTTAACAAACATACAACCAAAAAGGTTTTCACTCATTTCTACTTGGACTCTGTTCTAAAGTATCAGTCTGAGCTTTCTGGTACAGCTGTTTGTCCTATTTTGGCAGTCATTCAAAGTTGTGCAACTCTGCACAATGTCTGAGTGGATTTACTTGTGTGTTATTGCTGTAACAGTCTCCCACAGCTGCTAAAGCCAGTCATGCATGCATTGAGTTTCGCTCCATAAGTCTAAACTAAGACTAAACAGCATGGGCTTCCAATCATATGCAGGCACTGTTTGGGTATTCTGACAGACAGCCAAGCTGGCTTTCAGAATACAACAGCCCACAGTGGGAGGTTTATCCATATGCACTGCTTGTGTGGATGGAGAAATCTGTTAAATTTCTCCTTCAACCTTCAGAAATGTATGTGTGTTTTTGCCCCTTGCATGGGTCTAATTTCCCATGTCCATATGCAGAATGCAGAAACGTGTTACAGGAATGTGTCTTGTGTTTACTGTTTGCTATTGGAAGAATACATTTTTATCTTTGGAACTCAGGACCACATGCAGAATTACTGTACTTGGGAAGGTGATGATGCCTTAGAAGGTGCATTTATTTACTTAGCCTTTAAAGTTTTTTTTCTCTCTGGTGCTCAGAGTGTACATCCTCCTATCACATACCTGATAGCAGAGCCTTATGTGGTGAGGAAGGCCTCTCTTACACCTCTGACTCTGGGCCCCTGATAGAGTAGACAGGAGGCACAGTACAGAGTGGCTCGAGTTCCTGTAAGTCTTGCTCAGGGATCCTCAAACTACGGCCCTCCAGCTGTGGCGGAACTACACATCCCATGAGGCATTGTAAAACTCTGACATTCACAGACATGACTAGGCATGATGGGAATTGTAGTTCCTGAACAACTGGAGGGCCATAGTTTGAAGACCCATGGTCTTGCTAGTAGTGGGGCAGATGTGCACACTGGGCAGAAGTTGTCAGATGGCTCCAGTAAGCAGGTGGGCAGCTGATACTGACAACAGCAGGCAGAGTAGCATATTTAGGCAGGCCGGGTCATACACAGACAGGATGGATCAGGTACAGGGTACAGGCAGGTGCGTGGTCAGGAAACAAGCCGGATCTGGGACCGATCAGTAAAGCAGGAGCCAGTGGAGCACACAGAAGTGGAGGTCAGGGGACAAGTCAGTGCAGGTGGAGCTCAAAAAGTGGCCAAGACAAGCTGGGCCAGCAACTGGAATCAGGATACAGAATCACAAAGTCACAGGATACACACAGGAGGCTGACAACAAAGCAGCACTGATCCTGAGCACTGGCCGAGTGTAAATAGCCGGTTTGGCTCCAACATCTGTCACAGGTGCACGCGAGAATGTGTGAGGGCACGTGAGTATGTGCATGCGCATATTTATTAGCCAGTGCCCAATTCTTCCGAGCACAAAAAGGGAACATGCCTGTTCACGGAAGTCTGTTTAGAGAGGTAATTTTGTCTATTGGTAAGCGTTTCCTTACACCTCCCCACCATAGGAGATTTGCTGATGAAGTGGATCAACTGAATCCTTCCTCTGCTGTTACAAGTTCTCCATAGACATACAATTCTCATTGACCTTTGACTGCTGAGGCGCAATAAACCCAGGTACCCCTTAACTGCAATATACCTTTACATAAACGTATCCCCCCCCCTGCCCCTTCACCCTCTTAAATAAACACTCTTACAACCATTAAGTTGGAAAGGGCAAGGCCACAGCTTTATTAAAGCAAACTCAATATTTGAACATTGAACATTTCATAACCAGTGCCAGTCACAGTTTTACTGTGAGCACACAATTCCAAAAAGTGGGAGGGGCCTGTCCTTTCCATAAGTGCTGGACAGGCCGCCTACTTCGGGTTTTCCAACAAGGGCATGACCCATTACAGCCATTTTCTGCTGGCAACATCAAAAAAAACGCAGCAAGCTGTGACATACCAAAGAAAAAAGGGGCGGGAGGGTGGGCAGCTCTTCCCAGCACGTTTCCAAAAGACCCAGAATTCCCTGGGGCGATCCCTTTTACACGAGCTGAGCCATCTTAACTAGTCCGACACAAGTCAGTCCAACTTTGAAAAGGCTCCCTGCACTAACTTGGTCTGACTTTGATCCTACTTCAGCCCATTGAATATCACTGAAGTCAGATCAAAGTTGGATTGCGGTCTCAACTGATCCGACTTTGGCATGCGACTTGTGCTCTGAAGATCTTAACTGGGAACCCCAAGCCAAAAAAATAAACGGCATGCGTTCCCTCTCCAAGACTATACCAGGCCCTTCGGTCTGGCATGGATTTTAAGGGGAACCCCCCATGTCGAAAAAAAAACGGCATGGGGTCCCCCTAAAATCCATACCCTTATCCAAGCACGTAGCCCGGCAAGTGTTGATGGGGACAAGGGCCTTTTTGTCAAAAATAAAAACACAGTACAGTACACAGGTTTTTAAAGTTATTTATTAAGGCAGCTCCGGCATCTCTTCCGATTTCTTCTCCCCTCTCTGGCTCTTTTGCCTCCTCTGCTGATGTCTTCTGCCTCTGCTGGTTCTTCTCTGCTCTCCGCTGATGTCTTTTAGCCCTCTCCGGTTCTTCTCTCTCTGTCCGCTGTCTTCTGCCTCTGCCGGGTTTTCTCTGCTTTCTTCTCGCTCTTTTGCCAGGTCTTCTCCGCTGTCTTCTCACTTTGTTCTTCCTCTGATGTTGACTCAAGGCTCTCTCCCGCTCTAATATTAGGTGCGTGGTGTGCCACCACTTATATTGGCATTGTGATGTCATTCGAAGGCCCCGCCCCGTATGACATCACCACCCTGGGCGGTGATGTCATAGGGGGCATGGCTTCCTTATGACATCACCCTGTGACCAGTGGCGGAACTTTTAGGGTCGCTGCAGTCGCCGTTGCGACTGGGCCCTGCCGTTCTGCCGCTGTGGGGGGGCCCCCAAGACCCGACATCTCCCCCTGCATCTCCAACTTTCATTTTGTGATGCAGTGGGGGGGGCGGGAGGCGGCGTTCAGCAGCTGTATGGTGCGATCGGCATCTCCCTGGAGCTTGTATTTCTCCTTCGGCATGTGTACAGTGGAGGGGGAGGAGCCTCTGACCCGGGCAGCTACAAGTTTCACTCTTTAGTGTACAAGTAAGTTGCTCGGGTCAGAGGCCCCTCCCCCTCCACTGTACAGACTCAGAGAGAGAATTCCAAGCCCCAGGGAGATCCCCCTGCAAATGGACAGCATAGAACTGCCGATCTCCGCCTCCCACCTCCCCCTGTGCTGGGGGTTGGAGGTGCACAGCCAGCCAGGTACAGGGGAACCTTTGTGGGGAGGATGTTTAAGTCTTCGAATCCTGATGTATGGGGGGCCCTCTGATATATGGGGGGCTCTCTGTGAACCCTGATGTATGGGGGCTCTCTGTGAACCCTAATGCATAGGGTTTTTTTTTTTGAACCCTGATGTATGGGGGGACCCTGGTGTATGGGGGTCTCTCTGGAAACCCTGATTATGGTGGGCTCTCTGTCAATTCTGATATATGGGGGGCTCTCTGTGAATTCTGATATATGGGGTGCTCTCTGTGAACCCTGATGTATGGGGGTCTCTCTGGGAACCCTGATGTATGGGTGAGGTCTGTGAACCCTGATGTATTGGGGGATCTCTGTGAACTCGTATGGGGGGCTCTCTGGGGACTCTGATGTAAGGGGGCCTCTCTGTGAACACTGATGTATGGGGTGTGCTCTCTGGGGACTCTGATGTATGGGGGGCTCTCTGTGAACCTTGATGTATTGGGGGCTCTCTGGGGGCTCTAATGTATGGGGGGCTCTCTGGGGACTCGTATAGGGGGCTCTTTGGGGACTCTGATGTAAAGGGGCCTCTCTGTGAACCCTGATGTATGGGGGGTGCTCTCTGGGGACTCTGATGTATGGGGGGCTCTCTGTGAACCCTGATGTATTGGGGGCTCTGATGTATGGGGGGGCTCTCTGTGAACCCTGATGTATGGGGGGGGGCTCTCTGTGAACCCTGATGTATGGGGCGCCTCTTGGAACCCTGATGTATGGGGGGTGCTCTCTGTGAACCCTGATGTATGGGGGGTGCTCTCTGTGAACCCTGATGTATGGGGGGTGCTCTCTGGGGACTCTGTATGGGGGACTCTCTGTGAACCCTGATGTATTGGGGGCTCTCTGTGAACTCATATGGGGGGCTCTCTGGGGACTCTGATGTATGGTGGGCCCTCTGGGGACTCTGATGTAAGGGGGCCTCTCTGTGAACCCTGATGTATGAGGGGTGCTCTCTGGGGACTCTGATGTATGGGGGGGCTCTTTGTGAACCCTGATGTATTGGGGGCTCTATGTGAACTCGTATGGGGGGTCTCTCTGGGGACTCTGATGTATGGGGGGCTCTCTGATGTATGGGGGGTTGCTTTCTGTGGACTCTGATGTATGGGGCTGCTCTCTGGGGACTCTGATGTATGGGGGGGTGCTCTCTGTAAACCCAGATGTATGGGGGGGGGGGGGCTCTGGGGACCATGAAGTACAGGGGGGACTCTGGGAACCCTGGTGTATGAGGGGCTCTCTGGGGACTCTGATGTATGGCAGGGCTCTCTGTGAACCCTAATGTATGAGGGGCTCTCTGGGGACTCTGTATGGGGGTACTCTCTGTGAACCCTGATGTATAGGGGTCTCTCTGGGGACTCTGATGTATGGGGGACTCTCTGGGTACTCTGATGTATGGGGGTGCTCTCTGTGAACCCTGATGTATGGGGGGCCTCTGGGGACCATAAATTATGGGGGGGCTCTCTGGGGACCCTGATGTATGGGGGGGCTCTCTGGGGACTCTGATGTATGGGGGCTGGGCTCTCTGTGATATCTTATGTGTGGGAGAGCTCTCTGTGAACCCTGATGTATGGGGGTGCTCTCTGGGGACTCTGTATGGGGGGGTTGGCTCTCTGGGGACTCTGATGTATGGGGGCTGGGCTCTCTGTGATATCTGATGTATGGGAGGGCTCTCTGTAAACCCTGATGTATGGGGGTGCTCTCTGGGGACTCTGTATGGGGGGCTCTCTGGGGACCCTGATGTATGGGAGGAGACTCTCTGGGGACCCTGATGTAAGTGGGGAAGGCTCTTTGGCCACCCTTATGTAAGGAATTGTCTCTCTGGGGACCCTGATGCAAGGAGGATCTGCACTCAGTTATGTGACAATATATACATACACACACATATATTGTATACATGTGTATACCCGCCCAAGCATATGACTTTCTTTACATGCTTGCTACACTTCTATGGGCTCTAGCCCGAGATCTTTTGGAGACCTAGCAATGCCCATGGGGGGGGGCCTTCATGGTTTCTTGCACCGGGGCCCTGAAGATTCTAGTTACGCCTCTGCCCGTGACCCCGCCCCACGCCAATATAAGTAGTGGCACACCGCGCACCTAACATTGGAGAGGGAGAGAGAGCGTTGAGTCAATATTAGAACAAGAACAGAGCGAGAAGACAGCAAAGAAGAGGGAGAAGAACCGGAGAGATCTAGAAGACATTAGCAGAGAGTGGAGAAGACCCGGAGAGAGGAAAAGAACCGACAGAGGCTGAAGACGTCAGCGGAGGAGAGGAGAAGAAATCGGAAGAGACGCTGAAGCTACCTTAATAAATTACTTTAATAACCTGTGTACTGTGTTTTATTTTTGACACTTTTTAGGTGAATAGGTAGGCGTACAATGTACCGATACTCATTCACATAGGGTGGGGGGCCAGGATCTGGGGGCTTCCAGATTCTGATAAGCCGCCCGCAGACCCTGACCACCAATGGCCAGGGTTTTCGGGGAGAGGCCCTTGTCCTCATTAACCCCCCCTGCCCCAAAGCACCAAAACCCCCCATGTATTTTGGGGGGGGGGGGGGGCTCCATGTCTTTTTTTTTTTGGCAGTGAGTTTCCCCTAAAGATTCATACAAGACACAAAGTGCCTGGCACTGTCAAGATTAAAGTCGGATCCCTGTTCATTGAGTCTGAGTTCAAAGTCGGATCCACAGTCGTACGACTGTCGTGTCGTACCGTACCAGTTTGAAATCGGTGCAGCGTCGCAGATGCAGCTTACTGATTTGAACGGTGCCATTGCCGGTATTGCTGCCGATTTGACATGCGATTTGACATGTCAAATCACACCAGTGTGAACCAGGGCTTACAGACACACACATGCAGATGGTCGGTGATTATAGATCTCTCACAATCACCATCTTCCTGCTAAGTGTTATGTGGACTCTAGCTTTCATTGCATAGCAAACTGAAGCTATACGTGAGTTTAGAGTCTATTGTACCTCAGAACAGCCTGTCATGGCTTAGCATCATAAGGGCATCTTTGGGGACATACAATTTCCCCCCATATGATTGCAACCTGCCTTGTTACATGTCCATGCATTTCTATTTTTAGATCGCTTATCACACACATCAGTCCACAGTCCTGCCAATGTCACCTTTGAAGCATGCTGCTGCTACATTGTAACTCTTTCAATGCTCTCTTTTGTCAGTACAATATTGATATATAATATAACAGAGCAAATTGAATACAATTGACTCCACATGCAGCTTTATAAGGTGAATAAGCAGGCAGACACTACAACAATCATAGGCCTTCAGCCTATTAGCTGCTAGGTGGTCAGGGTGAGGTTGATGGGATGTCCCCCAGGTAGATTTTGTGAGGAGGGGTTCCTCGCCCTTGCCAATGCTTTTTGATATACAGTAATTATATCTCCTATAAATTATATTTGGTATTGAAATTGGTAGCCCTAGTAGTCGTGTATTCTTTTGGTGGTTGTTTTCTGTACATATATTTTGGAAGAACCTCCCCTTATCTTATAGAGCAGTGGCCATCAACCATTCCTGCAGGGCCCACTAACAGACCAGGTTTTATGTATTACCTTGGGGAGATGCAGACTAGAATACTGCAATCACTAGAGCAGCAAATGATATCACCTGTGATGTATTTCAGTTATCTTGCAAACCTGACCTGTTAGTGGGCCCTGCAGGACAAGGTTGATGACCACTGCTATAGGGCAGTGGTTTTCAACTCCTGTCCTCAGGACCCACTAACAGGCCAGATTTTATGTATTACCTTGGGGAGATGCAGACTGGAATACTGCAATCACTGAGCAGCAAATCATATCACCTGTGATGCATTTCAGTTATCTTGCAAACCTGACCTGTTAGTGGGTCCTGAGGACAGGAGTTGAGAACCACTGTCATATGGTATGGTCACCGCTTCATAACACTCCCAGGACTAATACTGTTGAGGGTTTTTTTTTTGCATACTGAGAATATCTGCAGTCAGGATCCTAAGTGGTCTGATCATTGGCTGTCACTAAGCCTGTACAACTGAATGATGATGATTGGAACACCTGGGATCCTGGTCACATGTTTTCTCCATATAATAGGCACATGAGGGTTTTGTTTTACTTGTATCAATGAGGTCTAAATGACTTGCTGTGGGAGGTAAGTGCTGCATATGTTACATGTTTGTGGCCGGAGTGGGGTTTTTAACGGCAAGGGATGCCCCCATCCCATCATTAAAAAAAAAAAAAAAAGTTTATTATATATGAGATATGATTTGCAGCTACCCCTCTGAGCCATTATACAGTTTAGCTTGGTATTATTTTAAACAGGAAAAAGGGAGGTATTTTTCATTCAAACTAATCCTGTATTAAAATAAATATGCCAGTTTCTCCATGATTACCAGTGGGTTGTTTTAATTTGAATGTAGGAGATATATATGGTGCAGTACCTGCACTCCATGGATTTGGCAGATAGCAAATCCTTGAGGCACAACATTATAAACCCAAGACTGTATTCATACTCCATATTGGCCTGTTTTCAGTTTAGTCATTGCCTTCAGACTGACCAATATCCTGGCTAAGTGAATTGGATTGCAGCCTTAATCCGTCACAGAACCTGTGTAATGTGTTTTGGTTTTCAAGTGATAAGGTGGCAACCCTAGGTTCTATGTGTTTTCATGCCTATATACGCAGCAGTTCAACTGCTACATACTGGGATCACCCGGTATGTAGATTAAAATTGCTACCTCTACCTTCTGTCACAATTCATCACCAGGGCTGTATTATTATTATTGCATATTGGGACTCGTGCAATAACTATTCAGCTCTGGTGATGAATTGTGACAGTGTGTGTGTTAAATTGAATCTGCATACTGTGTGGTCCCTGGAGGTAAATTGCTGTGTGTGTGTGTGTGTGTATATATATATATATATATATATATATATATATATATATGTGTGTGTGTGTGTGTGTATATATATATATATATATATATATATATATATATATATATATATATATATATATATATATATATATATATATATTACCAAAGAAAAAAGCATGGAACCCATGGTTGATCTCTGGGGATCTTGCTTTCATATTAGCATAATGGTTCCATCTGGAAAGCCTGTTTGGTGGTGCGAGTGTGGTCTGGACTTCCATGGTGTTTTTAGAATGACATAATTTTATATTGTGGATGTTTATTTTTCTATTCTTACTATTTTGTATAATAAAGTGTTAATTTTTCAATATATCGCACATTGGCATATATATATATAATACATACATACATTTTTTTTTTTTTGTGTGTTCAGTAAATTTATGGGCCAGCATCCTATTTTGGATGATTGGGTTTAAATTAGGTAAGGCTCCCAGAAGCTTTTACCAGAGTCTTTGGTTGAGTGAAATACAGAAAAGACCTCCCTGAAATTCAAGGTGGCACTGTGCCAACATCCTGTCCTTCTCTTTTTTTTTTTTTTTAAATAGCTCCCAATTTCCCAAAGGGTTTTGTTCAAATGGATGTCTCCCATGTGTGACTTGGATCTGTTTTTTATCACAGACCATGCATGGTGAGGAGCAACCCATGGTATTTCAATTTAAGGATACTTTAATTTTGTAACAGCTAACATGTTCAAGTATTTGCAGCTCTCTCTGTAACAGAGGGCCAGGGAACGTCTCCCCGCATCTGCTGTCGCTATTTGAAAACTGCACTACCATGCGGGTTTCCACCCACACGTCACTCCTTTAGTTTCCTGTGACTGTCGTTTTCAATGAGCTGCAAGGGTGCTGGTGAGCACAAGGTGTGGTCATGCTGCGAGTCTGCAGGAGCCAATCGTAGGTGCAATGCTCTGCAGGCTCCCTAGAAAAAAATATTAAAATGCATTTATTTTTTACTTGCAAAAAAATTTGCATTTATTAAAAAAAAAAAAAAAAAAGTGATACAGTAAGAATGTTTGGCCAAGAAGTGAGCCTTCTGTGAATCTCTACAATACTACCTACTGGGTAGCAAGTTCTGCTGGTTTCCAATCATGTAATGTTGACATCAATGCAACAGAATAAGGGGACAAATCCCCAGCGAACCTCCTGGTTTGTGGTAAATCACAGACTGGAAAACTTCATCAGAATGCTAATGCGCTTCAGGTCAATTGTTTTGGCTCCACTGCCACCACCACCTCTTATGTTGGATATGTACAGACCAAAAGGGATATGTCTAGAATGGTAGGTAAGGTATGTAACCCCCTCTTTGTGGCAGGTGCTTGGACATTGAAAGACATAGCAAGAGTAAGAAAGAAGGCTGATATGGAGAAAATGGGAAGCAGAGAGAGGTGTGTGTGTGTGTGTGTTTTTTTTTTTTTTTTTTTTTTTTTTTTTTTTTTTTTTTTTGGGGGGGTCTGTTAAACCGGTTTGGATGTTGGCCATACATAAGCAAATGCTCCATGCCTGGCTGAGCCATGTAGTGCCATTGCGTTTGACTCTTGCAATAAAGCTTCCTGCCTGAGGTAAGCTGTATTTTTTTTTTTTTTTTTTCCTTTCATTTTGCTAGGACTAATCCTACTTGAAAAGAAAAATGTTGTGTTATCTTTTTGTTGCTGTAGATTTGTAGGCAGGTGCAGTACATTTTCTGCACTGCAGGTGGCGCTCCCCTGCCATGTGAAAAGGGAGGCGAGAGAAACGTGGTTCGTCTATAGCAGTGGGTCTCAACTACTGTCCTCGTGACCCACTTACAGGCCAGATTTGAGTATTACCTTGGGGAGATGCAGACTAGAATACTGCAATTGCCGAGCAGCAAATGATCTCACCTGTGATGTATTTCAGTTATCTTGCAAACCTGGCCTGTTGGTGGGTCCTGAGGACAGGAGTTGAGTTACTGGGAAAGCTCCCAGATTGGATGCTGTGGCCGTAGCAGCCATCTTCGTTCAGGCAAAGCCTATTTAAGGCCCTTCTCCCCAGGCTTGGCTCCCTTGGCACCTGTCTGACAGGGACAGTGATTAGTGGCAGGGAGAGGTTCCAGACGAATGGGGGGGGGGGGGGGGGGGAAGTATAGGGACATTCTATGCTTCTGGCGACCTTCCCTTTTGGGCTCGGACCAGCAAGGCTGCATTTCACCCCCCAAGATACATTGTCAGCACATCCAGACCTGCTCTGATAAACATTGCTGTGAGTGTTCCCAGTTGGGTGCTTTCCCACTTTTTTTTTTTTTTTGTGAACTTCTGGATTCTGTATAAGTTCTGTTCTCTGCAATGGTTTACCAAAACTGGAGAGTGCTTTGCCTGCATGGTAGCCATTGCTTCTAACTTCAGCTTGTTCAATTAAACTTAACAAAAAAAAAAATGGAAGCTGATTGGTTTCTATGCAGAGCCTCTCCAGATTTTGCACTCTCCTGTTTTAGTAAATCAACTCCTGTGTGTCTACTCCACACCACGCTGCATGTCCCCACAGTGCAGAGGGCAAGAACAGATGAGGCAAGATGAGCATTAGAAGCTCTTCAGTAGTATATTACACTTAACCATGCTGAGGCCAAGGTGGGGCCATTGTTGGGTTTTAATATAAAAGTGAACTTTTAAATAACATATTCCCTAATCGCCACTGCAAAGAATTTTCATTTGGGGGAAAAAAATGTGTATGTGTGCCAAAACGCTGTTCATATGTAGAATCTGACTTAACACCTCACACGATTCATGTTCACAGATTGGTATTACCAAGTGCCTTTGAAACCTGAGACGAAAAGCGAAGTTCCACATCCCCCTACTTCCCAAATACCCGGTTTGAGTGACCTTGCGGAACCTCATAGTGATTCAATGGCTGGAAGTCAAAAAAAGTGGATCAGAGATACAGACTCTGATTATGTCAAACTATCCAAGCAAGGAGGTCAACCAGGTAAGGACCACGTTTGGGTTTATCGCGGTGGTATGAACATGAGCAAAACATCTAATTGGATAGTTTAGTCTTTTAGTTATTATATACAGTGCATGTGTTGAGAATATGGCATAAATCAGTAGGCATGGCACCCCCCCCCCCCCCCCCCCCCCAAGTTGCCACAAATATGGAACACAGTTGGTCTTGGATGCCGCGATGCAAGCTGTTAGCCAACCACCAGCACCATAACCATCATTGAAGCTCTGGGCCCAGGGCCTGGCTGCGCGGAATTCCCACTAGAACCATGGCAACAAATAAAAAATGTTTCAGGGCAGATGGCAATCGGGAGAGAATGGAAGTGCACCTCCAACCAGACCTGCTCTGTCTCCCATTCTCTGCCATGCTATTGGAGCCACAAGGTAGAGCTCTGATGTCATAGGGGACTCTGATATAATGGGGGGGGGGGGGGGGGGGAACGGGTTGAAAAACGCTGACATAAATAAACATAAGAGTAAGGTTATCAAGGTCGGAAAGTCTGCCAATCAGTGGGAAGGCACTTGTTTTCTGCTGTGAGTAAAAAAGATTTGTAAGATATCTGATATTGATGACCGTGTATTTCTGACCGTGTATTTCTGAATTGTGTGTATGTCCTTTTCCAAGTCCAGGCCGTGTACAGATGGGTCTATATTCCACTGCCCATTACTTATTCCGGAGCTTTTTGAGAGATGAGTGGGAGCCAGGTCCTTCTGTTTAAAATGCTTGGAGAACAGAAGATTGGCTGTAAGCCTGTTTCCACTATTGCAACCCCAAAGTCGCATTTTTTTTTTTTTTTTTTGCCACGACTTGAAGCAATTCCTGTGTATTCTTGAGGTCTATGGACCTCAAGTTGCATCAAAGTGGGACCAAAGTAGTGCAGGGACTACTTTTGAAGTCGCACAGATATGAACGTTACTCATTGGAAATCATGGGGGTACGACTTGCATGCAACTTTTCAGTCCCAAGTCGCACAAGTGGAAACTGAGCCTAAATCTGCATTTGTTCACATAGGTATCAGATGTAATCGGCAGGTTGTGTAACAGTTTAATCCTGTAATTAGTAATATCTGTTGCGGCAAGACTGAGCCATGGGCAGTAAAAAAAATTGAAGTTACCGTATTGCAGCTTTTAACTATTCATTGTTTAAATGACAGATATTACAGTTGTAAGACCTTTGAAACCTTGACTTGCTTTCAATATTGAAAGCAATCGGGTAACTACAGTTTTGCATGCATATCCGTTTCTTAAAACGACATTATAAAGGGAGCTGTGGTGGCTCAATGTGATTGGCATTGCGCTGACAAGCCGTTCACCACTGCAGCCAAGGGTTCGGATCCCGGTCTCGGCTACATGTGAATTGAGTTTGGTGGTCTCAGCCCGGCTCCCGGTGGGTGTGCTATGCAAGGTACGCCTGTGTTTAGTACACACGCACGCACGCACACGAAATTGGTTTAGCACGCACTTTGGCCATGCGGTCTCCTAAAAAAAAAAAGAGGCGAAGGACCTACGGGGCTGGCTGGGTGGGCTCCCAAGTGGAGCAGGTAGGGCGGGGTGAGTGGGAGGTCCCCCCTCACACCCGCCATTGCCACCGGGGGCATGGAGAAGGATGGCAGATTGCCTCCGGGGGGAGGGTCTGCCTACTCCCAACTCCTGCAGTCCGTCTCCTCTCTTTCGAGTTCACGCACAAAAATACACTTAAAAAAACAAAACAAAGACATTATAAAACTGTGGTTTTCTTTTCTTGACAAATATTTTCTAAATCTTTTTAAGACTTGTTAAAGCATATGGCACCTGCATCAAAGACGACTCCCTCAGTGTCGCATGCGCAACCTGACTGGTACACCCAAGATGATTTAACTCCCCCACCTGAACAAGCTGCGTAAGTTATCTTGTTTTTTTTCCCAATAGATTTGTTTTGAAATTTTACAATGTTAAGTCAGGGCTTGTATACATCTGCTATGGTCTCTTGAAGAGTGATCCACAAGGGAGACGCTGCTGCTGAACAGGGTTTTTGAATAGGAATTCTGCGGTGCAACTGAAAGCCTAGCATTTGGGTTGCAGCAACGATAATTATTGCAGCTGTAACATGTACAATCCCAATCGGCTGCTTTTTTACCTAAAGTAGGAGCGGTAAAAATCAGGGCTGTTACTGATCAAAATTTTTGTGTTCGATTAATCGTTTTTTTTTTTTTTTTTTTTTTTTTTTATTGATTAATCGACTAATTTTTATTAATTATAACGCACATACAGATCCAACTACCAGTACTTTTAGCTGATCTCCTTGCAGGCCAATTCCCAGTGCAGCTACCAACAACTGGAAAAATGGATAGCAGGATACAAAAAACACACAAAGGCGATGGGAATAGCATTAAAACTTTTTTAGTCTTCAAGTAGGTAACCAAATAAATATTGCGCTGGAGATAAAATGGATGTAGCTACATAAACTGTAAAAATGGTGCAAGTAATACCAAAGTGTACCAAAAGCAGTCATAAAAACATGTAGCCAAGTATGATACTGGTATAAAAATGTGTACAACGATACCACTGCTGAATTCAGATGAGAGGTTAACATCAGTCTATCTGCATGTAGATGTCCCGTAAAGGGAACTATCACATGTCCCAGTGGATGGTTGTTGAATCCCAGGTTGATAGAGGGAAGTCTAACAGCCATTGCGTGTGGCAGATAGTAAGGTCCCGTCGGCATGCAGTTACCGAATCTCTAAGGCCTTGTACACACGAGCAAATAGATTTGTTCAAATCGGTCGGACAGACCAATTTGAACAAATCTGTCTGCTGGGATGTATTGGTTTGATCGTGTACACACTATCAAACCAAAATCCGCGCCGGCAGACGCCACGTCACCGCACCAGGAAGTTGAAAACTTCCGCGCATGTGTCGAAACCGTTCGACGCATGTGCGAGCAGATATGTTTGCTGGTTAGCATACTAACCAGCAGACATGTCGGGCGGACGGGTTCCCAGCCGACAGATTCCCAGCCGACAGATTTGAAAGCGTGCTTTCAAATCTGTCGGGTGGCAAAATCCGTCTGCTCGCCGTACACACAATCGAATCTGTCTGCTGGGACGATCTGGCAGACCGTTTCCAGCAGACCGATTTGATCGCGTGTACGCGGCCTGACGGTACTCCCTCTAGGCCCATAAGCCGGCTGAGTGGTGAGTACCAATCAAAAGAATTTTGATCGATCAAAAAAATTAAAGATTAATCGATTAATTAAAAGTTAATTTGCACAGCCCTAGTAAAAATGTGTCAACACAACTCAAAACTCACGGTTCGGATTGTTGGATCATTTTTCGGATCACCACCGTCTTCCCCGTCAGCACGCCACTCTGGGGAGCTCACCTGCTCCGGAGCTAGGCTGAAGCCACGGCCTTTCCTATGGCTGCAATCCGCGGATCTTGTGGTGTGCCGAGCCGTGTTTTTTTTTTATCGTACATTACAATCCCTTCTGTGCTTGGTGGCAGAAGAAATGGTAAGTCCAAACTATGGTGTATTGTTTTAGTAGATGCTGTGTTAACCACTTCCATACACACGTCTCTCCTTCATGCAAAAACATTTTTTTTATTTTTTTACTAGAAAATTACTCTAACCCCCAAACATTTATTTAAAAAAAATTCTCGCACAGTATTTGCGCAATAATTTTTCACACGCCTTTTTTTTTGGTTGGGTTACAGGGCGGTTCGTTATGTCTGGGAGGACGTCCTCCCAGAATTGTGCGTCGCCTGGGGCGCACACATGGAGTGTCCGTGACCGCCGGGTCCTCTAGATCACAGTAAATTTGCCGCTAATAGCGGCCGTCTACCACGTGATCGCTCCGTCCAATGACTGAGCGATCACATGCAAGCAAACGGCGTCAATTCGCGCCGGTTCCTCCCTCCTCTCAGTGTGAGAGGACAGGGCGAGTGTCGGAAGCACTGTGGCTGGATCTGTGAAAATTGCAGTCACACATCCAGCCAGCCATCCATGCTTGGCCATCTCTGCAATACCCCCCCCCCCCCCCCGCCCTATACTCTGTGGAAAAATGCATCTTAACCACTTCCTGGCCGTCATGACTTCCTTGACTTTGTGCAGGGATATCTGAATGATGCCTGCAGCTACAGGCATCATTTAGATATCATCTTTTTCAGCCGGCAATTCTCTACACCATAAGAACTATCATGGCAGCTGTTCCGCCTCTTAATCGTTCTTACAGGAGGTGAAAAGTGTACGTGCCCTCCGGTGCTTCTTCCAACCCACCACTGCTACGATCGAAGCAAGGAGAGAGTTATGTTGCTCTAGACCAGCCTTTGTTAACCTTTTATACATTTTATAGGATTTTTGAAATGTCAGGTATAAGGGAACCTCTTCTAAGGCTCCATGCACACTGAAGCTGATAAAAGCTATAAAAAAACGGCAGTAGCTTTGCAGGGAGCCTTGCAACGTTTTTAAGCATTTTTGCAATAGCTTAAATCGGCATTTTTCAGTGTAGCTTTTATCAGCTTTTTATTTTCCCTTTCCCTGAAAAACTCCCAGGTGTGCATGGGCACATAGGCTAACATAGAGTTCAGTTTATGGGCTTTAAGAAAAAAAAAAGCCAGAACGCCAATAAACTGCAGTTTATCAGCTTCAGTGTGCATGGAGCCCAAGAATAAATTTTTAGGCTTGGCTCACACTTTCCTCCACCCGCTATGAAAACGCACTGCTCTGTGTAAATGCCATTTATTCTGAATAGCACCCCCCCACACGTAAAATCACAGTGCATGTGTGGGAACCGCAGGGGAAATCGCACTGTAGCTGTGTTTTTTTTTTTAAAGTTTATGCACTTTTTTTTTTTTGCCAAAATGGTCCTGTCCGTGTGCAACCTATTCATGTGTGGGCAAACATGGCCTGCAAAGACATAGGTGTGAACCTTGCATTAATCTTTCATGATAAATTGGCATGGACAGTAAGCTGCAATATAAGAATAAATAAAATAAGGTGGTTCTGTGGTGTATTAAACTCTAGCCTGCTCTATAAATGTATTTAGGCAATGAAAACCTATAGTGATAAGGATGATAACCGTACCTCTGAGGGTGAAAATTGATGGCCAGTGGAGAAATTGCTCCTTTCTGTTGTCTTGCTTTGCTTTTTCTTGTCACATAGCAGTTGAAAACTTAACTTTGATTGCAAAGATTAGAAAATCAAACAGATTCTTACAATGAAAACTTTCAAACAAAATTCTGCTAGTGTATGACCAGCTTTAGTTTGGTGAAGGATTCCCTTACATCAATGGTCTTTAGGAGAAACGGCTAGAAAATGCTCTTCCCACTTGCTTGCATTGGCAGCAAGTGGGAAGAATGCCCTCCATACAGACCGATACCAATATTGGTGTCAGTTGTTGCTTATCTAAGAGTCGGAATGTGCTCAAACTTCTAGCAACCTCCTGCTGGTTGAAAAATGCTGCTCTACAGTAGATGTTTCAATACGGTCTGAATCTGAGCTTTTTGCCCTGCAAAAACTACATGCATGTTCCCTGTGAATGCCAGCAAAATGATATTCAAAGGCTATTCCCTCTCCATGTTGTGGATGTTCTTTGTTTAAATAGGAAAAGTACCACATTAAGGCCAATAGATGGATCTGACAATGATGGGGAATGTAAGGGCTCATTTCCACTGGCGTTTTTACAGCCACTTTTCTGAGCGTTTTTTGCAGCTTAACAGCTCTCCATGTTAGTCTATGGCCTCATGCCCACCATGACGTTTTTGAGCTGTAGATGGCTGAGCCGTTTTTAAGCTGCAAAAAAAAACGCGGGACCAGTGCGTTCTGAAGCTCCAGCAATAGAGCTGTAAAAACGCCAGACTTTTTTTTTTTCTAAATTAAACATGGACAGGCGTTTTTAAGCCTAAGCTCAGAAAAATGGCTGTAAAAACGCCAGTGGAAATGAAGCCTAAGTGTTTTATTTCCTATGATCCTCAGTTCCATTTAGTGGCCATAATGCAGTGTGGGTTTTTTATTTTATTTTTTTGCACAGAACAAACATATCTGACCACTGATGGGGATTTTACAGATGCAAATTGTATAGGAACAAAGTTGTGTTGCGTGTATGCTGATATCATGAATTGGTGACTGTAAAAATGAAAAAGCCATAGCTCACACTGAGCTGGGGGTATTTCAGATATACCCGCTGTAGCCACAGCCAGCACACATGCATGATTTCATAATCTGTCTATGAACAAAATTTCAATAAACACCAGTAAATAAGGCACATGTATATGTGAATGCTTATTTAAGTGGTCAAACCATTGACCTTCCTTGGTGCACCATATCGCAAAAGGAATTGCAGAAACCAATTCAACTAGGATGTAGCAGAATAAGACTTTACTAGACATATCGGCAGCAATAGACCTGGACTGTAATCTGCAGTATATATGCCAGTCAGTACTTTTGTCTTCTGAGCAACCAAGCTGTGTGGTCCTGTCCATGTGCAACCTTTTCGCTATAGGCCCTTTTAGCAGACTTTTAAGCAAAGCGAGCATCACTAAATGGCGGACAGAGATCTGGAGGGAGGAGTGGAGCTACCCGAGTTTACTTTTAAAGTTAACCAGTCTTGACAACCCATCAAACTCCATCCAGACCTGCTGTGCCTCCTATCCCATGTACTTTTTGTAAGGTAGGATAGTGAAGGGGGCTAGGACACTACTGTGAAGGGGGGAAAGGGTTTATGTATAGGGGTGCTAAGGACACTACAGGGGGGTCGATGTGAGGGGGGGCAGAGGGTACTGCAGTAAAGAGGGTGTGATGTAAAGCGGTGCTGAGAATAAAACTTTAAAACTTTTGGGGGGAGCAGTTTAAGAACACTACTGTGAATGGGGACTAAGGATACTACTGTTTATGGGGGGGGGGGGGTGCTGTGATGTGCAGGGGAACTCAGGAAACTGATGTAAGAATGGGACTGGTGATCTAAGAGAAAGGGGCCTGTGATTTGGGTAAAGTGTTACTAAACCCACAACAGTAAAATCAGTTTGTATGTGCAGCTTGTGGTCGGAGCCAGTGTAGTATGCAGCCTGTTTCAGTTGTTTTATACATGCCACTGCCCAGTGTTCTCTGCAATGACGGAGCAATCTTTCAGACATGTGGCAATTTTTGTGTTGGTGTTATGTCTTTCAATTTGATATAAGTTGCACTAGTAAATACAGCTGGATAAAACAAAAGCAGTGTCTGTCTTCATTTTGGGCTCCAAAGCAAAAAAAATTGTATTTTATAGGTGGGGGGGTTCTTTTCTATACACAATGTATGTAATTTATATCTTTAATTTTAATTGCTTTAATCATTTTTTCATTATGGGCGTAAGCGGGGTCTCATGTCTAATTTTTTTTTTTTTTTTTTGCCTATGGCCTCACCAAGCCTAGAGCCACCTCCCTGGTTCTGTGTACACTTTGCTTCGGATCCAGGGAGCTGCATAGGTACACAAAGACTGGTTTGAGGATTTAATATGGGTACACTATTTAGACCATGGAAAGTTCGCTTTAAATTGCGCTGTGCTCATTGTTCAGCAAAAGGTTCCACATTGATTTCTGCCAGATGCCCTATATTCTACTATACTAGGTCAAAGTGACATGGTTACTAGAACAGAGTGGTAAACGTGAAGGATCCTCCAGACAGTTCATCCTGTTCTGATCAGTCTACTAAGAAAAATGAAGTTTGGGCTTTTTCTGCTGCACGGACCTCGCTAGGACAGGAAGGGAGTACTCTCTCTAATAGAAAAAATTGCAATAAAAATCTGATGCTTTACCCCAAAGTAGTAAAGTCGATGTTCTTTAGTCAAATACATTAGCTGTCTATTGTGATTGCTTACATTTTGTGTGGGGGGGTTTTTTTTTTTTTTGTATATCAATATATTGCATCTTGTCATGACAGTGCGCCCCTGAGAAATGTGCCAGACTACATGGTTCATGAAGAATTTGACAAGGAAGAAGGTGAGACATATGAAGCAAGAAAAGGCCCATTTGATTTTGATCAGAAAACCATTTGGCAGCGTGAATCTGACGATTATGAAAAGGATCATCCTCATGACAAAAAGGTACTTAAAAAATTTAAAATGAAGCCATAATATTGCTTGAAGAAAAGGTTTGTAAAGAAGTTGAATCAAAGTGTACCGTAAATACTATGAAGACTCACTGAGCAGAGCTTCTGACTTGAAGCAGAGGTATGATTGCCTTATATACACAGTGGGTGCGGAAAGTATTCAGACCCCCTTCAATTTTTCACCCTTTGTTATATTGCAGCCATTTAAGTTCATTTATTTTCCTCAATGTACACACAGCACCCCATATTGACAGGAAAGCAGCTTCATTTTTTATTGGGGGTGGACTTTTAAAAGCATCTTTTTGGTACATAACTTTTTATGAGACAAAACATTCACTCAAATCAAAGTCCCACCTGAGGAATCTTGACTTCCCGGAGTATCTTTTAGAGCCCATTCACACAGGGGCGACTCGTCAAAGGCGACAGCCGCCTGACAAGTCGCATCCCACTCTGTTCAATAGAACCATTCTAATAGGATAGACTTAAGCCACTCCGACTTAGTAAAAGGTTCTTGTACGACTTTGGGGGCGACTTGCATTGACTTCTATACAGAAGTCATTTTGCAAGTCGCCTTGCCGAGTCACCCCTAAAGTCGTGCTTCCCCTGTGTGACTGGGCTCTTATATTCATATTGACAGAATTGTTGACATTTTTGCAGATTTATTTTAAAAGGAAAAGCTGAAATATCACCTGGTCCTAAGTATTCAGACCCTTTGCTATGACACTTATATATTTAACTCAGTTTCTGTCCATTCTGATCATCCTTGAGGCTGGGTTCGCACTATACTACACGACGGTAGTACGACTTTCATCCTACTTTGCTTTGCGACATTGGTCCTACATCCATCCGACTTTCATGAACAGGATACTGCTTTGAACCGACTTTGTGATAGTCTGACTTGTTCTTTGACCAATCAAAACAATCCCAGACTGAGATAAATTCCTTTTACTGCTGCTGTAATCACAATGTCGGATGGTAAGGAAAATTATCCTACTTCAGCCCATTGAATATCATTCCAGTCGGACCAAAGGAGTACAGGGAGCATTTTCGAAGTCTGACCGACATGTGTCAGACCACTTAAGACGGCTCTCATAGGGAAACATTTTTTTTTTTTTTTTTTTTTTTCACACGTCATGCGACATGAGCTCCCAATGTCAGAGTGTTTGTCCAGTGTGAACCCGGCCTGAGATGGTTCTACACCTTCATTTGTGTCCAGCTGTGTTTTGTTTTGATTTATACTGATTGGATTTGAATTAGGAAAGCCACACACCTGTCTATGTAAGACCCTACAGATGAGAATCTTGAGGTCAGAGGAACTGCCTTAAGCGTTCAGACAGATTTGTGGCAAGGCACCGATCTGGCCAAGGTTACTAAAAAAAATCTGCTGCACTTCAAGAGGAGGGAAAAAACAAAGGCCTGTAGCTACACATACTGCAGCTGCTGGCTTTTAATAAATGGACACTTACCTGTCCTGGAGTCCAGCGATGTAGGGTTCCCGGCGTGAAGACAAAGGGCTACACTGCCGCCACGATTGCAATTAAGGGAACCCTGGAAAGGTGCAAATTGTGGAACCGGAGGGGGGGGGGGGAATACGATGACCTGAAGTTTCACTTTGGGGTGGAGCTCTGCTTTAAGGGTCCTAAGAGCACAGTGGCCTCCATAATCCTTAAATGGGAAGATGTTTCAGATGACCAAATCCCTTCCTAGAGCTGGCCGTCCGGCCATACTGCGCTATCCGGGCAGAAGAGCCTTGATGAGAGAGGTAAAGAACCCAAATATCACAATGGCGGAGATGCAGTTGGGATAAAGTTGTAGAAAGTCAACCATCACTGCAGCCCTCCAAGATGGTGAGAAATAAATAAGATTCTCTGGTCTGAGACCAAGATAGAACTTTTTGGCCTTAATTCTAAGAAGTATGTAGTATTTCAGTTTTTTTTTTAATGTCAACAATTCTGTGTTTTTCTGTCAATATGGGGTTCTGTGTACATTGAGGAGAAAAAACTAACTTGAATGATTTTAGCAAATGGCTGCAATATAACAGAGTGAAAAAATGTAAGGGGTCTGACTACTTTCCGTGCCCACTGTATATACGCAAAAAAAGGTATGATAAAAATATAATCATATTTATAAATATGCATATTGTGCTAGAGCAGCTGGTTAAAATATATCGGATTAATAATCTTTTCTGCTAGTGATTCAACAGATTCCTAGTGATGGAACATGACAAAAGACTGAAAACCAGAAACGCACACTTGCAGTGAAATCTGCAGCTTTTTTTTATTCCCAACAGAATACCTTTTTTAGAATTTTCACATTTCCAAAGAGAAAAGGAAACGTGCCTCCCAAAGTGTTCCAGGCAGATAATGTGTAAATTATTACAATTTAATATATTAAACTTTAGTTTAGCTTGATGGCAACCTTTCAGTCCCTGGTTTAGCAGAGCTTAGACTGCAGTAAAAGGAGCATACTAATAGGAGAAAGCTGGATAACAGATGCGCTCATCGGAGTTTTGTTTCTTTTTCTGTCTAGTCGCACACTGGGTAGTGGGGAGTAGATCTGTAAGAGTTATTGCACTGCAGCCATGGGTGTTTCTGGTGCTGGCCACCCAGGACACAAGCTTCACATTACTTTTGGGTGCCGCAGCTTTTTTTTTTTTCCCCCCCTCCAGTGGCTTTTTGCATGCTTCTGCCTGTCGGACCTCAGATACTGTGGAAGTACAAAAGCGCTGAAGGCTCTCCTAAACTCCTCCTTGGCTTTGATGTGCATAGCATAGATCTCCTCTACACTGGGGCGGTAAGGTAGGTCTTGATATGGGAGGGGGGTGAACAGTACTAAGGGGGCCTTGTACTGTGAGAATTTAAGGAGGAGTACAGATGTGTACTGGGCAGAAATGAGGAAATCTATACTAGGATGGATTTAGGGAGTATGGATCTGTACTTGGGGAAAGGGGAGTGGGGAGAGGGTGGTTTAAGAGCATTGTACTGGAAATGTGTACATTGACCTGTGTTGTAAATGGTTCTGACCCCTGCACTCTGTTATACACTCCTGACCACTCTATATTATGCACTCCTAAACCCTGCCCTATTTGTGTTGCACACTCCTGAGCCCTACACTATTTGCATTGGATACTCCTGACCTTCTGTGCATTAAGCACTCCTGGGTCCATGCAAGGACTGAATGGGGGGGGGGGGATTTCAAAGTACATCTTAAGTTCAATATATATATATATATATATATATATATATGTGTGTGTGTGTGTGTGTGTGTGTGTGTGTGTGTGTGTGTGTGTGTGTGTATATACATACATACATACATACATACATACATACACCTGGGGAGAGCAAGGTGTGTGTGTATATATATATATATAAAAAAATTCTGGTGCAAGCCTGGCTGGATCTGGAGTGGGTGGTGGTGGAGAAAAGGGAGTTGTCTACCTGAAGGTGGGCGAGAAGCCCATTATGCAGAACGCATCATGTGACCCGGCATGTCGGCTGCATTTCTGGAGCTTCTGTCAAACCTAAGCCTATGTGTGTGTGTGTGTGTGTGTGGGTACTCCATGTGGGAAGGGGGTTAATGGTGAAGTGACCAGGAGGATGGAGAGAGGGGTCTAGGACATTTATTTGTGACCGTATATGGTTTGAATTGTTTTGAAACCTGTGCCGACGTTCATCCTAAATTAATGGGAGGAGCCCACCCACACATTACAGCCATATGGAAATAAGTTGGGTCCACTTACAATGGTCTTTCACAATCTTGGCAATGCCCCAATCTGCAGCAGATTAAAATCCTGTCCCCTGCAGAACAGGGGTGTGCTATGAGGCAGCGTTGTGTAAATCTCAAAGAATAGACAGAAATAATAATACATTATTTTGGAAGTTAAAACTGCTCTCCATTTATGTAATTCATATGTGTATCTAGCATTTTTCTGGTGTTCAGATTTATTGGAGGCACTCTTCTTTTGTGAAAACGAATATGCAAACTTAAAATGGATTATATAAAATGAATACTTATAAAACAGAACATTTCTGATAATGTGGTACAGAGATCAGACCATTTTCTAACTTCTTCTCATACTGGTGATATTTGGGTGCTACACCGTGTACCATTGACATCTTTACTGCATAATTCTAAGTACAAATATTCATAACAAAGGGCTTGTATTCTCCTGTCAGTTAATCAGCTCAGGCTTGTTCTACAAAATCATCCGTGTCAGGGTTTAACAAACCGTATTTTACACACTAAATAGTGTGGGTGGACAGCTTGGCTGACAGACTGTAATATGGATATGCAGTGTTGACTTGAGTCAAATCTAAACCATTTTTTCTTTAAATTCAAGGTTCTTCTTCCACCAGTGTGTGTGTGTGTTTTTTTTTTTCCGTAACAATTCCTCTGTTAAAAAAAAATTTCCCTTGTGCATACTCTCTTCCATGCTGCAGCATGTTGGCTCTAACACCGAGAACTGAGTGACCACATGACTGCCGATTTGCTTAGTTCTTGGTCTGCTTTGAGCCGAGAGTGCCATTCACCACTCTTTGCCCTGCTTCTTCAGTGCTCACCGAAGCCAGGCTTGAGAGAAGGAGCAGCTAGCTCCAGTTTACGGCAATGCCCTTGGAGGCTGAGCTAGCTTCTGATAGGGCATCTTGGTGTAACACGAGAATTTTGTCTGATCCTGGAGCTGCTCTGCCACATCAACGTAACACAATCCTGACACCCACTGTAAATGTACCTCCAAGTACTTGGTGCCTGTAGGCCAGCCCTCAAAATTTCCCATCGCCTACTAGCATTTGGCGAGTGGATTTAAGCTGGGGGCGAGTGATGACAGGACTGCATGCCCAATCTCACTCCAATCTGTGCCTACACTGATGCCGTGTACACATGGTCGTTTTTTGTCTTGTAATGGGAGTTGCAGAGGAGACAGCAAGAGAATGGGGAACAGACCCAGTTCTAGTGCCCTGTCCCTCTGGTCTGCCCCCAGTGCCCTGCCCCAATTTGTTAAAGTTGTTGGTAATATTTAATTTTGTAACTTGATTCTGCATAAAACTATTAACAATGTTATTCCATGAGATAATCTATGAGGGCGTGTTTACGGGTGCAATTAGGTGCAGGGCAGTGTATGAATTGGGTGGGGCCACTGGTGGCGAGTAGCTCAAATTTTGAGCCCTGCTGTAGGCTATTAGTCCTGTGTTAACAGCTGCAGCACTCAAAGGAGATCACGGTGGGGGCTGAAGAAAATTTGGGAAGGGGCCTTTGGCTCTTCACCCCCCCCCCCCCCCATTACCACTCTGGTTGTTTACTGGTTTAACATTCTGCATGGTTAACCATGCATTCCCTGGGTAGGGGCCGTTGGGCCTGATGTTAGAAATCATGGGGCCCCATAATGCCTATCTGACAGGCTGTCCTTTTTTTTTTTTTAACACTAAATTGATGTTGTAGAAAGGTGGTTTAATTATTGAGCAAACCACTGCCTACCAATATGTCAAAATGTGTAGGTCTGCCTACAAAGGTTTCAATTACCCTGGGATCAGACATTTGCTTTTGTGCATGTAATGACTCTCTCTCATCGGCACATCTTGGTCGCTATGAATATTGCATGACAGTCAGACCATGCATACATTGGAAATGTAATCCTAGCTATTCAACTCACTTGTTTTACCTTATAAATGTCATTCCTTAGGTGAAGCTTCCTGCAATAAAGCAAGACAATGTGGCTGCATCTGGTAAAGGACCTCTTCCCACAAAGACGGGACATGATAGGCCTGGGAAAAAATGTTTCTTTCCACCAATGTAAGTATTCTAGATGCATTAGTGTTTGTTTAAAGGGGTGTTCCAGCCAAAAATGGTGTTTATTAAAAGTCAGCAGCTACAAAAAGTGTAGCTGCTGGCTTTTAATAAAAACTCACTTGCCTGCTCCTGCATTCCAGCGGCGCGCCGACCGGGGCTCCGCTAATCCCCCCCCCCTCCCCCTGGCCGGCGTCTCCATCCCGACTACGGGCACCCACTGCGTATGCGCGCGGCTCGTCGCTGATTGGACAGGCGATCGCATGGGACCTGTCATGTGTTCCATGCGATCGCCTACAGGGAGGGGCTGGTGTAGGTGATTAAGGCTTAATCGCCTAACCAGCCCCTCGGCGGAAGCAGGACCGGAAGTCCCACTCCTCCTGAAGCCCCCACGACCCCCCCCCCCCCCCCCCCCCCAAAAAAAACCATTACATGCCAAATGTGGCATTTTTGGGTGGAACTCCGCTTTAATTAACTAAATGGCTTTTACTTGATGTACAGAATTGCCACAATTGCCACAATCCTGATGTTGGAGTGGTACAAGCAAAATAATGATGCTGTTTATATGGAAAAACCACATTAACATGAAGTGAATTTTCCAATAAATGATGTGTTATGTAATGTTAAAATGTAGTCCTTTCTTTGACGTGGAACTTTACCCTAACCTTCTCTATTAGTTTAAAAAAAGGGGACTGAAGTGGGCTGTGTGCCAGGACTGGGTAATGCTGTGTGTGTGTGTGTGTGTGTGTGTGTGTGTGTGTGTGTGTGTGTGTGTGTGTGTGTGTGTCTCTCTCCTGTCTGAGCTATACTTTCTGCAATAATTCATCACGTTGCCCCTACACAACGGACCTTGCCCCGCTGTGTGTGTGTGTGTGTGTGTGTGTGTGTGTGTGTGTGTGTGTGTGTGTGTGTGCTAGTGTTTTTAATGAACCCTAACTAGAGATGCAAATGAATTTAATCTTGGTAGGATAGTCATCTAGTGAATGAAATGGTGCAAGTAGTAACAGTATTCAGTATCAGTAATACTCGGTATCGGTACCGATGCTGGTATCGGGACAACCGTAGTACATACCTAGCTGTTCCCTGCCGGCTCAAACTGAGCAATCAAATGACTGCTGATTGATCAGTTCTTGGGGTCCACTCCGAATACAAAGCAGTGACTATCAGTCACAGCTCTCTGCTCTACCCCTCCCAACAGTCACTAGAATACCAGGCTGGGAAGGAGATGGGAGACGCTGGCTCAGGCTCTCAGCGGTGCATTGAGAAGCTGAGCCAGCTGGCAGTCAGGAAGGGTGGATCCTGACATTATTGTTGATCTCTGAGTCTGGAGCGGATCAGTGACGTCAGATGGTTTTAGCTTGGAGTTCAGCTGTAATTTTTACAAGTAAAAAAAAAAGTGGTTCTTCCACGCTATCTCGCCTGTTGCCAATCCCATTGTTTTAATATAGGGCAATGTTTTAAATGTTTTTCAAGCTTAAAGGGTTTGTAAGGGGGTGTTTTAATAGGTTCCTTTTTAAGCGTGTGCATTGTTTGTTCACTTACCTTTTTCCTTCAATTTCTCTTCTAAATGTTTTTTTTTTTTTGTCCCTATCTTTGTGTCTCTTCTACCCCTGCTATATTCTTGCTCACGCTAAAGGCCAGGCAATGGAAATGATGCAGTTAATTTTAGCAAGTTGCTTAGCAATGGTTATGGAGATGATTGGCTTCGTGATCACGATGAACAAGAGACTAAGGCTACACCGAAGTCCAAGACCTTCAAAAGTAAGTGTCATAGAACTTAAATTATTGTCTAAACTGAAGAACAAAAAAGTTTTAAAATTTTGAAGCTTCCCATTCCTTAGATCTTGGTGGCTGTATTTGTTTTCCTTTTCAGGCTAAGTATATTTTCTGCAAGTACAGAATTGGCTTTCCCCGCTATCTTATGTGAAATAGAGCACATTCTTCCTATAAAACAGGGAGCGGTGCTTGCGGTCTAGACCAGCCTGAGGTAACCAGGCTGCTCCTCCATGGATACAGTGTTGTCCCCCCTAGGACAGGAAGTATATTGCTTGCAGAATTACCAGGTGAAAGTAACTCAAACTTATAACCTCTACTGGGCCTTTTAAGGCAACCAAGTAATGGCCTAAATACATTAACTTGCATAGTGGTCGCATCCCTTGGCTATCCAGCGTAATGCCAGAATTACTTTTCAGTAACTATTTAAGATTTTTAGAATTATTTTTAAATTTGATCAAAGCTGAAAATCGGAGAATCCAAACAGAAAAAAAGAATTAAGGCAAATTTTATAAAATCGACCAGGAAATCAAGAAAAAGTTTAGGCAGGCTGGGGTTATCCCTACGTGAAAGGCCTACATATTTAAGGTAAAGTGATGATCTCTTTAATACCCATCCCTCAAACTAAGATGTACTCCCTTCTCAGATTAAGGCCACTGCTACATACTTTATGCTTGTGGTGACATTGCAGCATGTAACCTCATGAGCGCAGCCAATTATCAGGCCTGAGAAATGTTGAGAGAAAGGGGGTAACCCCATCAAGCTCTGACACCATCCCACACAGAGCTTTATATAGGGTTGGGACTGTGGAGGAACACACCCCTGAGGAAACACTAGGGAGGAAGCTGTACTACACTGTCTCTTTAATATAACAAACAACATTTTAAGTTTACAAATCAGATTAATGACTTTCATTCTATCTAGTGATGTATTTTTTGTGTTTTTCAGATTTTAGCTAAAAGAATGTGTGAAGAATCAACAACCCTCCTGTTTCATAGTTTGCTGACTGCATTCCTACAAAAACACAAATGGCATATTTGGAACATTTTTGTTAATTCATCTAGAAGCACTATATATTTCTCGTTCGCAATTTCAGTAGGAAATAAGTAATGACCGCCAGCTAGACTACACTATCAACCGTGATCTGATTATTTTAACATGTCGCTCAAACTAGTAACATGCTAGCTAATTCATAGGCATCATTGACGGATGTGGTTGGTTAGCCATAAAAGGATACTGCCACTGTATTTTGAAGCTGAACTCCAGGCAGATATAGACATCGCCATTTAATCCAGTTACAAATGTATTTAAATAATTGCATGTATTTTTTACATAGAATCGGCCTATTCCCCCCCCCCCCCTTTCCCAAATCAAACCTATTTATTACAGATACTTGTATAGCGCTGTCAATTTACAGTGTTTTACATGTATTCCTGTTTTCAAGGCACTTACAAACTAAGGTCCCCAATTACTTTTATACTTGGGCCAATTTGCCTACCAGCATGGCTTTTAAACATGGGAGGAATCCCACGCATACTCTTTGCAGGTAGTGCTGTGGTTGGGACCACAAGTACTGCTAAGCAAACGTGCTATCTAGACTTAATATCTGCTGCGCATTATAACTCATTCCGCACTCATATCCTTTAAATCAACTCGCAAGTATGTAATGCAAGGGCCCACCTGATTGGATTCAAATTGATTGACTAGTTTAGGAAGTTAGTTTAGGAAGTTAATAAAGGAAAATCATTTTTTATCTAAAGTGGATTGTATAGTCTGGTTGTAACGTGTATGTTGCCACTTCCCGCCAATTGGGTATTTATTGCTGTGCACAATGCTGCCAGTCTAATACGAGCTGAGAGTAAGGGAGGGAACCATTAGATTTTAACAATGTTCTGTTTTATTGTCCAATCACAAGCTAGAACTTTATCCTGGGCCAGGCTGCACTGCTTACATGCAATGTTGTCTGCAGGGAGGACAGGACCTGGTTATGCTGTCTGTTATAGCCTACTAATTGCCTGAATCAAAAACTGAGTATCATAATTCAAATTAGTTGGCAGGTAAAACAGTTCGTATATATTTGAGCTGTGCATTTTGCAGTGTGTATCTGGACTGGAGTTGAGCTTTAGGGAATTTTGTGACATCAGGTATCGGTCTAGATGACTCACAAAAGACTGTGTGTATATCCAAGACATTCTAGTTTGGCTGTCTACATCACAAAACCTGTGTGCTTATTTACGGTACTTAAGAAAATGTGTGTGGTTACATTTAATATTTATGTGAATAATAGATATAGAAAAAAATACTTCTTGTGTGTTGTTTCTTTGTCCTTGTCAGACTAGCAATCCTATTAGTGGTGGCACCTTGCCAGCCACAAGAATGGTGCATGTATTTCTGTGGTGTTACTACTTTACTGGTCCACAAGCTTCAGGACCTTGCTTTTCAGTGAAGGAAAAGCATTGATAGAAGCGGGTGAGTGGTTTCTTTGCTCTCCTCATAAGCATGCCAGGTGTTCCGGGACACACCCTTATCACTGCGTGTGGTGCAGTGGGGGGGAGGGGCTAGTAAATATGTAATTTACCAGCCCCTTTTCTAAATGAACACACTGTGTTCATAACTGAAACATGGTAAACAGTTTACTATGTTTCAGTTTATGAATGAACAGGAAGCTGCTCAAAACAGAGCACCGAGAATACAATGGCACTGCAGGAGGTATTCCACACTCAAAATCTCCCCCATCAACACAAACTATGGAAGGAAAGAAAATCTATTCTAAAGTTACAGAACTAAAGATTATTCACTCTTCTAAAAAGTGCTGGCAGGCTTATAGCATGTTAAAATCTCCACGATGTGCGAGAATTGCGTCAAATCGCAAAACCGATTTTCGTAAGAATTCACTTGCTACAACTTTAAGTCCTCCCCATGCTTCTTTGCAGGAGAGTCTAGGATTTTTCCTTCAGATCCCTGGAGCATTTTTCAGGTGCTTTTCTGCTAAAAATAGTGCCTGAAAAATGCCTCCCCTGCAGTCCCAGTGTGAGCCAGAATGCTTTCACATGGGGGCAGTGCGATTGTAGGGACATTGGGGGAAAAAGTTGTGCAAGCAGCATCTTTCAAGCAGTGTATACACTGCTCCTCCACCGCCATTGAAATCAAGGGCACTGCTGCCGAAGTGCCTGCAAAGGAATTTGCCAGTGGCGCATTGTGGTTGCTTTAACCCACGATAGCAGCCGAATAAAAGGTTAAAAGTGCCCTGCTTAGCAGCTGAAAAAGCCGATTAAAATTACCGCTACCCAGATACACGAGTAAACCATGCGTGTGTACCTGCTCTCTATCATTGTAATTCTCAGCAGTGTTTTCCTGCCAAAAAACCTGAGTGTATACTTGCCTGTCGCCGTGGAAACCTGCGCATGCTTGAAATTTGACGCATGCGCGGTAGCTTCCTAGGCATAGGTAGGGTGTACCAAGACGGCATCAACTGTGATGAGCGCATGCTCGTCATAGTCGATGACGTCACCGCTTTTCTTCCATTCAAGAGAACGTGGTTATTTTGAATGGAGTGTCTGTACACTCGGCCAGCAAGAATCTCGTCAGGAAAAAACTTTTTTTTTTTTTAACGAGATTCTGCGCCATGTGTACAGGGTTTAAGTGAAACATTTACAATAGCCAGCCACACAACGTCAGATCCTTTTAAGTAATGACTCAAAAATATATTTGAAGATCACAAAGTGGGCTTTCAATGAATCGCTTGTTTCTTTCTCGTACATCACGGGACACAGAGCGGCATATTCATTACTATGTGGGTTATATGGAGTACCTTCAGGTGTGGACACTGGCAATCTTCAAACAGGAAGTCCCCTCCCTATATAACCCCCTCCCCTAGAGGGAGTCCCTCAGTTTTTTCGCCAGTGTCTTAGGTGTTGGTCACGGAATAGCTTTGCTCCACATCCTTGGGATTAAGGGCGGGCTAACCGGATCTGTCCAAGGAGCCTCAGTGCCAAAGTGGACAGTACCCGGGCCCCAAACCGTGGGGTTTTGCCTATAATGTTCCTCTTTGGAGGGCTGGACCCTGGGCCCAGGACTTGGAGTTTGCAAAACCATAAAGTTCCTGTTTGCCAGGGTGCTATATAGGTCCAGGACAGTGGGTACCTTCATAGGACCCCAGGGCCTGAAGGTCTACTACGCTACCCACGGAGATGGGAGAAGATTGGATCAGTTTGCTGGTCAAACATCCTGCAGCATGGAGCAGGTAAGGGGGAGCCTGCGGGACTTGGTTCGACAGCAGGCTCCCGGGGTAACCTAAAAGGGGGGATAGCCTAAGTATGCTCTGCATGGGCAACCGTGATCACTATGTCTAAGAGAGACAGGATGACACCCTTTCTCCCCCCATCACTAGGCCCCCCTGTCTAAATATGTGTTGCTAGCTAACCTGCTGTTTCTTCCTAGGGCTAGTAAGGATCCCTAGGGGCCTTGAGAGAGTCCTACCTGGCCGGGGGTTTGAATCTGCCGCCTGTTTCTGCGTGCCTGGATCTCCAGCAGCGCGGCTCCTCCATGTTCCTCCTGTTTTCCGGCATACGCGCGCGCGCGCACGTCTTATTGACATTTTTCGCGCCGTCCAGACAGGAGGGCGGGGGGGGGGCGGGCCTGCGGCGTCATACAGGGGCGCGCCTTTGTGCTGTTATAGACAGCAGGCTTTGTCAGTACTCAGTCTGAGGCTGATCTTTCAAGGAGAGGACGCAGAGCGGCAGAACAGTGACTCCCGGTGGCGGAAGAGGGGTAGTACATGTGGACTTTGTTCCAATGCCTTTATTGTTAAGCCAAGAATCCCCCTTATTTTGCAGCAGGTTGGAGGCTGGCAAACTTAAATTAGGGTCACTGTATGTTGTCAAAGAAAATATATAATATATAATATATAATTATTTAAAAAAAAAAAAAACCCAACATACGGGCCCATCAGTTTTTGGGACACTAGTGATCTATTCTCCCCTAAACTCTGAAATTTGTACTCCTGGCCACTACAGTCTGTTGTGTGGGCGGAGTCCCTCGATTTTGTATTATGGCTTCCAAGGGTTCGGGGTCAAAGGGTACAAAAAAGACCAAAAAACAAAAGGGTTCCCTTTCTGATTCTGATATGCCGATTCTTTCCCCGCAGCTTATTAATTTAAGAAGCGCCTTGGATGAGCCATTAGGGGGATCTGGTGCGGAGGCTGGCCCAGATCAGCCCAGCCCTGTCTTTATCACAGAGGAGATGCTAGCCGTATCCCTAGGGGGGCTAGAAGAAAGAATAGCGGCATTGATCGCTAGAGCTATTCCTGGTAAGAAACGGGTTAGATCCCCATCACCAGGGGGTGTATCCTCAGATGCTGAGATTCTCTCTCCGGAGGAATTAGAATCACAGGAGGATCAACTGGACCTGAGCCAAGAGGGTTCAGGGATGGAGGGGTCTACCTCTGAGGAACCATTTTCAGACTCCCAGACAGAGAGACTGTGGGTACAGTCTTTGGCGGACATGGTCCGCTCGGCATTTAGTTTGCCATTGCCAGAACCTCAGGTTCCTCCGGTATCCTCTCTGGGCTCTTTGAAAGCCCCGTTAAGCAACGCAGTTTTTCCGGTCCATCCTCTCTTGGAGGAATTGATCTTTCGGGATTGGGTACGGCCGGACAGGATTTTTCTGCCACCGAAAAGATTTGCGGTCATTTATCCCATGGAGGAAAAATTCTCCAAGAAGTGGAGGCTCCCAATAGTGGATGCAGCCATCTCATGTGTGAATAAATCACTAACTTGCCCGGTGGAAAACATACATATGTTTAAAGATCCGGTTGATAAAAGATTAGAGACACTTTTAAAAGCATCCTTTGCTACGGCAGGAGCAGTGGTGCAGCCAGCGGTAGCTGCAATTGGAGTTTGTCAGGCATTAAAAGACCAGACAAAAGAGATGTTAAAGGACATGCCTACCCAACAAGCAGAGGAGTTTGCTGACATTCCCAGAGCTCTGTGTTTCGCGGTAGATGCTATAAAAGATTCCATCCAGCAGGCTTCTCGTTTATCACTATGTTTGGTGCACATGAGAAGGCTCTTATGGTTGAAGAACTGGGCGGCGGAGCCCCCATGCAAAAAGCTTCTGGCAGGATTTCCCTTCCATGGAGGACGACTCTTCGGAGAAGATCTGGATAAATATATTCAGACTATTTCAAATGGCAAGAGTACCCTTTTACCGGTCAAAAAGACATTCCGGGCTCCTACATTTAAGAGGCAGCTTTTTCCTGTCTCGGGGCCCTCTAATTCCAGGCAGTATCGATGGCCGCCTGCACGATCCAACGTTATCAGTAGATCGCAAGGACAGACCCCTGGGGGTAAGAAGCCGTGGTATCGCAAGCCGTCAAAGACAGCCCCTAAGTCTGCATTATGAAGGGGCGCCCCCACTCTCACGGGTGGGGGGAAGGCTTCGTCTCTTCTCAGAAGTTTGGGAAGCCAAGATCCCCGACAATTGGGTCCGGGCATCTGTAACCACAGGCTACAGACTGGAGTTTCTAAAATATCCTCCGCCTCATTTTCAAGAATCAAGGCTACCAAGGGATCCAGCAAGGAAGGCCTCAATGCTGGCAGCTTTGGATCACCTGCTTTGCCAGGACGTAATTATAGAAGTGCCAGCCCAAGAGCAAGGCCTAGGTTTCTATTCCAATCTCTTTGTCATACCAAAGCCCAACGGCGATGTCAGGCCAATCTTGGACCTAAAGAGGTTAAACGGTTATCTAAGGGTGCGTTCCTTCCGGATGGAATCCATCCGGTCAGCAGCCGCCGCGCTTCAGAAAGACGATTTTCTGGCCTCCATAGACATAAAAGATGCTTACCTTCATGTACCAATCTTTCAGGCGCATCAAAGGTTTTTACGCTTCGCGGTGGGGCAGCGACACTTCCAATTCAGGGCGCTCCCTTTCGGGCTGGCCACGGCCCCCCGGGTATTCACGAAGATTCTAGCCCCAGTTCTGGCCAATTTAAGGATCCAAGGAGTCACAGTCCTAGCATACTTGGACGACCTTTTAATCATAGATCACTCACGGACGGGTCTGCAAAAGGCAGTAAACCTCACGGTTCGGTACCTCGAAGAATTCGGCTGGGTCCTAAACCAGGGAAAGTCAGCATTCCAGCCTACAAAGCAGTTGGAATACCTCGGCATGAGGTTAGACACAGAACATCAAAAGGTGTTCCTGCCCCTTGTAAAGATCAAGGCGATCAAGGGGTTGGTTCAGTTGGTTATAAACAAGAAAAGACCAACTATTCGCCTGTGTATGCGATTACTAGGCAAGCTAGTGGCCACATTCGAGGCAGTACCATACGCTCAGATCCACACTCGCGTCCTACAGGCAGCCATTCTAGCAGCCTGGGGCAAGAGGGCATATGCTTTAGAGTCCCCTTTGACGCTATCATCAAGGGTCCGACAAAGCCTGACCTGGTGGTTGAACCCTCAGAACCTTCTAAAGGGAAGATCCTTCAGCCCTGTTGTCTGGAAGGTAGTTACCACAGACGCCAGCCTGGCAGGCTGGGGGGCGGTCTTCGAGGGGTTCTCCCGCCAGGGAACTTGGGTGAAAGCAGAGAGGCAGCTCCCCATCAATATCTTGGAAATCAGAGCTGCTCGCCTAGCCCTGTTGGCGTGGACCTCCAGATTAAAGGGGTTCCCGGTGAGAATCCAGTCAGACAATGCCACGGCGGTGGCATACATAAACCACCAAGGGGGAACCAGGAGCCAGGCCGCTCAAAGGGAAGTGAACTTGATTTTTCAATGGGCAGAGGTTCATGTACCCTGCATTTCAGCGATATTCATTCCCGGAGTGGACAACCTGCAGGCAGACTTCTTAAGTCGCCAGAGTCTGTTGCCAGGGGAGTGGTCTCTGCATCCCCAGGTCTTTCAGACAATCTGCCAGAGGTGGGGAACGCCAGACGTAGATATAATGGCATCCAGGTTCAACAAGAAACTAGACAGGTTCGTGTCGCGAGCGAGGGATCCTATGGCCTGCGGAACCGATGCGTTGGTTTGCCCTTGGCATCAATTCAAACTTCTATATGCATTCCCTCCACTACAGTTACTCCCCCGCCTGTTGCGCAAGATCAGAGTGGAGCACAAGCCAGTCATTCTAATAGCTCCAGCTTGGCCCCGGAGGGCTTGGTACTCACTAGTCCTGAATATGGCAGTGGGAGACCCTTGGACTCTTCCTCTACAACCAGACCTACTCTCACAAGGTCCGATCCTCCACCCTACATTACAGCGTCTAAATTTGACGGCCTGGAGGCTGAATCCCTGATTCTCAGGGGTAGGGGTCTGTCTAGGCAGGTAATCCCTACCCTAATTAAGGCTAGAAAGCCGGTCTCCAGGGTAATTTATTACAGGGTGTGGAGGAACTATATAGGCTGGTGTGAATCCAAAAGATGGAATTGCCGCAAATATACTATTGATAGGGTGTTAAGTTTTCTCCAGCTAGGAGTGGATAAAGGCCTGGCACTAAGCACAATCAAAGGACAGATCTCAGCTCTGTCAGTGTGGTTTCAGAGGCCGCTGGCCACCCACTCGCTGGTAAAGACCTTCTTACAGGGGGTCTTGCGTATTAATCCTCCTGTCAAGTCACCAGTTTGTCCTTGGGACCTAAATCTTGTCCTGTCCACTCTACAGAGACAACCTTTTGAGCCTTTGGCTGAGATTCCTTTACTCTTACTGACAAGAAAATTGGTTTTCTTGGTCGCCATAGTTTCGGCCAGGAGAGTGTCAGAATTAGCAGCCTTATCATGTAAGGAACCATATCTTGTTCTGCATAAGGACAGGGCAGTTCTCCGGCCCCATCCTTCCTTTCTACCAAAGGTTATATCCAAATTTCACTTAAACCAGGATTTGGTACTTCCATCCTTCTTTCCAAAACCTACATCTAGAAAGGAGGGGTTGCTGCATACCTTGGATATTGTCCGGGCCATGAAGGCCTATCTTAAAGCTACGGAAAAGATCCGGAAAACAGAGGTGTTATTCGTTCTACCAGATGGCCCCAAGAAGGGGCAGGCAGCTGCAAAATCCACCATCTCAAGATGGATTAGACAATTAATCATTCAAGCCTACGGATTGAAGAGGTTGCCCCCTCCGTTGTCGGTAAAGGCCCATTCTACCAGGGCCATGGGCGCCTCTTGGGCAGCACACCATCAGATCTCTATGGCTCAGATATGCAAAGCGGCAACGTGGTCATCAGTCCACACGTTTACAAGGTTTTATCAAATAGACGTGAGAAGGAATGCGGATTCTGCCTTTGGACAGGCAGTACTACAGGCTGCAGTTTGAAATCCTCGGGATCAGAAACACCCTTGGTTATATAAAAAAAAAAAAAAAAAAAAAGAAAAAGGTTCTTCTTTCTTGACTAATTTGGAATTATTATTATGATTTGAGTTTATCTCTAAATTGTATCCTTCTTTGGAAGATGTCTCCCTCCCCTCATTAAAGCATTGCTTTCGGACATCCCACATAGTAATGAATATGCCGCTCTGTGTCCCGTGATGTACGAGAAAGAAAAAGGGATTTTTAAATACAGCTTACCTGTAAAATCCTTTTCTTGGAGTACATCACGGGACACAGAGCTCCCACCCCTCTTTTGGGTGACCATTTTGGGAGGCATACTGCTTGCTACAAAACTGAGGGACTCCCTCTAGGGGAGGGGGTTATATAGGGAGGGGACTTCCTGTTTGAAGATTGCCAGTGTCCACACCTGAAGGTACTCCATATAACCCACATAGTAATGAATATGCCGCTCTGTGTCCCGTGATGTACTCCAAGAAAAGGATTTTACAGGTAAGCTGTATTTAAAAATCCCTTTTTTTCCCAGATGGTCAGTTGGATAGAGATCTGGAGGCCAACACCTCAGACTTAAGCCCCATACACACTGTTAAGACCTGCAGTGGGTATGGTACTGCGGCCTTATTTGCATCCTTCAATCAGAGCATAAGTGATTATCGCTACCCCAGGAGTTAGAGGGATAGTGGCGATGAATGCAGTTTCCAGGATGATTCTTCCGAATGGTTAAAACATTTTTTGTATATATATATATATATATATTACACACACACACACCTATACCAATACTTGCAGTAATCGGATGGACAATGACCCAACTCCACCCACAACATCATAACAATGGTTTACTAACAAGCCCCCCCCCCCCCCTCAAAACACCTCTTTTAGGAGACAGACGTCTTGTCTCTGATATAATCCACATGAGTTAATTACTGGTCTTTTACCCAGACAAGGTGACTCGAAGATCAGCTCTTCTCACCTGCTAAACACGCATCTATCAATAGAAATTCACACAATGAATGGTTCCTGAGAGTCAGACCAGGGTACATTTATGTGACACAGCAAACGTTTAGTACTGGGGGACCAATATATCCAAGTTTCACCCAGATCGGTCCAGGGGTTCTTCAAAAAAACAAACCTATGAGAAAATACAGAATAAAGTCTATTTTCTTCACAATACTCCCCCCTTAGTTCCATGGGTCGGCATACCTGCCTAGACCCTGCCGGGTTGGCTAGGGGATGTCTGGGTCAAAATTATATTTCCAAGTCGGTTTGGCGGGAAAGTTCATCCGCATTGCCGTTCTGCTTGCCCGGGCGGTATTGCAGTGTAAAATTTTAGGGCTGCAACACTAGGCTCCAGCACAGCAACTGGGGATTGTCTCCAGAGACTTGGTTGAGCCAGATGAGGGGGTTGTGGTCAGTGAGTAGGGTAAAGGCATGGCCATAAAGGTAAGTTTTTTTGAGCTTCTTTAAGGCCCATACCAGAGCCAGGCTTTCTTTTTTTCCACGGTGGCGTAGCTGACCTCTCGAGGTAATAATTTGCAGTATGCCACCGGGTGCTCCATGCCGTCTTCCCCCACTTGGCTCAGTACGGCTCCCAGCCCAAACGTGGAGGCATCTGTATGGACGAGAAATGTTTTGTTAGGGTCTGGGGCTGCCAATACTGGAGCTTCGCTCAAAGCTGTCTTAAGTCCCTGGAATGCTGTTGCACACTCTGGGGACCAGGCTACCTGCTTGGGTAGGGCCTATTTGGTCAGGTCAGTAAGGGGCTTTGCTAGGGTGCTATACTCGGGGACGAACTTTCTATAATACCCTGCGGTGCCTAGGAATGCCAATACCTGCGTCTTGGTGTGGGGCTGGGGCCAATTGGCTATGGCCTCTACTTTTGCAGGTTCGGGGCGCTATTTCCCAACCCTACTCTATGCCCTAGGTATTGAACCTCTGCCATGCCCACATGGCATTTCTCGGGTTTCAGGGTGAGGCCGGCTTCTTGTAACCTCCCAAATACCAAAGCCAAGTGCTCCTCCCAGGTGCCGCTATAGATGGCAATATCATCTAAGTAGGTACATGCGAAGTCCTGCAGAAGTTGGTCTGCCATCTGTTGAAACATAGTCGGGGCATTCTTCATCCCAAAAGGCATAGCCCCAAATGAGGTGACGAATGCCGACTTGAGGATGGCGGCCGAGTCTAGCGGAACTTGCCAATACCCTTTGCACAGGTCCAGGGTGGTTAGGAAGTGCGATTGAGCAATTAGTCGATCCGTGGCATGAGGTATGCATCAGTGATAGTCCGGTCGTTCAGTTTCTGGTAATCAATACAGAAATGAATCGTACTGTCTCGCTTCGGTACTAAAACCACCGGGGACGCCCAGGGACTTTGGGAAGGCTTAATAATTCTTAACTCCAACATTTCTTGGTTTTCTTTCCACATGCTGGTCTGTACTGCTGCCGGGATCTGGTACGGCTGCTGCTGTAATGGTGTCGTCCCCCCCCCCCCCCCCCCGCGTCTCCACCGGTGTACTGTAACGGAGGTGTACGCGGGTCGGACCGAGAATAGCCCATGTTCCTGCAGCAGTTTTGCGTCTGTCTGCTGTGTGAGATTTAGTTTCTCCCCCAACCCAACATGCTCTAGGGTACCTTGGTTGGCTGCCAGGAGATCGGGTAAGGGGAGTCCTTCAGTATTGTCGGTGGACGGGGCACAGATAGCGGCCACATCCTCGGATCGCTCAAAGTACGGTTTCAACATGTTTACATGAAAGGCTCGTCTGATCCTCTCATCCGAACATTTGGCCACAATATAGGTGGTGTCGCTAATCCGTACCACCACTTTAAATAGCCCCTGCCGCGTCCCCTGTAGCTTGTCCTTTTTGGATGGTCTGAGGGATAATCCCTTTTGCCCTTCCAGGTTCCTATTGCGTGCTTCCCGGTCTGGGCTGCCTTTTTAGGCTCTCCCGAACTGATTCGGTCAGTGCCTACAGGCATTCCCGGAATTCCAGCACTTATGGCAAAACCGGGATCCCTTCCTCTCCTGTGTTGCCCTCCCAGTGCTCCCGTATGAGGTCCAGGGGTCCCCGGACTTTTCTCTCATATAGGAGTTCGAAGGGGGAGAACCCGTTCGATGCCTGAGGCACTTCCTGGTAGGCAAACGGGAGACTGACCGCAGGACGCTGAACGCTGTGAGCATCTGCTTAAGCATGCCGTTGAATCGTTTAGAGGCCGTTGGTCTGGGGGTGGTAGGGGGAGCTAAATAACTGTTTCACCCCATAGCTCTGCCATAACTGTTGAGTGACAGTTGCAGCGAACTGGGTTCCCTGACCCGAGAGTATTTCTTGGGCGGAATCCTACTCGAGAGAAGATCCTGAGTAGAGCCTCTGCTGCCGTCTCCGCCTCAATGTTGGAGAGCGCCACAGCCTTAGGGTACCTGGTGGCATCGTCTACCACCGTAAAGATGTAGCGCCTTCTGGAGGCGCTGGGTTTGTTGAGGGGCGCTGGGTTTTTTGAGGGGCCCTATCAGGTCTACTGCCACTCTGTAGAATGGTTCCTCTATTATAGGTAGGGACCGTAACTTGGCCTTGGGGTGGTCCCCCCCGTTTCCCTATCCTTTGACACGTGTCGCATGTCCTGCGGTACATCTGCAAGTCTTTTGATATCCATGGCCAGAAGAACGTCTGGGTAAGGCGGTCCTTAGTTTTCTTGATACCCAGATGTCCGGCTAGCGGGATATCATGGCTGAGCTTTAGAAGCTCTGCTCTGTATTTGCGGGGTACAACTAGCTGCCTTTTATAACTTGGGCAGCCCCACTTCCCACTCCCCCTGTGACCCTGTATAACAGTCCCTTATCCCAGTGGCAGTTCTCTTGAGCATCACCTTCCTTGGGGGTACCTACAGTCTTCCTGTAACCTGCTAAGGTGGGATCTGACTGCTGGGCTCGGCCAAAGTCTTGTGGAGTGCCCCAGAAGGGGATAGAGTCAGGGCATACTACTGGGTTTTTCGGATCCTACCTGTGGTTCCTCGGAGTGCATCTGCTCAGCGGGCTTGCGCCCTGGTAGTCACGGGGCAAGTTCCAGTGGGATATCGGGTAAGCAGCTGTGAAGTTAGGCACCCCAAATCGTTCCCCCAACAATACTTCCGCAGGTAGGCCCGACATTATGCCTACTTCCATCGGCTTGGCTCCGGTGCCCCAATTTACCTGCACTTGGGTTGTGGGCAGTTTGTGGATGGCGCCTCCTGCCACTCTTACTGAAAAAGTCCTGTTGGTGCGCACCTTTGCAGATACGGTGTGAGGCTGCACCAGAGTGAGGGTGGCCCTCGTAGTGCCTCAGCCTCCTTTCCATTTACTGTGACCCACTGTCTGTAGTGCACCCGGTTGTCCCCCTCAGCTTGTGCTAGGTTCACCTCATGTAGTATGGTCCATTGCTCAGATTTAGGGCTGTGGTCTTCCAGCGGCTCATGCTGATAGTGATGGGTGGCTGCCCTCGGTGGTGGTGGTGGTGATGGCCACTCCCAATTGCCTCTGCTCCGCTGAGGGCAATGTATCTTGTAGTGCACTGGCTGATTGCATTGGTGACTAGGGATGAGCTCCGCGTTCGATTCGAACGTATGTTCGACTCGAACATTGTCTGTTCATACGTTCGAAATTCGAACAAAACGGGTCGTTCGCGTCAAATTCGAGTGACACGCAACGGCCCATAATTCACTGCGGCGTTGCGTGCTGATGATTGGCCAAACATGCACTATGACCCTGCATGCTTAGCCAATCACAGCGTGCAAAAAACGGAGAACCATAATTGGCCGAAGCCAGGGTGGCTTTGGCCAATTATGGCTCAGGGCTTTAGCACACGCCCCACACTATATAAGGCCGCCTGCTGGGTGGCCTTGTGTAGTGTGTTCCAGCGCTGAACAGAGATCAGTCAGAGAGATAAAGCAGGCAGGCTGGTCAGTTTAGCTTAACTTTCAGTGTGTAGAGGATATATATACATCCCTAGGAGTTGTACATAAATTTATACACTGTATAGCTTAGCTAGATCAGTTCTTCCTAATTTACTGGCAGGCAGGTGATTGTGCTATTTAAAGATGTTATCACAGGTATAGACACGGAGCAGGTACAATATTTTAAAGGAATTTTTATTTTATTTATTTTTTACGCATCATTAAATCACTGCTCCTGGAGCAGTGATTTTAATGATGCTTAAATAAAAAAAAGAAGAAAAAAGAAATTCCTTTAAAATATTGTACCTACTGGGTGTCTATACCTGTGATAATGTCTTTAAATAGCACAGACACCCAGCAGGTACAATATTTTAAAGGAATATTTCTTTTTAATGATGCTTTAAAAAAAAAATTATTTATTGATGCTTAAATAAAAATGTCTTTAAATATTGTACCTGCTGGGTGTCTATAGTTTGCCTGTGAAAACGTCTTTGAGAACCTGGGTCTTGCCCCAGGGAACATGTATCAATGGGAAAAAGTTTTAAAAACTGTAATTTTTTTTTCAGGAGTCCTGCTTCAGAAAAAACAATTGTTTTTTAAAACTTTTTTCCATTGATACATGTTCTCTGGGGCAAGACCCAGGTTCTCAAAGACGTTTTCCAATAATAACTTGAATATTGGGCTTTAAAGTTAGCACTTTTGAATTCGAACGTTCGAGTCCCATAGCCTTCAATGGGGTTGTAAATGTTTGCGCAAACGTTCTGGTGCGAACCGAACGCGGGGGTGTTCGGCTCATTCCTATTGGTGACATACCAATGGCGGTCTCCGGTTAAAATTAGGTGGTACCGCGTTCAGTCGGTGGTGGGTCACAGGACCTGGCATTGGGGTGCTGGACCTTACCAGGGGGCGGTTTCCACTAGCCTCTCCTTTTCTTCCCTTGTGATGCTAGTCTGCCAGCTTGGCCGCTTTCTCGATTGTGGCCGGCTTCCTGTCTCTGACTTAGTCCCTGGTGTCTGCAGGTGTGTGGTCAAAAAATTGTTCTAGCAAGAAGAGTTGTAGTATCTCCTCTAGCGTTGTGGCCTGGCAGCCCTGTATCCAGTTTTGGGCCACCTGCTACATCCTAAAAGCCCATTCGGTGTATGAGTCTCGGCCCCCTTTCTGTAATGTCTTTTACCCTGGCGAAAACGCAGCATAGTTAATCTTTCTCCGCTGCCCTCTATTTATAAATCCGGCTCAGGAAGCGGTGTCTCTGTGGTTTAAGCTTGCCTGTTGTGCTCTGCGTTCACCAGTGCCAGGACTTGCGACACCATCTCCAGGGTGGCATTTGGCCCATATAGGTTTAGCCTCCACATCACCTTCTGTTGGAACTCTGCTTCCTCCTGGCTGACATTCGCTATGCTGCTGGTTTGGTCGCCCTCCATTAGTTCTGCTATGAGGGTAGCTTTCTTTTTGTTGCTTGCCACTTGACCTCGGGCTTCCAGCAGATCCTTTAGGTTAGTCCTCTTTAGTGTCTCGTAATGCTGGTCCGTTCACCCGCTGACTTTATGCGTCCCATTCAATCCCGTTGCTTGCCACCAGTTAAGACATGCAATGGGTATGGTACTGCAGCCTTCTTGCCATCCCTCAATCACCGAGCATAAGTGATTATCGCTACCCCAGGAGGTAGAGGGATAGTGGAGATGAATGCAGTTTCCAGGATGATTCTTCAGAATGGTTAAAATATCCCCCCCCCCCAAACATTAACCAAGACTTCATGAAGAGGATACCAGGCATAGAATAGCTTTATTGAGAGGCAGGTTCTTGTATATACCAAAAGGAATACTTGCAGTAATCTGATGGACAATGATCCAACTCCACCCACAACGTCATACAATGGTTTACTAATAAGCCCCCCCTCAAAACACCTCAGGCAGAGAGCACACAATTTTCCCAATAGTTGGAACACCCCTTTCCACACAAGGTATCCCTACCATTACATATCATCTGATAGCCCTGATCTGGGGGACCAACATATCCAAATTTCACCCAGATCGGTCCAGAGATTCTTAAAAAAAAAAAAAAAACCTATGAGAAAATACAGAATAAAGTCTATTTTCTTCACACACACACACACTATCAGTTTTCCTGCAGGTTTTTCTCTTCAGGTTTACCAACACCATGTAGTACAAGGGCCTGCCTGATTGCATACAAATTGAAACTTTTAAGGTTTGATCTCATATTAGATGGTTTTGGTAAACCTGAAGAGAAAATCCTGCAGGAAAACTGATAGTGTGTATGGGGCTTTACTGTTATTGTTCTTCAAACCATTCTTGAACCATTTTGTTAGGGTGCATTAACCTGCCAAAAGAGGCCGCTGCTATCGGAATACCATTTCCTGGAAGGGATGTACTTGGCCAGCAACAATGTTTAGGTAGATGCTACGGTACATGTTAAATCCACATGAATGGCAGGACTAAGTTTTTCTAGCAGAAGATTGCCCAAAGAATCACACTACCTCTGCCAGCTTGCCTTCTTTCCATACGGCAGTCTGGTGCCATCTCTTTCCCAGGTAAGTAATGCACTCAGTCATTCACATGATATAAAACATAATGTGATTCTTTGGACCAGGTCTCCTTCTTTCATTGCTCCAGTTCTGATGCTTGTGTGTCCATTTGTAGGGGCTTTTGGCTGTGGACACTGGTCAGCATGGGGACTAACCAGTCGCTGGCTAAGGAGCCCCATACAAAATAAACTGCAATGCTCATGGTTTCTTCTTTTTGCACACAAACTTCATAGGCAACATTGTTTCAGTGGCGTATCTAGGGTATGGCAGCCATGGCAAGTGCCATGGGCGCCATATTAAGGGGGCACTGTTGAGTGGCTGGGCAGCAAGGCACTTACTAGGGTCTGAGGGTCTCTTTTTCCCTCCTCCCGAGCATAGGCAGGATCTCCTTTTCAGCACCTTTGCTAATGGACAATGGCAGCGCTATTCCTGCTGCGTTCAGCCACAGCCCTCCCCTGTTCTCCCAGGCTCTCCCATTCCATCTGATCGGATTGGCAGTGCACAAAGGAGGAAAATCAGTTTCTCCCTCTCCTCTGTGAAAACGGAGGGCCTAAAGTGATGAAGATTTCATCACTTCCAGTATTGGTTCTGCATTTACCCGGTCTTGGAGGGCAGAGGAGGAATCAGGGGTCTAATAAACCCCAGATTTCTCCATAAAGAGCATATGTCACTACCCAAGGTATCACAAGGGATGATATATACCACTAGTTTTGTTAGCTTTTTTTTTGGTTAAGGTTATCTGAAAGATGGGTTTCAAATGTTTCGACAGGGGCGCAGTTTCAGTGCTTGCCATAGGTGCTATTTTCACTAGATACGCCTCTGCATTGTTTACTTGCTGCGTAATATATACCACCAATTTTCAGGCGCCATTTTAACAAGACAATCAATGTTATTAATTTAATCTGTTAGTGGTCATAAAGTTGTTATAACTGATTAGTGTATATACCCCATGAAATTTGCTAAGTTTAAAACCTTATAGCTGAGCCCTTTCCTCTTCCAGTACTTTTATTGACCAGTCACTATGACGGAAAGCTTTACTGGCCAATAGGAAGACGTGGAAGTGGCAAGATCCAAAAACATCTCAAAAGTCACAGCAGCTTCACGGCCCTGTGTGTAAGGCCTCGTACACACTATCGGACATATCTGATGAAAACGGTCCGCGGACCATTTCCATCGGATATGTCCGATCGGGAGTTTGATCCTAAGGCGTGTACACACCATCGGATCAAATTCCCCGCCGCCGGACGGCGCGGTGACGCGGCGGTGACGTTGACGCCGCCACGTCACCGCACCAGGAAGTTAAACACTTCCGCGCATGCGCCGAATCCATTCGGCGGCGGTGGGGGACGACATGTCTGCTGGTAAGTGTACTAACCAGCCAGGGCCGGCCCTATCATGGTACCCGCTGCTACCATGGTACCAGGCAGCACTTTCAAGGGGGCAGCAAATTGTCGTCTGCTCCGCTTCCTGCTCCACTGTAGATCAAATTGCCGCCCGCTGTTGAAAATATCACATGATCAATCACTTGCAACCTCTGCCCGAGTCTCTCTCTCTGTCTCACACGATCAGTGGTGCCGAGAGAGGGATTCGTCTAGTGTAATTACGCTGCCTGGAGTAGGAGGAGGAGGTGGGTGGAGCCTTTCCCTGCACTGGTTGCTAGCGCCTGGCTTGGCATCTAGCAACGAGTGACATTAGTGAGTCACGTCGGACTCAGAGTCTCAGAGCCGACATGACACTGACAGGAGCCACTGCTACAGAGTTAGACAGAGTTCCTTAGGCTTTGGGACAGTCTAAGTGCCTAACCTCAGGTTTTAAAGTCGTGTGCTGCTGCACTAAAATGTCCAGCACAGACAGTCAGTCAGGTCAGAGCACCAGCATTCTTCCTTATCTGTACAGGCCCCTGCCCCTGAGTGACAGTTGGCTCCACCCACCTCCTCTCTCCATCTTCTCCAGCTTGCACTTGCAGTCTGCAGACAGGTGTGAAAACAGGAAGAAGCATGCTGCAGACAGTGCAATTACTGGTCCTGGATCCATCTCCACTCCATTGCTCCTGCATGGGAGCCCCTCTCCCCACCAGAGCACCAAAATATTTGACTAAAAGTGAGTAAAAGAATGAATGAATGTTGTGTCAAATCGCCAAAATACATGTGTGCTTCTGCCATGTATGAAAAAAAATGTCCTTTTAGTTTAGACTTGTTCAATCTTAACCCCTTCAGCTCCGGAAAGTTTTACCCCTCCTTTATGACCAGGCCATTTTTTTCAATGCTGTGTTACTTTAAATCACTGACAATTACGTGGTCTTGCACCGCTATACCCAAGTAAAATGGATGTCCTTTTTTTTCCCCCATATAGAGCTTTCTTTTGATATTTGAATTCCTGTGCAGTTTTTATTTTTATTTTTTGCAACAGAAAAAGAGCGTGAATTTTAAAAAATAAAGCAATATTTTTTGCTTTATGCTATAAAAAAAATATGTATTCTGATACATATTTTTGGTAAAAAAAAATCCCAATAAGCGTATATTGATTGGTTTGCACAAAAAAAAAAAAATCCGCCAGTGCCCCTACCGAGACTAGACTTTGTGTGAGGCTAATTGCCGGCCACCTCTCCATCCCCCGTTCTGCCAGCCTGTTTTTTAGAGCTCTGTCCCCAACCTGCAATGCTGCCCAAGCAGCGGCAGTGAGAACAGGAGGGGAGAGAGTGAGCCAGGACACAGAGCAGATGGCCGGAGTACTGCATGATACATGGAAGCGGCCCGAGAAGGAAGCCCTGCATTTAAGGTCCGGGCTTGCCGCGATTTCCCCTCCCTCTTCCTGGACTGTCGGTGATCTGTGGTGGGAGGACAGGCAGCAGCGCCACTCTCCTCGAGGTGAGGCCCCCACCGGCGTTGTCAAGTGTATTGTATTGTGTACGGGGGTACAGAGGGGAACTAATATGTGAGTGTGTGTAAGGGGGTACAGAGAGAAACTGATTTGGGAGGAGGAAAAGGGGGGAACTGATTTGGGGGGGACAGAGGTGAACTAATTAATTTGTGTGGGGGGGAGTACAGAGGTGTACTAATGTATGCATGTGTGTGTGTGTGTGGGGGGGGGGGGTACAGAGAGGAACTGATTTGGGGGGTACAGAGAGGAACTGATTTGGGGGTACAGAGGAGAACTAATGTGTAGGGGGGGAACAGAGAGAAACTGATTTGGGGGGGGGTACAGGGGGGGAACTTATTTGGGGAATACAGAGAGGACTAATGTGTGTGTGTGTGTGTGGGGGGGTACAGAGAGGAACTGGTCTGGGGTGGTACAGAGGGGAACTTATTTGGGGGGTACAGAGGTGTACTAATGTATGCATGTGTGTGTAGGGGGGGTACAGAGAGGAACTGATTTGGGGGTACAGAAGTGGACTGTGTGGGGGGTACAGAAGGGAACTTATTTGGGGGGTAAAGAGGGGAGCTGATGTGTGTGTGTAGGGGGGGGGGGTACAGAGGTAAACTGATCGGGGGGTATTTGAGTTGTGGAGGTTCAGCTTTGTAAAAAAATAATAAATGCAGATTTTTTTTGCAGGTAAAAAAATGTGCATTTATTAATATTTTTACTAGGAGCCCGTAAAGCATTGTCAGTGTATTTGTCTGCTCATACAGACAGGCAGTTGCATAGTTAGCCTGTCCATATATTACCCTATCCCACCGTTTACATGGACAAGGTAAAGAGGGTGGTGTCAGGGGTGATCCAATGGGGGGGCGGGGAAATTAGGTTTCGCCAAAAATCCTTGCACCAGCTCTGATTGCCGCCCGCCTGTACTGCTCCCTTCAGCTTTTAGCTGCTAGAGGAAGGGCTGTCAGACAATGCATACGAAGCCAGCGATCACCGCAAACACCCCCCCGAAGACAGACGGGGAAGGCGGTGATCGCCGCAAGAACCCCGCCCCCAGCCTTAGATGTGTAAAAAACGCGATCCACCACCCGCACACTCCGGGCGGGACAGTCGGCAGATGATCGGGCTTCAAGGCCAATTAGTGGGCGGGGGAACAGAGAGATGAGATCATCTCTCACTGCCGCCCTGCATCACTGCAGTTCCGCCCCCACTGTGCGGGCAGCAGAGAGATTACATTATCTCTCTGTTGCCTGCCTTTACTCAGGAAGTGGCAATCCGCTACTTGTGGCAGGTGACATCATGGCAAGTGACTATTCGCAATATGTGGCAAGTGACAATTCGTAATGTGTGGCAGGTGACGCGGCATGTGACAATCCGCATCTGAAGGCAGGTGACGTGGCAAGTGACAAGCTTGGCGCTCCCACTGATTCTGCATTTTTTATTTTATGTTTTTATGTTTTATATAGCAATGTAGAAATAATATGCTTCAAGCGTTTTTATTATTATTATTTTTTACTAGTAATGGCAATGATCTGCAATTTTTAGCGAGACTGCGACATTGTGGTGAACCGATCAGACACTTCTGACACATTTTTGGGACCAGTGACATCTATATAGCGTTCTGTGCTATAACATTGCACTGCTAACTGTGTAAATGTCACTGTCAGGGAAGGGGTTAAATGTGTTCCCTGGGGGTGTTTCTAACTGGGGGGGATGGGATTGAATGGAGGAGGAGAGAGATCTCTGTTCCCAATCACTAGGAACAGCACATCTGTCTCTCCTACCCTGTCAGAATGGGGATCTGTCTGTTTACATTGACAAATCCCCGTTCTGGCTCTCTGTGGAGCGATCGCGGGTGGCCAGCTGACATTGTGTTTGCCGGCCCTGCACAGGTCCTTTTATACTCCTATATACATGTATAGGGCCATGGCAGGTCCTCTTTATACTCCTACATACATGCATAGAGCCATGACAGGTCCTCTTTATACTCCTACATACACACATAGAGCCATGACAGGTCCTCTTTATACTCCTACATTCATGCATAGAGCCATGACAGGTCCTCTTTATACTCCTACATACATGCATAGAGCCATGACAGGTCCTCTTTATACTCCTACACACATGCATAGAGCCATGACAGGTCCTCTTTATATTCCTACATACAGTACATGTATTGAGCCCCGACACATCCTTTTACACTCCTATACACATGTATAGAGCCATGACAGGTCCTCTTTATACTCCTACATACACACATAGAGCCATGACAGGTCCTCTTTATACTCCTACATACATGCATAGAGCCATGACAGGTCCTCTTTATACTCCTACATACATGCATAGAGCCATGACAGGTCCTCTTTATACTCCTACACACATGCATAGAGCCATGACAGGTCCTCTTTATACTCCTACATACATGTATAGAGCCATGACAGGTCCTCTTTATATTCCTACATACAGTACATGTATTGAGCCCCGACACGTCCTTTTACACTCCTATACACATGTATAGAGCCATGACAGGTCCTCTTTATAATCCTATATACATGAATAGAGCCATGACAGGTCCTCTTTATACTCCTATATACATGTATAGAGCCATGACAGGTCCACTTTACTTACCATGATATAAAGTAATGGATTTTTTTTTGGGGGGGGGCAGCATTTCATTCTTGGTACCAGGCAGCATAATGTCTTGGGCCGGCACTGTAACCAGCAGACATGTCGGGCGGACAGATTCCCACCGGATAGATTTCAAAGCATGCTTTGAAATCTGTCGGGTGGAGAAATCTGTCCGCTAGCCCATACACACGAGCGGAGATGTCTGCTGAAACGGTCCATCGGACCGTTTTCAGCGGACATATCCCCTCGTGTGTACGAGGCCTAAGGGACCTAAAGTGCACAAAATTCACCTTGGACAATGGTCACAGAAACAAGTGTCCATGTTAGAAGCTTTCATCTCACCTTTTGTTCTGCTGATGACCGAAAAATGTTGGATTTCCTGTGACTTTTCAATTACAGTGCTCTTTGGAAGAGGGAAATGTTACCGGCTTGGACACAAACTGCAATAAACACTTAATAGAGGTACTAACTATTCTACTACTATATCCAAAACTAACATTTGGTTCTAAAATGCACATTAAGCTCAAATTATCATGCAAAAGGTAGTACTGAAGGGTTTTCCTATACCATTTATAAAACTGAGTGTGTTTAACTGCAAAATGTTGCTATCATGCATTAAAATTTATGATTTACCTAAAGGGGTAATACCAACAGTACACCATATAATAACACAGTAATGTGTGTGTGTAAAAATATGTAAAATTAATGGTGTTAAGTTCTGGTATGCAATGCTTGGGGGGAGGGGGCATGAGCAGCAGTTTTATGGCTGAAAACCTCTTTGGGAAAATGGTCAGGTTTGATCAAGCTAACACTGGTCTGTAACTGTTTACATAACCACTGTCTTGCCAAATGTGGAATACAAATGGGTATTTATAAATGTGCAGCAGGTTTACCCTTAAAATGAATGAGCTACAGTAGCCAATACAATAGGAAAATTGCGGAAAGGTGAGTATATAATTTTCAGTTTTCCTGTCGCATCATGGCAGCACGCACTGAGAAAAAACAATACGGATGGGTACTTATAAGGTATTCTAAAAAAAAAAAGAAAAAGAAATTGTCCCGGTGGGGCTTTAAAACAGCAAAGTTGAAAAATATGGAAATGCAACGTGTAAAATACAACGTTTTATTGTGAAAAAGTTATGACATCAAAATAAGAAATGAGTTGCGACATGATGCACAATATAAAAAAATATCCATACACAGATCATAATGTAACAATAAAATACATGGCCTGTAAAAGTGACATGCATTTGCAGTTCCAAACGCGTTTCGACCAAGAGGTCTTCTTCAGAGGATTTTTTATTGGTTGCAGCTGAAAAAGAATAATTTCATGAGTAATACTGTACATAGATTGTCTCGTCTATCCACTTCCTCAAGAGGAGCCCTGCCCTGTCATGGGACATGAGTGGTCCCAGACTGTGGGGGAAGGGAAACATATGAGGGGGGAAGAGGAGAAAAATTAATTGAAATATTGGATAAAAAGCAGCGCATTTACCAGAATAAAAAGGTATGGAAGTTCCAAATAAGGCTCTCATGTGGTGGTAAAAGGGAATGTCCCGACCTGCAAATCTCCCAAATCCGAGTCCTCAGTCACTGCTGCACTCCGAGCAGAGCGCCATCTGGGGGTGGCTGTATGTAACCAGACGAAGGAGCACCTGGAAAAGGTGCCACACCAAAAGAGAGGGTGTGTCCTGAAATGAGTAAAATGTACTTGCTTAGAGGGAGCCTACGAAGTATGAAGGTATAATATGTGTGCTAGTGTGCACACACATAGAGGGTAAACTGTGAGTTATATTCCAAAAGGAAGGATTGGAAACCCAGGTAGGAGCCCAGAATAAGGTAGGGGGGGGGAGGGAGAGACGCCGTGAGGGAAGTGGGGTAAAGGAAGGGGGAAGAAAAAGGAGGTGGTGAGGAGGGTGTGAGGAGGAAGGGACAAGTGGGGAGGGTAGTGCTGGTGTGAAGAGAGGGGGGGGGAAAGGGGAGGTGTGGAGTGATGCAAAGAAAAAAGGGGGGGGGGAATCCAAAATGGGAATAAAAAAGTGAAGATTGCGTGATTGCAATAGAGATGACTAAGAAAGAAAAGAGAAATGAGGTGACCTCTTGGTCGAAACGCGTTGGGAACTGCAAATGCTTGTCACTTTTACAGGCCATGTATTTTATTGTTACATTATGATCTGTGTATGGATATTTTTTTATATTGTGCATCATGTCGCAACTCATTTCTCATTTTGATGTCATAACTTTTTCACAATAAAATGTTGTATTTTACACGTTGCATTTCCATATTTTTCAACTTTGCTGTTTTAAAGCCCCACCGGGACAATTTATTTTTCATTATACCGGGGTGTGCAGCCCTATCTCTCCACCCATAAGTCTGTCTCTTCTTTTCAAAATACTTTTTTGGGGTGCTCAAACACCCCCCTCCCCTTTGACTTAGTGGAAATAAGGCATGAGTTGCTTGGCATTTACGTACTCTGTGTTTCTCTTGTGATTTTGGTTTCAACTGTTGTTGTCTTCTACCATCATGAATATGTATCAAGGCCACTAATGGGACAGTCTTATGCAGGGTTATGAAACCTCCTTTGAAAAAGTCGATCAAGTCGAAACTCTACGGCTTAACAACTTTATACCGGATCACCCATCAATCACTTACTAAATGGCCACGTCGATCAAGGATCGACTAGTCTGAAGTGAATACACAAACGCCTCTAAGAGAGAGGCACATTGTACGATTTTTGGTACCTCCCCCTGCGGACACGGCCAATACTGTCCACTCAAGAAGAAGGAGAGGACTTCTTCATTATCAAATGGCAACATACTCAAATCTTTACATTTTACTAATTGTCAAATCAGGGGTGTAGTATATATTATGGAATGCAACTACGGTGCCTATTACATAGGAAAAACTAAGCAAGAATTTTGGTGCAGAGTTTCCAAACACACGTATAGCATGTAAATTGGAAACCCGCACCTCCTTATCGGAAGACATGTACCATCTAAGCACAAATACGTGGTACCCAAAGCCCCATTCGCCACCCTATATCGGATTCACATTCCGAATAGAGGCAGTGAGTAGAACCAAACACTTTTGCAATATGAACAGCGCTGGATCTTCAGACTACAGGCTAATACATATCCTGGTCTGAATGAATTTTGTTCATTTGCTCCCTTCCTTAAAGGCTTCACTTCTGGAGAGACATAATAATCCTAACCGCCACTTCCTCCTACATTCGGCTTTTCCGTTTTTCCATGTATGCTATCTTTCCCCCAATATTTATTATTATTATTCATTAGTTTTTAACTACCATCTTCCAGCTTTGTTGCCATCTTGTTTCCCCTCCTTCTTCATGAGTATGTATCTCCTCCAGTTGATCTACGATCATTGTCAATCACATTGTTTGCTATATGTTCAAGTGACTGTTAAATGCCTTTTTAGATAAATACTTCACCACTAATATGGAATGCACTGGTTATGACAAATGTTTGGGTCAACACTTTTTCATAACATTTTACAATATTACTCATGTAAGATAATATCAGTTGCTGTTAAACGAAAAATTTCTAACTCTATGTTTTGGTATATTCCAAATGCATGATGTCTTTTATCAACACTGTTCTCTTTCCTTTCCTGACAGGCTCTCAATGTGTGGCCTTGGGGAACTGTTTCCACCGCCTGCATCTCCCCCCATGTCCTCTGCCTGCCAGCACTCTGGCATACAGCCGTCTGTTTTTGGGTCAGCTCAATGTTACCGCCCAGCAGGGTGAGGCAACACATGCGTCACCATGCTGTAATTCTGGCATCCGCCGGGCGGTTCGCTGCCCTAGTGGTTGCCAGTCCTCCCCTGCTGGTGGCATATACGGCCACTTACGCGATCACATGACGCCCTGGCGTGCGCGTCATCTTTGGCGGCCTTTACGGCGCCAACGTCACTTGCGTGATGCGGAAGTGGCGGCTGTGTCCGAATCCTTTTGGACTCCGCATACGCCGGAAGGTGCACCCGGGTCACTGGTTCACACTGTCCTCCGGATTGAGGAGGATGATATACCCTCTCTCCTCCCCCCTGAGGCGGGGTCACTGTACCCCCGACCTATCCCAGGTCACGTAGCGGCATATATTTCCGCTTCCGGATGCAAGCATTCATGGAGCTTACTCACGTCTCCATGAGTCACAGCATTCCAAAATTGGTAAGTCCTGCTTTCATATACTATTGACCTTGATCCATTGATTCCCTTACTGGAACCCTGGCAGCATGCTTTACAAAGAATGTTTCTTGCTCTATTTATCTCAGATGCTAACACTCCAGACTGACATTGTTACAACTGAGCCGACGTGTCAGTGAACTCTTTTCAAACCTTTACCCACCAAAGAACTCAAGGTAACCCTTTCCTCCCTGTTCACTCCCTCTTTGTTTTTTATTTTTTTATTTATAATTTTTTCCCCACACTAGTCACTCACACCTGCTCACTCACTCTCTCACTTCGGATCACTATTTCACCCTTGGCTGCTGCTTTTTATTTACCAGCGCTCCTACAGTCTATACTTCTCACCATCACCACAACTTGCTTCCCCTGCCCTTCCTCCTTCTCTCCCCTCCCCACTCACTTTCACTCCCACCCCACACTCCCTCATCCCCTCCATTCCACATCCTCTCATCCCCCCCCCCCCTTCACCTCACCTATCCTTTTCACACATCCATTTATTATCCAGTCACCCTTCCCCATTTCATCGGCCCCTTTCCCTCCTCACTTTTCCCTCCTTTGCTCCCCTAATCCGCCCATTTTCCACTGGTCTCTCACCTTTACCCTTCCTACACTCCCCCTTACCACCCCCCCCCCCCTTGCCCCTGGTCCCCCTCCCTTTCCTCCCCCCCAGTCATTCCCCCGTTCCCTGTCACCCTCACAGGCCCCAATTTTCCCTCCCTCTCATTTCCCTTCCCCTCCTCTCCTCCCTTCCCCCCTCACTTGCTTCCTTTCCGTTTCTCCTTACTCGCCTCATTTCTCTTTTCTTTTTTCTTTCTTAGTCATCGCTATTGCAATCACGCAATCTTCACTTTTTTATTCCCATTTTGGATTTCCCCCCCCTTTTTTCTTTGCTTCACTCCACACCTCCCCTTCCCCCCCCCCTCTCTTCACACCAGCACTACCCTCCCCACTTGTCCCTTCCTCCTCACACCCTCCTCACCACCTCCTTTTTCTTCCCCCTTCCTTTACCCCGCTTCCCTCACGGCGTCTCTCCCTCCCCCCCCCTACCTTATTCTGGGCTCCTACCTGGGTTTCCAATCCTTCCTTTTGGAATATAACTCACAGTTTACCCTCTATGTGTGTGCACACTAGCACACATATTATACCTTCATACTTCGTAGGCTCCCTCTAAGCAAGTACATTTTACTCATTTCAGGACACACCCTCTCTTTTGGTGTGGCACCTTTTCCAGGTGCTCCTCCATCTGGTTACATACAGCCACCCCCAGATGGCGCTCTGCTCGGAGTGCAGCAGTGACTGAGGACTCGGATTTGGGAGATTTGCAGGTCGGGACATTCCCTTTTACCACCACATGAGAGCCTTATTTGGAACTTCCATACCTTTTTATTCTGGTAAATGCGCTGCTTTTTATCCAATATTTCAATTAATTTTTCTCCTCTTCCCCCCTCATATGTTTCCCTTCCCCCACAGTCTGGGACCACTCATGTCCCATGACAGGGCAGGGTTCCTCTTGAGGAAGTGGATAGACGAGACAATCTATGTACAGTATTACTCATGAAATTATTCTTTTTCAGCTGCAACCAATAAAAAATCCTCTGAAGAAGACCTCTTGGTCGAAACGCGTTAGGAACTGCAAATGCTTGTCACTTTTACAGGCCATGTATTTTATTGTTACATTATGATCTGTGTATGGATATTTTTTTATATTGTGCATCATGTCGCAACTCATTTCTTATTTTGATGTCATAACTTTTTCACAATAAAACGTTGTATTTTACACGTTGCATTTCCATATTTTTCAACTTTGCTGTTTTAAAGCCCCACCGGGACAATTTCTTTTTCATTATACCGAGGGGTGCAGCCCTATCTCTCCACCCATAAGTCTGTCTCTTCTTTTCTTATAAGGTATTCTATTCATTTATTCACAGAATACAGAGGAATTTGCTTAAACAATTATTTCCCCCCCTAATTATACTGTCAATTGTGTGGGATCTACTCTGTAATGTGACTTGAACGTTGTTTTTGATGTAGCTGCCTTGCATATGGTTTCTGCCGAAACCCTGCAGTATTACAGCCCTTATAAAATGAGCCCTTAAGCCCTCAGGTTTTGGAAGCTGCTGTGTAATGTATGCTTTTTATTTTTTTTATAAATCTCTTTACATTAACCTTGTATACCCCCAAAACATTCATATTGTCCTTCCATCCAATACAGCACAACGCATTCTTCTTTCACCCTTCCCCACTCTTCCAATGGTGTGATTATTCCCCCGGTTCCCCCCTTTATCCTGACGCTGTTATAGAGCTCTCTATCCAATTTGCCCATACTCTACTATATTTCTCTCCATATCCTCTATTGCAATATGTCTCTCTGTATAATGTCAGATTGCTGTTTACTAAGTTTTTCCACTGTACTATTGAGGGGGCTTCTGTTTTTTACAATTTAGCACTATTGCTTTCCTGGCATAGAACAGCAACAGGCCTATCTGTGTTTTTCTTTCTTTTGAAATAGCATTACCCCCTATTAATCCTAAGAGACAGATCTCCACTTCTTGTTCCAGCCTTACAGATGTTACTCTTGCTATCATTCTCAGAATCTCACTCCAGAATACTGCTATTTTGGGACAGAGCCAAAATATGTGCATGAAGTCTCCTGGACCAACTACAAACCTCCAGCAATTCTGAGAATTGGTCGGTGAAATCTTATGCAGCTTGTATAGTGTATAATGACTTCTATGTACAATTTTATATTGTATTAATTTGTCCCGGAGGGATACCAGAATCTTCAGTGGGAATCTCCATACTTCCTCCCAGTTCCCCAAACCTGGGGCTTCTCTCTTCCAATTCTCCCTTAATTTGCTCATATCGTAAGGTGTAGTATTTATCAAGTATCCATAGAAATTTGTCCTCTTCCCGCCTTTTATCATTTGTTCTACATCTGATTCCATCAATTGTGGAGTCCCCTCTGGGAACTGGGCCACCAAGGCATGGCTAAGCTGCCTATACCTGAACTCGTAGCTCTCTGGAATATTCCATAATTGTCTCATCTCCACATATGATAGAAACTTTCCCTCCTGTATCAACTGTGAAAGTTTCTTCACCCCATATTTAGCCCCGGGCTCCCGGATCCTGAACCAGATCTAAATGTGGTAGTTCCGGGTTCCTCCACAGGGGGGTATTTGGAGATAGATTTTTTTTTTCCCTCTCTCTTCCTATGACGGCTTTCCATATTTTAACTGTTGTTCTCATTGCTGGCGTTAAATCTCTCCTGGTTTTAATACCCCTATGCAGTAATCTCTGCAGTGCTTCCACCGATTGGACCACTGTTGCTTCCAACATCGTGGCTGAGTCATACCCGTCCGGGTTTAACCATCTCCCTGCTGTCACTAACTAATATTTATGGAAGTCTGGGAATGCTAATCCCCCCTGCCCTTCCGGTCTCATGAGTGTGCTTAATTTAATTCTAGCAGGTTTATTAGCCCATATGAATGCAGAGAGCATTCCATGTAGCTGTGTAAAAAAGCTTTTTGGGATCCACTGTGGAGAATTTCTGAAGGCATATAAAAACTTGGGCAGCACCTTCATTTTCACCAAGTTTATGCGTCCCAGTAACGACAAAGGCAGTGTTGCCCAGATCCTTATTCTCTTCCCAAGCTCCTGCACTTCCGGATCTAAATTTAATTTTCGAAAATCTTCAATCTGTCTAGATATTTTAATGCCTAAATATTTAAATTCCAGTACCCATTTCAATGGCGTATTTGGGGCAGCAGTTTTTGGTGCTCCTTGATCTATCGGAAATAATATTGACTTACCCCAGTTTACTTTGAGCCCTGTATATACCGAATACATATTTAGTAATTCTAGAGCTCCTTCCAACGATGGACCCGCATCTCTCAAAAAAAGCAACATGTCATCGGCATACAGGGCTACCCTCTCCTCTAGCCCCCCCACTCGGAGTCCCTGAATATTAGGTGTGGTCCTAAGAGCCTCTGCCACTGGCTCTATTGCAATTGCAAAGAGCGCCGGAGAGAGAGGGCAGCCCTGCCTCGTGTCTCTATATAATTGAAAAAACAATGACAGTTTTCCCCCTAATTTCACTGCGGACATTGGCCTTTCATATATTATTTGTATCCATTTGATAAATACTAAAGGGAATCCCATCCTTCTAAGTATTTCCCAGAGAAACGGCCATTCCACCGTATCAAAGGCCTTCTCAATATCTAAAGAGGCCACTGTCCTTGATCCCTCATGTATATGGTGTGTATGTATATTTGTGTGGTGCCTTCGTAAATTAATGTCTGTTGTTCTTTGTGGCATGAATCCTGTTTGGTCCGAGTCTATTATGTTCCTAAGCAGTGGCTGTATTCTAGATGTTAATATTTTTGTCAGTATTTTTAAATCTGTATTTAATAATGCAATTGGCCCATATGATGAGCATATCTTTGGGTCTTTTGTTTCCTTATATATTAATGTTATGTGTGCCTCTCTCATAGAATCCAGCAGGGCTCCTTGCATTAGACCGCTTGTGTATACTTCTGCTAATTTGGGGGCTATTAATGCTCCATACCTCTTATAGAATTTCACAGGAATTCCATCTGGGCCTCCGGGAGAGAGGAGGTATAGAGCCTGCTAAAATAATCTCTGAAGGCCTCCAGTATCTTTTTGGGTTCTTTTACTATCTGTCCATTTAAGTCTTCAATCACTGATATAATTGTGGCTTGGTGTTCTTGTTGTGCCAGCCTAGCCAGAAATCTACCCCCCCATCTCCCTGTTCAAAAATATTCTGTCTGTTTTTATGCATTTCCAATCTTGTTATTTCTTCTATGTGGAGATGAAGGTTTCTATGTGCTGCCATCATTTCATCAAAATGTATGCTACTGGGGTCCTGCCCATATCTCTCCCTTTGTAAGTCAATCTGTGTTTTTAACTCCTGTTCCTTCTTCTTCTGTTTTTTATTAACTGTTGAAATATTTGATATATATTGCCCTCGTGTGTAGGCTTTGAACGCATCCAATACCATCTCTACCGAGGCTGATCCTGCATTATTCTCCCAGTATTCCCTCATTGCTGATTCAATTTTCTCTGCTATTTCTGGGTGGTCTACCCATTGTGGAGTTAGCCTCCACAGTGACGCACTTTTAGGAGTTGGAATACGTACCGACAGAAATAAGGGAGAATGATCCGAAAGACCACTCGGTAGGTATTTGGCCTCCTCGATATCTGCTAACATCGTGGAATCCGTAAATGCCAAGTCTATTCTGGAAGCCGTCTTATAAGAAGTGGAGAAGCACGAGTATCCCCTTTCTCCTGGATTGTTCCGTTTCCCCCATTTCCTGTGCCCAGTTATATAATTCTGTTGAATGTTGTTTAGGGGGTTTTGGTCTGTCCAAATCTGGTGATAGGATAGCATTGAAATCTCCTATTAATATCAGTCTCGCTGGCATATACTGAATGATATTTTCCATTATCTCATTCAATACTGCTATCGAGAATGGAGGTGGAATATATACGGCTGCTGTAACATATCTCTGCTTACCTATCTTATAAACTAGAATAACATATTTTCCGTTTACATCTATATGGGCCTTCTATTTCTCCTATAAAAGATTTATTCACTAGAATCGACACCTCTCTAGCATATGAAGAGTACGTAGAGTGGTATGTTTTCTGTATCCAGGTTTTTTTTAACGTTATTAATTTTTTCCCCAATAAATGCGTCTCCTGTAATACAATCAGCTGGGGATACATTTTTTTTATATACTGAAACATTAATGCACGTTTAAACTTTGAATTCAATCCTCGAACATTCCAGGATAATATCGAAAAGCAGTTATCCTTCCCGGGCATAGTATCTAGAATATTTGTGGGATTTATACTTCCATTGTTCGCTATACCACACCATTCTTTTGGGTGATACCTCTTGGGTACCTAAATCACACCATTGACTTCCCCATTTTCTCTTAACTTCCACATTCATTCCCCCTTACCCACCCTACCCCTCCCCACTCCCTTCCCACCCTACCCCTCCCCACTCCCTTCTCTTGTATCTTCCCCCATCCATTCTCGGATGGGAGTGGAGAGGAATTTCTTCTTTCCCCTATTTTACTGACCAAAATCTATTTTTTAGGTCTAGTATCTAACATACCCCACCCTCCCTTCTTAATACTTAAAGAAAGGAAGCACCTAACTCTCATTCACTTTTATGGCGGGCTCCTCTGCTCAACTGCATATCTTCCCTACACACCTATATTTCTTCATATCTTAGAACCTCCCCTCCCCCCAAAAAAAAAAATTAGGGGGAAAACCCCCCTCTCATCCCTCCCATATTCTGTGCCCAAGTGCTTAAGTGCTTTTCATGAATTAATTATTATTACCTAATTATAACCAATACTCCAATTCGTATTCATAATTAGTTACTTCTTCAGAAAAAAAAAAAAAAAAGCAAACAAGAGAGACGGAAAAAGAAAAAAAAAAGAGGGGAATTTACCCCTCCCTCTCATCTCTCATATTATCTTTAAATACCCAAGTGCTTAAGTGCTCACTATTGATTAGCTATTATTAATTATTATTGATCAACCATAGCTTATATTCCAATTCTTACTCATGGTTAATCAAGTGTTTAGGTGCGTGTTATTTATTAAATATTATTAATTGTTATTGATCAACCATAGTTTATATTCCGGTTCATACTCATAGTTGGTCCCTCATTCAAAAAAATACATATTTCCTTTTTCCCTAATTAGATGTGGTGAACACTGTATAGTTATCCCGTGTAATTCAATTTATACCTTCACCCTCCCCCCTCCCCTCCACCTCCAAAAAAAAAAAAACCCTCCCACCCTCCACCTCCTATCTCTCACATATTCTTTAATACCCAAGTGTTTGAGTGCTCATTATTAATTAGCTATTATTAATTACTATTAATCAACGATAACTTATATTCCAATTCATACTCATGCTTAATCACTCATTCAAAAAAAATGCATATTTCCTTTTCCCCTAGATAAATATAGTGAACACTAACAATTTCCCCGCATAGCTCAATTTATACCTTCACCTTCCCCCCTCCCCTCCATCTCCCAAAAAAGGGGGAAAAAAAAAAGGATCCATTAGATCCATTCCAATGAACAGACCATCAACTCCCCCTTTCCTGAGGGATATTCTCTATTCTATACCCAAAAAAAGAAAAAAAACGGGAAAAAAATAGAAATAAAGTCACAAAAAAAAACTCTCATCCAGTCTTTCTATTTGGTATCCAGCCACTCCACCGCTTGGGTTGGGGTCTCAAAGAAAAGGACATGTGTCCCATCGGTTACTCGTAGTTTACTAGGATACAATAGACTATATTTTAACCCTTTCTCTCTCAATCTTCTACGGATCTCTGTATACTCTCTTCTTTGCTGTTGGATTTCCATCGGGTAGTCAGAAAAAAAATAGTAGCTTAGTGTTCTCATACTGGATGTCTGCCCTTACTCTTGCCATTGAAAGGATTTGATCTCGGTCTCTGTAATTCATTAGACGCACCAAAAAAGGGCAGGGGGGTGCTCCCGGTTTGGGGAGGCGAAACGAGATTCTATGTGCTCGCTCTACCACAAACATTGCAGTTGCTTCTGTCAGTTTCAGTATTTCAGTTAATAGTTTCTCTGCAAATTTGACTGGATTATCTCCCTCCGCTCGCTCTGGTAGGCCCAAGATGCGTACATTGTTTCTCCTCAGGTGGCCTTCTGTATCTATGGCTCTGTCCTGTAGTTCTTTTATTTGTTTTTTCAATGCATGCCAGCCTTTGCTATCCTTTTTTAATTCCTCTTCCACTTTGGAGATGCGGGTTTCTATTTCTGCCGTTTTTCTTTTGTATTTTATCAAACTCGCGTTTTATTGAGCATACATCTACTGCCAGGGAATCAATTTTATTTAACAGCACATCGCTGCTTACCTTGATAGCCTCCAGTATCTCCTTCCTGGAGGCACTACAGTCCATCTCCCCTTCTCTCCCGGTTTGAGTCCCTTCTGATATCCTTTTTGCTGGGGAGTTCTGAGGGGATTGCACGGGCTGTGCAGATTTTCCTATAGCCCCTGTTGCTTTAACTGTTTTTGCTGCCATAGCTTGGGGGGAGGAACAAGGGGTCACTACTGGTACATGCGTTTTTACTCGCGTTTTACTTGGTGCCATTTAACCTTATAGCAGTTCACTTATAGTAAATTTACCGTTTCCAGTAGTTTTTTTTCCCCCTAACATGTCCTTTATACAGCACTTTCCACACGCTTCAAAAACCTTACTTGGGGATCAAAATTTTAAATTTTAAATTTTCCCTGGGTTATAAGAAGAGAAAAAAAAAGTCCATACACATATAGGGAGGAAGACAACAGCCTCTTCACTTTACCCTGCCTTAATTATATTGTCATTTTCCCCCCCCTATTTTCTTCTCCTCTATACAACTTCTTCTCAAAAAAAGGGAAAAGTTTACAGCCTACCGTTTCCAATGAACTCTAGCAGTGCCGTCGGTGAGTCCCAGCCGGGAGTTGTGGAAGGCGGTTTAAAATGATTCGTCAGCTCAGTCAGGTGAGAGCCTGCTCCCGTGTTGTACTCAGAACCCGGCATGTAGCTCAGCGGCTCTCGCTGGAAGCATCCTGAAGTTAGAGCCCTCTCTCCCTTACACATCGCAGTCCGTACTTGAAAAGAGGGGAGAGTGGGGGGGGAGAAACCTGCCAGCCTGTCGTCCGTGCTACAAGCCGCCCGACTTATATTATCCTTTGCTGGAAGAATACCCAGAAGACCCACAAGGAGTCAGCAGAAGGGGGGGAGAAGTCACACCTGCAGGGATGCTGGGGATGCCAAGGCTCCATTAGAATGTCCAGGAGATCCACAGGGAGTCAGCGGGGGGGAGGGGGGGTTGAAATCACACCTGCAGGGATGCTGGGGATGCCAAGGCTCCGTTCCAAAAACCGAGCTCAGATGTCCTGCCTCACTCCAACGATCCTCCGGAGCCTGAAGTCGGCTCCCATCCACGGCTTACAGATATGCTGGTCTGTGAGTGTGCGGTCTGCCACCAAGGAGGGAGTAGGGAGAGGGGCTGAAAGATACCAGAGCCCAGCTCCTAATCGCTGCTTGCTCTGACCAGTCTCAAGCCATATCCAAAACGGAAGATAGGGAGCTGTCAGCCGGGTGAAGGAGAGATTGATGGTTCACATGTGGAACATCGCAGTAGCAGCAGAGCCCGCCCACACACATCACACGCTCATGCCGTCATTTCAATTTCGCTTTTAATATGGCTTTAATTAGCCATGAGGCTTGTGTGTGTGAGTGATACGCCGAACAGCCCCCTGCCCTCATGCCGAACGATGTTACAGGCAGCATAAAATTCTCCGGCTTCTCCAGATCCTTTCATGTCTGTCACATATGCTCGGTGAACCTGCTCTCATCTGTGAAAAGCATGTGGCACCAGTGGCGGACCTGCCAATTCTGTTGTTCAATGGAAAATGCCAATAGAGCTCCACAGTGTCCAGCAGTGAGCACAGAACACACTAGAGCAGTGGTCATCGACCCTGTTCTCAGGGCCCACTAACAGGCCAGATTTTATGTATTACCTTGGGGAGATGCAGACTAGAATACTACAATCGCTGAGCAGCAAATGATATCACCTGTGATCTATTTCAGTTATCTTGCAAACCTGACCTGTTGGTGGGCCCTGAGGACAGGGTTGATGACCCATGCACTAGAGGATGTCGGCCCTCAGGCCACCCCCATGAAGTCTGTTTCTGATTTGGTCAGAGACATTCACACCAGTGGCCTGCTAGAGGTCATTTTGTAGGGCTCTGGCAGTTCTCATACTATTCCTCCTTGCACAAAGGAGCAGATACCAGTCCTGCTAATGTTGTTAAGAACCTTCTACAGCTCTGTCCAGCTCTACTAGAGTAATTGCCTGTCTCCTGGAATCTCCGCCATGCTTTTGAGACTGTGCTGGGACACACGGCAAACCTTCTGGCAATGACACATATTAATGTGCCATCCTGGAGGAGTTGGACTGCCTGTTCAACCTTTTTAGTGTCCAATTTTTGCCTCGTGCTACCAGTAGTGACACTAGCCAAATCTCATAACTAGTGAAAAACAGTCAGAAAAGATTTTTTTTTGCATTTTAGTCTAAATATGACATCTGAGGTCTTTTTGACCCCAGATCTCATATTTAAGAGGATCTGTCATGCTTTTTTCTATTACAAGGGATGTTTACATTCCTTGTAATAGGAATAAAAGTGACCCATTTTTTATTTAATTTTTTTAGTGTAAAAATGTATAAAATAAATAAGAAAACATTTTTTTTTTTTAAAGTGCCCCATCATGCTTGCTCGCAGAAGCAAACGCATACGTGAGTAGCACCCGCATAAGAAAACGGTGTTCAAACCACACAAGTGAGGTATCACTGCGATCATTAGAGTGAGAGCAATAATTCTAGCCCTAGACCTCCTTTTTTAAACGTCGCCTATGGAGATTTTTAAGGGTAAAAGTTTGACGCCATTCCACGAGCGGGCGCAATTTTGTTTACAATATTATTTTATTGTTTTATATTGGTATTACAGGGTTTTGTCTTATACACAGCATAGATACATTTATATGAAGACCATCTACATATACTTACAGAATACAATATATATACAGATCTTCACTACAAGTCTTCTTTATAAAGGGAATAAAAATAAATAAATAAATAAAAAAAAAATAGAAAAGAAAAAAAAAAAAAAAGAAAGGGGAAAAGAAAAGAAAAAGAAAAGGGGGAAAAAAAATAAAAAAGACTAAGTGGGTACTCCACTTTAGCTTGTAGAACCGATCAGATGTTATTCCAAGCCAAAAAGAAAAAAGAAAAAAAAGGAGAGGAAAAAAATAAATAATAATTATTTGGAGGAGGAAAAAAAGGCAAGAATTGTGTAGATATTAATAGTTATAGTCGCTCAAACATAGCTAAACAATAGTAGAATATCCCTTAACCCAATTTAGAAACTCAGCTGACTGTCGAAACTTGGACCAAACGGACCAGGTATGGGAGAACTGTTCTTCTCTTCCCTTTTCCCGTGCCATCAGACCTTCTAGATCTCTGATAAAGTCCATTTCAATTGCCCATTCCCCCAGGGAGGGTACAATCGTTGATTTCCAGTGTCGTGGAATGACTGCTCTAGCTGCAGCGAGGAAGTGTCTGAGCACATCCTCCTTTGCTTTCTTTAAAGAGCTTGGAATCATGGTTAAGAGAGCCACTTTGGGTGATCGTGGATAGTTATATCCATTAATTTACCATATAGGTCAAAAATATGTTTCCAAAACCTTCTCACCAGGGGACAGTCCCACCAGATGTGAATCATATTTCCCTTTGACTCATGGCAACGCCAACAGGTATCAGATATTTCTTGGTTAATTTGATGAAGGGTAGAGGGACACCTATACTATCTACTCAACAGTTTATATGCCTTCTCTTGAGTTCTTGTAGCTTTTGACATTTTATGAGTTAAAGTGAAGCTTTTTTACCATTCCGATAAAGTTACAGTCTCTTGGAGGTCTTTTTCCCATTTCTGTGTATACGGGGGGAGATCTGAATAGATTGATAGTAAAAGTATAGAGTATACTACAGAGACTGAATGCGATATTGGTTCCTCTTGTAGGAGCAATGATTCAAATGCAGTTGGTTTAGCATAGATATCTTGTTTTGATGGAATGGATCGTAAATAACATAAAGCTTGGTGTCTCTGTAGCCACTGCGAAGGGTTATAGGAGAGCATTGTAGATGAGGAGTCTACCGTTAATAGTGGTTTCGACTGAAGAATTTGAGCAATTCTTCTATGTTCCTGTTTATACCAAGGGCCAAACACAGTTGAGTGTGTTGAGTGAAACCAATCAATAATACGTGTTAATATGGTTGCTTTATGGTAGATAGAAACATCTGGTATCCCTACCCCACCTTTGTTTTTTGGAAGGGATAGTGTCTTAAAGCTAATTCTAGACTGGGCTGAATTCCATATGAACTTGGAGAATAGCCGATGGATTTTATGGAAATACAAGGCCGGGAGATGTATTGGGATTGTCTGTCTGAAACAAGTATAGGAGACGAGGTAGTATATCCATCTTAAGAGTGTTAATTCTACCGAACCATGAAAGTCTCTTAAATGCATATGATGTCAAAGTCGTTTGAATTTTATTAATCATCGGAAGAAAATTTCGAGAATATAGTTGTGATGTTGAAGCTGGAATTATAATCCCTAGATATCGAATCGACTCAGAGCAGATCCTGAAAGAAAAGTTCTTCGATATTCGCTTCATATTTGTTTGTGATAAGGATATATTGAGGAGTTCTGATTTATTATAGTTAACTTTAAGGCCGCGTACACACCATCGGACATATCCGATGAAAACGGTCCGCGGACCATTTCCATCGGATATGTCCGATCGGGAGTTTGATCCGATGGCGTGTACACACCATCGGATCAAATTCCCCGCTGCCGGACGGCGCGGTGACGCGGCGGTGACGCTGACGCCGCCGCGTCACCGCCACGTCACCGCACCAGGAAGTAAAACACTTCCGCGCATGCGCCGAATCCATTCGGCGGCGGCGGTGGTGGACGACATGTCTGCTGGTAAGTGTACTAACCAGCAGACATGTCGGGCGGACAGATTCCCACCGCATAGATTTCAAAGCATGCTTTGAAATCTGTCGGGTGGAGAAATCTGTCCGCTAGCCCATACACACGAGCGGAGATGTCTGCTGAAACGGTCCATCGGACCGTTTTCAGCGGACATATCCCCTCGTGTGTACGAGGCCTAAAATTACTGACTTCACTAAATCTCTGGAATTCTAGGAATATAGAAGGAAAAGAAGTAGGTGGTTTTGTTACAAATAGAAGCAAGTCGTATGCAAAAAGAGCCAATTTTGCATGGAGAGGGCCTACCTGAATACCAGTTATATTTTCATTTTGTCGCAGTGCGTTTGCCAGGTGTTCCATCGTAATAACATACAACAGGGGTGATAAGGGACAACCCTGGCGTGTTCCATTGAGAATAGGAAAAGCAGGGGACAAAGATCCGTTCACCCTAATTCTAGCTGATGGTGATAGATATAAGGACATAATCCGTGTTATCATAAAGGGACCTATGCCAATCTGTTGAAGAACTTCCAGCTAACACGGTCAAATGCCTTCTCAGCATTAACCGTTAGCAGGCAAAGAGGGATATCTTGGGTACGGGCATAGTCTGTCAGCAGGAGGGCTTTAAGCGTGTTATCTCTTGCCTCTCGACCGCTGACAAAACCAGCCTGATCTAGATGTATTAGTTGAGGCAGTAATGGTTGTAGCCGACTAGCTAAAATGTTACCAACATTTTTTACGTCAACCCCAATTAATGATATAGGTCTGTAGTTTGTACATAAAGAGAGGTCCTTATCTGGTTTCGGGATGAGTGAGATATGTGCTTCCATTGTTTGTGTAGGGAAAGTAGACCCATTCGCTATGGAATTAAATGCTTATAAAATTTAGGCAAATAGCCATCAGGGCCTGGACTTTTACCCACCGGGGTGTTAGCGATAGCCTTAGCGACCTCTTCCTCAGTAATTGGGGTTTCTAATTCTTCTATTGCATCTTCGTCTAAAATAGGTAGTGGATTATCTGCTATATAAGATGCCACTTTATCCTCTTCAGTCGCAGGTTGGTGCGGTGGTATATTATATAGAGACTGGTAGAAATCACTGAATGTTTTCATAATTAAAGAGGGTGAAGATATAATTTCTCCATTTGGTCCCTGAAGCTGTGAGATAAAAGTAGGGGTCTGTTGTGGATTTAGAGAACGAGCCAAAGACTTCCCACATTTATCACTAAATTGGTACTGAAACAGTGCCAATTTACCCACATATGAACGGGCCGAAGATTTGTATAGATTGCGCAAATCTGTCCGAGCTGAAGCAACCTCCAGTAAAGTTTCTGTCGTGTTTGAGCACTTATGTTCTATTTCTAAGGTTCTAAGCTTTTGGACCGCCGTTGTAATGTCCGCTAGTCGCTTCTTTTTCAGTCGGGCGCCTAGTTGAATAAAAGACCCTCTCAAGACTGCTTTCAGGGCCTCCCATTGAATGGGGAGTGCAGTAGAATCGAAGGCATGGTCTGCCAGAAAATTTGAGATAGTTTCCGAAATATGAGTAGAACATTCTGGATTTACCAGTAATGCATCATTCAGGCGCCATGTCCATTCTCTAAATGGTACCGAAGAAATTTTAAACGACAAAAAAAGAGGTGCATGGTCTGACCAAACCATAGTACCAATATCACATTTCGACTATAGGATTGATGGGCCATAGAAAAATAGGTATAATCTCTTGATTTAGGATGCAATATCCTCCAAAACGTCTATTAAGTGGTGGTCGTATAGAATGCGCTTGAACATCTTCATCTTATATAAAGGAACTGCAGTTCTTGATGAAGAGGTATCCAACTGTGGGTCCATTGGAAGATTAAAGTCACCCCCCATAATGAGTCTCCCCTCCATGAAACCAAACAATATCTCCAAATATCTCATCGCTGTTTGACTTTGATTGGTATTAGGCAGATATATGTTAGCCACTGTAAATTTAATTCCCCATAGGGAAAACTTAACAAGAGCGTACCTACCCTGGGGGTCTGCTAAGTAATCAATTAAATCAATAGGCAAGGTTTTGTGAAAAGCAACAGAAACTCCTTTAGCCTTCTGGTGGAACAGGTGGGAAGAGAATCAGTCTTGAAGTGAGTTTCTTGTAGGAGGAGTAGATTAACTTTATGTTTATGCATTTGATACAAAATGTGCCCTCTCTTAGAAACAATATTTAAACCTTTAACATTATAAGAGCATATATTCAAGAGTGGTTGAGTCACAATTGTAGCAGTCATGATAAAAAAAAAAAAAGGGGGAAATCAGGGGAGGAACGACACTCCTGGGAAAGAAAAAGACAGCGATGAAAAGGTAAAAAAAAAAAGAGTGGGGAACGGGGAAAAGAGTGTCACTAAGGGGCCCTAATGTGCCTGCAAAACGCAGTACACTGTGTGATACACCTCACAATAGGCACCAACTGTGCCTGTCCTATGTAGGGGATATACAAAAATACAAAAACAAAAAACAAAACAAAAGCAGAATATAGCAGGACCATGAGATGTGGTGTTTCCCTGCAACTTAGCAGACATAACAGTATCGTTTATAATAACAGAAAAAGTATACCCAATTGATTCTCTAATTATGTTAAATAGCTAGATAGCATATACTGTATAGACCAGCACCCCTTTGAGTGGGTAAGTTAAGATACATGTTACAACTTATAATTTCCTAGTTAAACCCAAGTGGTAAAGGAAAAAAAACATGGTAAAGAAGGAGAAAGAAAAAAAAAAACACCCACCTACGTATACATATACACACATACATAAACACATATTCATACATATACGCATAGCAGGACCCTTACAGATTTAGGAGAGACAGGTAATATCATTTTTCTCCTCCCTCCCCTTCCCCCCATAGATAAATGTATATTAAATATAATGACTCTATTGGGTGATAGGATAGTTGAGAGGAAGTGAGAGAGGAAGAAAAATAAAAACAGAAACAAAAAATAATAATTCATGAAGAGAAAAAAAAAGCAAAAACAAGGGGGGCGGGAGCATCTAATATTCATACGTCTATAGATTCTAACTTTATTTTAACTAAATAGACCCTATATTGGCATCCTGTATCCCAGATTGAGGTCTACCACTTCCTCGTTGCTGGGCAGCGGTGATGACTGATCTTCCTGACTGACGATGGTCCTCTGGAGGGTCAAGCCATTTGGGACAAAAATATGATCTTGCCCAAGAAAGTCAAACAACGCTGGGAGATGCTCTGGATCAGAGAGAACAAACAGCTCAGATCCATGTGTTATTTGGATACTAAAGGGGTGTCCCCAGGTATATGTAGCCCCTACTTTACGAATTAGATCTAATAAAGGACGAACCATCCTTCGCATATAGAGTGTATTCCTAGACAGATCTGGGTACAGATGAATAGTGGAATTTTCAAAATCAACTGGGTGCAATTTTGAAGCGTGACATGTTGGGTATCATTTTACTCAACGTAACATTATCTTTCACAATATAAAAAAAAAATTGGGCTAACTTTACTGTTGTCTTATTTTTTTATTTAAAAAAAGTGTTTTTTTTTTTCCCCAAAAAAGTGCGCTTGTAGGACCGCTGCGCAAATACGGTGTGACAAAAAGTATTGCAATGACCACCATTTTATTCTCTAGGGTGTTAGAAAAATATATATATATATAATGTTTGGGGTTTTAAGTAATTTTCTAGCAAAAAAAAAAATGTTTTTATCTTGTAAACACAACATTTCTGAAAAACAGGCAAGGTCCCTAAGTGGTTAATCGGTTTCAGCTGCTTTGCTGTTAATTGAAATTAACAACCCCATCTGTAAACACACCTCCCCCTCTGCTACTTAATTGACCAGATCAATATCCCAGGAGTTCTGATTCAAAAGTGTTCCTTTAATTTTTTTGAGCAGTGTATATCTAATGGATTAAATGTTTTCTCAGTTAGCTCAGTATATGGACATGAACCTTCTGCTACACCTAGATTTTAGTTTGAGAAGGGATTTATTTCTAAAACCTGTCCTAATGTCATGTACTGTTTTATTTTATTCAATAAAATACTTGACAAAGAAAAAAATAAGGATTGCTGATTAACTGAAAAGTTGCCTTTATGACACCACAGTGCAGCTCTGCAAAGAAACAGCTTCCAGGTTTTCTTTTTTTTTTTTTTTGTGAAAGCTTAATTGAACAAGCTGAAGTTAGAAGCTGATTGGCTACCATGCACAGCTTCATCAGATTTTGCACTCTCGAGTTTTAGTAAGTCACCCCCATAGTGTGATGTCAGGAAGGCAACTTTTCAGGGACCAAATTCTCTGTCATAGGTCAAGTACATAAAAGCCAACAGGGAAGTGTCTGGGATCTGACATTACTTTAGCAAGAATTTAGATGGATTTAACATCTTCTTAGTACCAAACTTCAGACCTCAATCAGACTAATAACATAAATTGTAGAAGGAGCATCTTTGTCAGTCTGACACACCACATCACCAATCTACCATGTGATCAGCTGTGTCCAATCCCAGTGTAAACAGGAAGAGCTGTGTATTGGCTTTTCCTTACTGTCAATGTGAGTAGAGGAGAGACAATCGGCTGCTCTCCTGACAGTGGGGGTCTGCACTGATTATCAGCAAAGCTCCCCAAGTGTGCCCACTAGGGATGTCCACCAGGGTGGCCAATCAGTGCTCATTACAGGTGCCAATCAGTGCCCATTATAGGTGCCCATCAGTAATGCCTGCCAGTGCCTCCTCCATCAGTGCTGCCTGTCAGAGCCATCAGTGCCGCATATAAGTTCCCATCAGTGCAGTGCCTCAGAGGATGCCCAGCCAGGACCACCAGGTATGACCACCAGGGTTACCAATTAGTGCCCATCAGTAATGTCTGCCAGTGCCTCCTCATCAGTGCTGCCTACAGGAGCCATATATCAATGCTGCCTATAAGTGCCCATCAGTGCAGCCTTTCAGTGCCCACCAGTGTCACCTATGAGTGCTGCCTATCAATGCCCATCAGTGAAGGAGAACATTCACTTATTTACAAAATTGTATAACAGAAATAAAGAAAACATTTGTTTTTTTTTGTTTGTTTTTTCAAAATTTTCTGTCTTTTTTTATTTGTTTAGAAAAAAAAAACAGTGGCGATAAAATACTACCAAGTAAAAGCTCTATTTGTGGGAACAAAATTTCACAAATTTTGTTTGGGTACAGTGTTGCAAGAAAGGGCTATTGTCATTTAAAATGTGACAGTGCTGAAAGCTGAAAATTGGTCTAGGCAGGAAGGGCAAAAGTGCCCTGTATTGAAGTGGTTAAAGAATAACTTCACTTAAATAGTCAGGGACTGCTTAGCAACCAGCAACTGTTAAGACAATGAAAAGTATATAATGTACAGTATTGTTTGTATATAGTGTAGGAGACTGTAAGAGCACAGTGGTTGGGGGTGTGCAATGCACAGATTGCTGCAGTCAGTGTCAAGTTTATGGTCCAGGGACCAAATCCGAAGGGGCAAACACGAAAACTTTCCTCGGACGATAGCTCATCTTACGACAAAGGTGTATAATCAGAACATCATGCGTCTGCTAAAAGTCGACAAACACCACGCATGATCGGAAACACAAACATAACCCGGAAGGAGATGGGAGAAAGTAAACAATGTTCGTACCACGAAAATGCACCTATATACGAACAGAAACTCACCCGTAGCCGATCACAATATTCCCCAAGAATCAATCAACACACGATAATATTGTAGTTAATTATCATGATATTACTTGAAAATAGTATATAATTATATTTATTATGTAATTAATTAATTCTATGCCTCAGTTGTGATTGAACACAGTGAGTAAGCATGTTCACTGTGTTAATTTAGAAAAGGTATGGGGCCAATAAATGACATATTGATTAGCCACTTCTACTTTCCATCCTGAAAAATCCCCCGCAGCAGGGAGGAGAGGAAAGGAGGGAAGCCAGCTGCACTGTAGTGGGGGGGGGGGGCAACACAAGGGGAAGCCCAGGCAGTAGGGGGAATTGTCATGGCACAGAGTGATAAGGGTGTGCCAAGGTACACCTGGCACGCCCCCTGCGCACACTTATGGTGACAGTACTGAGGTTTAGTCCAGGAAAGGTTAGAGGAGGCTGTGATTTTGAAGGAGCTCATTGCTGTTCTTCACATTTGTCACCTCTGCCAGCTCAGCTGCTTTGTTCGCAATATCTTCCCTCTCAGATCAAAATCAGAAAAGTGCTAAAAGATCTCCTGATGACGTCCAAGCTGACAGAACGAGTAAGATGGAGTGTACGCACAGTTATGTCATCATGTTCTTGGGTAGGAGGAGGATGCAGTAAGGCAGAAACTCTGGGGCAGCTCTGAGAGCTCCTCCAGACCAAACAGTTGCAGCCATTTTACCCATCATTTTTTTTTATTATTAATACATTTGGTTACACTATGATGGTTCATCTTTTTTGTTTATGTCATCCTTGAAAGTTGTTAGTGGTCATCATTTGCCATAAAATATAAATGAGTTTGTGATAAAAAAAGCTTTAAGATAAATTTATTGATTTAACTGGTTGTTTCAATCTAGTGAGTTAATTTCCACTGGGATATGTGCATGGATTTGTTGGACAACACTCCCTGCAACAACCTTTTTGATTTATCCCCCCCCCCCCTTCCTCATACACAAATGCTCACAATTTTTTATGATTTTTTTTACCATTTTACATTTTATGGGGTTCCTGCCAAAGGCCAGGCCCCACTGCCTCCTAGAATTGCTATGTCACAACTATCCCAAAAGGCAGTGGGTTACTAAGCCACAGGTGTTTAGTGTATCTATGCACTTGCTGGTGTGTAGGCAGATGCAGTCTAACTTCTCCACTGCAGGTGGCGCTCGACCACAATGGCAATACAGATGGGGAGGAAGTTGCGAAGAACTTGGTTCATCTATGATTTCCTCGGTCACAGTGAGACATCTATTGGATGCTGACGCCTCATGTGACTTTGGCACCCATCTTAGAGGAGGGCTGAGCCTATTAAGGCTGCGGCTCACAGGCTTGGCACGCATTTTGCGTGTGGCTAGCGCAGGGACAGGACACCTGTCTGTCAAAGACAGTACTTAGAGTCAGGGAAAGGTTCCGGAGGAGTAGGGAAAATACAGGGATTACGCCATCCTCTCCTAGGAAACCTCCCTATTGGGTTTAGACCTGCCAGACTGCATTCTGCTCCTTGTGGCAGGTGCTGATGACATCTCCAGGTCTTCAGATGTCCACATCGCTTACCTCCGGTGATCTGGTTGGAGAGGTAGCCGATAGCAGGGTCAGCGTGGACGACACCGTCACGACCTCCGGATCGATGATCACTGCAGATGGGGAGGATTCCGGCCATGGGGCCTCCTCCTCCGTGGTCACAGTCCCAGCAATTCAGTCCACCTTGTACTCCCGGGGAGTTTCGGTCGGTGGCTCGACCTGGAACAAATAGGCCCGGCACTTCTTGCACCGAGCAAAGGGCAGGATCCAGATGGCCAACTCCGAGCAAAGTGGGCAGAACAGTCCAAGGGCCTCCACACCTCCACTCGAGAACAACACAAATTTCCTCTTGGTCTGCATCTGGATTCCGATATCGGTCAGGGGTACTCCAGCGGCAGTAGGCATCAGATGGGCTCCAACAGTAGACATTGGAGGTCTGTCTCTCAAACGGCATCGGGGGAACAGGCATGTTGCACGTGTGTCTCTCGTGGGCGGACAATCACTCTGCTGTTTGGTGCCAAACTTCGCCCCACGTCTCACGCAGGGGTGGGTAACTCCTCCCACTAAAAGTTATTTTGTGGGCACGTTGCAGACGCACGTCACTCCGCTGCATGTGCACCCAGACTTTTCCTACCTGAGGTTAACTCTCTCCTCACTGCACAGCCCAACACCACGACAATTCCTTGCTCTCAGTGGCAGAATAAAAATTACACAGTTCGGTTGTCAGAGGCAACAGCCGAATGCTGGACGAGCCCCCACATGTAGCGCTCACCCCCGCAGGAGCCGCTGGATAGATTTGGGTCGGCCTGTTACCTCTATAGCTCCGATATCTAGGGTAGTTGAAGAGAGCAACAGTAATGGAATGTCCAGACAGCAGGTGTCTTTCTTGTGCTTTTATTTTACCAACTTGGTAAACGATAAACTTGAGATAGATGGGAAAAGATGGATAAGAAGAAGAGTAGCAGATTCAGGCCTACGAGTAACAGAAACAGTCCTGCTTCAAACGACACTTTGCTTTCATCGCCACTCCAGTCGGATGGGTGTAGTGTACCTGGACATGCCTCTCACACCGACCTGGCAGCCAGGGTATCACTCGGAACCTTGTGGGAAAACAAGCCTCTGCCACAGGCCCTTCCCTAGAACGTAGATCATGAGGTAAATCTTCCTTAGTGAATTTAGGGCCTGAATCAAACCTTAGGTAGTTCTCACATGGTCACCGACTGACAGGTTGCTGACATCCAACCTCTCAGTGTCCGGTCACCTTGATCCCCGATTGTTTGCTCCAGTGCTGTTGGATCACCAGCCTCCCACTGGTGCTCCTCAACTGGACTCCCCACCGAACAGCTAGACTCGCTTGGGATCTCCAAACATAGGACCCCAGTCGATCACTGGGGTCCCACCACAGCAGTAGATGTTCCGGGCCATCATGGTCCCAGAACCAAGCACACCGCTTGGAAGGCCACATCGCCAGGGGCCATGATGTGTGGACACCCTGAAGGTGGGCGCCACACCAGGAACCAGAAGACCGCCTCAATGGCGTCTGCCCCTGAAGTACCCTCCCCCAGCATGCCTTGCGAGAGAAACCCTCTCCTGATTGGCTGCTGGCAAGAGACACCCCAACCTGAACTTCACCTGCGCCACCCATCGCCTTGGGGTGGAACCGCACCCCGAGAACAACAGAACGGCCCACAACAAAGTTCAGCAGAGACCAAATTTAGACCAATTAACTGGGTGAGAGCCAACTAACTCTCTCACCCACCTTTAAATTTAGAATAGCACCTGTACCTGAAAGTACACAGGCGCTACAATTAAAAATAAATAAATGAAAATACACAATGCTTTCCTTATAAGATATAACTGGACCCCAATACAACATTTTTTGACAAACTAAGTGCAATATCACAAATGGGAATTCTTAGATGCAATAACTTACTTATTTCCCTACACTAAGCTAACAATTCTGCAATTAGCTCAGCATAAGATATTTTACATGTCACTTTACAAAGTCACACCCTGGAGAAAAGCTGCATGATTCAGATGGTCATGTATGAACACACCCACACAGGTTGAACTGGATGGTCTAGTGTTTTTATTCAACCATACCAACTATGGAAATTAAAGTGACAGTGAATTACCAAATATTAACGGATGCTTGCTTGAGGCTATCCCTTCCCCCAGGCCCAGCCTGTTTGTATAATCCTTACTGCGCTAGCTCAAATCATTGTTACACACTCAGCTTAAATAGATCATGAGCCAGTTTGTTTACCATGGTTAAGTTAACCCTTAATAACCTTCAAACCTATATTGTATCTTAGGTGTATCTCATGTGATAGAGAACACGTCTTGAGCATTGGATGCATGAGCTCTCACTTGTGTAACATGTCTTAGAAGTCCTGTTGGTTAGGAACAAGGATTCCCCAGTACATAGCTCAGTACCCACTGCCAGGTGCTTGTTTGCCTTCTTTAGAGGCTGGTCAAGCTCGATCCTGAGTCTACAACAAAATGTCACCTCCCCTTACACTGTTAATGCACACCACGGTCAGAACTGTGTCAAAATGGCTTCATCCTGATCTCCACCCATGGGAACACCAAGTGTTCACTCCTCTAACATGTTTCACCTGATTTAAGGCTTAATCATAGAGGTGTGTACATATCACTTCATTGGTACATGAAGTTACATGTGTAGCACCCTCTACCTTGGGTAGGTAGGTTGCTAGAGTAGTTGTGTTTTTGCTACAGCCAGTGCAGGTAAGTTTAGACAGGCCTAACTGAGAGCTAGGCCTGTTTGTTTTTGATCTGGGGGCTGGCAGTGGTTTTGAGTATAGAAGTAGGTGACTAACATGTACTTCATCCCTCTGGTGCCTCCTCTGTTTCTAGAGGGTTCTGGAAAAGAGGCAGGGCAGAGGATGGGAGTGACATGGAGTGTATCTTGGAGCCCTGACCAATCCCCAACTAGGATTGGCAGGGGACGGGCCTCCTATATATACTCATGGTCAGCCTTCTGTGGGAGGAGTTGTCAGGTGGAAGAACTAGTGATAGAGTGTTAGGCTGTCGTGGCCCTTGAAGAAGCACTCTGTGAGGGTCAGGCAGTTAGTTTTAGTACATGAGGCTAGAGATGGGGGTGAAGCTTATCATTTGGGAAGGAAAGTGGAAGAGGTAACGTACAAGCTGTAGTGTTTTTCCCTCCCTCCCTATTGACAGTTGAGTGGATGTGTGTGTGTTTTTGTTCTTATGTTTTGTTGTTTTAGGTGCCATAGGCAGGGGTCTCTGGTTCCTGAAGGACGGAATGCTGATGGTAGATATATATGGATATATACTATCTGGTGTGGTACGGGTTGGGACCTATCTTGGTATGGGTTCCTTTCTCTAACTGGTAATATGGACTGAATAGGGATGAGCCGAACACCCCCCGGACCAAAAGTTTGCGCGAACATTCGAACACTGTTAAAGTCTATGGGACTTGAACGTGTGAAATCAAAAGTGTGAATTTTAAAGGCTAATATGCAAGTTATTGTCCTAAAAAGAGTTTGCGGACCCCGGTCCTGCCCCAGGGGACATGTATCAATGCAAAAAACAGTTTTAAAAATTGGCGTTTTTTTCGGGAGCAGTTCTTTTAATGATACTTAAAGTGAAAAAATAAAAGTGAAATATTCCTTTAAATATCGTACCTGGGGGGGGGTATCTATAGTATGCCTGTAAATTGGCGCGTGTTTCCAGTGTTTAGAACAGTCCCTGCACAAAATGGCATTTCTAAAGGAATTTGTTTAAAACTGCTTGTGGCTGTAATGTAATGTCGGGTCCTGGCAATATGGTTGAAAATTATGGTGTCAATGTAGTGTTGGTGCCACTCACGGTGTGTTGTCTTCTCTCATCTCAGCGGTTGAAAATAGCGCTGAGAGGAGAGATTACATCACTTCCCCCTTCCTGTGTTTACACAGGAGGAGGAAGTGACACGCAGGGGGAGCGCACGGATTGGCTGGGAGCGATCCGGAGGGGGCGGACAAAAACGAACCACCACCCCCTCATCCCGGATCGCTCCTGAAGCCACGGGGACCGCCGCAGGTACCGGGGGGGGGGGGTCCCGTTCGGACCCACGTCTAGGCAGGGACGTACAGGTACGCCAATGTGCCTGTACGTGCCATTCTGCCAACGTAAATGTATATGCGGTGGTCCGCAAGTGGTTACAGTGTAGCTCCAGCCAAAAAAAATTTAAGCTTAGGGAAGGGTTCTCATCACCCCTGTAACATTTGTTTTGCTGTCTGTGCCCCTGTTCAGAAGATTTCACCTTACTATCTGTCCCAATGACAATTGGATTTTGAAAATGTTGGGTTTTTAGGGAAACAAGGATTGGTGATAAAGCATCAGTGGATACATCTTTTTCCCATATTAACTCTTACAGTAGAGCGGATCGGATTGGGTCGGATGTCACATGTCTCCGCTGAAATCTGACGCTCCATAGAGATGTATGACAGGTGGACCTGAACGGTCCGACCATGTGAAAGGGGCCTAATTCTTCATAGCATAGATTCAAAAAGGTGTTGGAAACATTCCTCAGAGGTTTTGGTCCAAATTGACACAATCGCATCATGCTGTAGGTACAAATTTGTCAGCTGCACATCCATGATGCGATTCTCCCGTTCCACTGCATCCCAAAGTTGCTCTATTGGATTGAGATCTGGTGACTGTGGAGGCCATTGGAGTAAAGTGAACTCATTGGGCCAGATTCAGGAAGACTTGCGCTGGAGTATATCGATATGCGCCGCGTAACTGTCAAGATGCGCCGTAGTATCTATGCGGCCGTACCCACCAAACTAGATGCGACAGAAAACGGGCTTTCTCCGACCGGCTTAACTTTCCTTCGCCAGAGTATCGTAAGCGCATATTTTCGCTTGTCGCATCCGTCGCGCCTATTGATTTCCTATTCAAATATGCAAATGAGGGAGATTTCCCGATTCGCGAACGGATTAGCACCAGACGCTGGCTACATGCGCCGCGCGTATGTCGTCCGTCTGTCGCAAAGTTATTCCTATAAATAGCTGCTTTATCTTTACTCCTGACGGCCACAGGTCAGCAGGAGAGCAGCTACAGCAGCAGCGTTACCGACAAAAATAGCAAGCTGAACAAACACACTTGCAAGGACAACACCTCTGTGTGCCAACATGCCAGGGGCAGCCGTGGTCCTTGCACTACTAATATATATATAGGATATACCGCACGCGCATGAGCCTCTTTGGCATGGGGGATGAGGAGGTGTATCGCCTCTTCAGATTCAGCCCTGATGCAATCCTTGAACTAACCACAACCCTGCAGGATGACATCACATCAGAGCCCCATCCCAATGGAATTCAAACAGAACATGTATGGGGACAGCTGGTTGGTGATTGACATGGGTGGCAGGCATGACTGCCCCCCCCATGATGCAGACATCACAAGGGGCACATGCATGACTAACATCCTCCTGTCTTTTCCCTTACAGGTGACTCTGCATATGCACTGGGACCCCATCTACTGACTCCTTTCCGGAACCCCCAAACCAGAGGAGAGAGAAGATACAATGCGGCACATATCAAAACTTGTGCAGTGGTGGAGCAAACATTTGGGCTCCTGAAATCCCGTTTCCGCTGCCTGGATAAGTCTGGGGGGGCCCTATTGTATTTCCCTACCTTTGTGTGTCAGATCATCGGTGCATGTTGCATTCTGCACAACTTTGCCATGAGAAAAGGCCTGCAGATTGACATACGTGATGACCTGACCCCCCAACCAGACAGCCCCCCCTTGCCAGAGGAGACCCATTCAGCTGATGGAAGAGCAGTCAGGAGGGTCCTCGCCGTAGGCATCTTTGGACACTAAACCAAAACATTGATCACACGGACAATGCACGCATGCACACCACTGAGGTCCCTAGATCACACACACCACATCCACATCGCATTGGATTAGCCCAAGTCCAACATGCAGGACTTGGGAGCAGCAACGCCGGCGTCAAGGCCCCAATGATGTCGCTGTCCATTCATACACCATTCACACGTTATTCACACAGCCGTGGGGATAACTTCTTCCCAAACGGCCGAGGGTGACACCCCTTACTGGCAGGAGTGCCACCCCCTCACATTCACACACCATTCACACTGTCCCCTGCACTCCTGACCGTGTGCAGTTAAACTCAAAATAAAAAGCTCATAACCTGAGCAACATTTAAAAAAATAAAAAGCTCATAACCTGAGCAAAAACCAAAAAAAATATAAAAACTCATAACCTGAGCAAAAACCAAAAGAAAATAAAAACTCATAACCTGAGCAAAAACCAAAAAAAAAACTCATAACCTGAGCAAAAACAAAAAAAATTAAATAAAAAAAAAGCCCTCATCTGGGCTGACGGGGGCTCTTTCTTGTGGGCCCTCTCTGGCTCCTCAGCTGCCTGGAGGGAGTGGGTGGGAGTGGGGGGGCATCTGGAGGTGGCTGATCCCCGGGTGGGCCACTCCTGGCAGGTGTGGCATGCATGCCCTCCAAGGCCATGGCTATCCGGCCGAGGTATGCATTTGTGTGGGCCTGCATCCTGAGCTGCCGGGTCACCTCATAATGTTGGGCCCGCTGCCTCTGCCTCCCCTGGTCCCGGATGGCAGCTGTGTTGGCCTGGACGGCTGCAGTGAGGTGCCTAAGATCAGCCTGCACCTCCCCCAGGCTGGTCACCACTGCAGCGCAGTTGCAGCTGACATCCTGCACTGCCTCTGTCATGTGTCCCACGGAGGCCAGGCTGCCAGCTACCCGGTCCAGATGCCCAGCAATCTCCCCCATCTGCTGGGTCTGCCTGGCCTGGTCCCTCGCCATTTGGTCATGGACCACGTCAGACACCCCCCTGGTCTTCCGGGTCGCCTTCCTGGGGCCAGGAGATGGTAGTCCCCGGGGGGATGGAGTCGCCCTTGAGGGGCTTCCTAGGATGGGTGAGGGGATTTGAGAGGGCCCTGCTGAAGGGGAGGACTCCTCCAAAAATAAAACAAAGTCCTGCTCGGAAACAACAGGCTCCTCTTCAACCACCTCAGCAGGTGAGGTGTGGGCACTCCCCTCCATCTCTGTGTCTTCACCACTCAGGGGGGGTCGGGCACAGGATGCCATTGGGGGATGGGGTGGACTGGCCGCCGACAGATGATGGCCCAGCTCCGTCATCTGTGTATGACACAAAGCAGACACATGTTGGGTGGTCCCACACACTTGGCACATGTACCCTCCCCCCCACATGCAACACACCAAATAGGGGATAAAAAACACTTACCTGTCATGGAGCCTTCCTCCACGGAATCATATCCCGGTACCCCCTCCAACTGCTCCCTCTCCAGGCAGCGGGCGACCACCTCCTCCTCCGTGGTCAGGCTGACCGCACATGGTGGTCCACCACCCGTGCCCCTCTCATGCCTCCTGATGGTGGCCACCTTGCCCCGGACTTTGCGCCTCAAATCATTTATTTTTTTGCCGATATCGGCAGCAGTCCGGGTGGAGTAGCCCAAAACATTGACCCTGCCAGCAATGCTCTCCAGGATGGCCTGCTTCCTATCCCGGCTGGTCTTCCGACTTTTCCTGCCATGGAGGAAGTCATTGTAGGTCTCCATAGCGGAGATCACTACTGACAGCTCCTGGGCATTAAAATTTAGGTTTCTCCTCTCTTTGCGGGGAACGGGAGCAGCCATCACACAGCAAAAGTTACTTCCCTGGGGTGGGGGGAACCGGATATACTTTTGCGCCGGAAAGGCGCATCTGCGGCCGCTTTCATACGCGTAACGGAACACATTGCGCTGCCGTTTCCCATGAAGTGGTGCTGACGGAGGTTGTGAGCATGCGCACAGGGGAGCGAGTGGAGCCCTCCCTCACTGCGCATGCTCCGTGGATGATGCGATGAACGTAAGTCACTGCGCTGGGCTCCGCCCATCATTTACATATGAACACACCCACTTCCACTTGCGTCGGGTTGCGCCAGAGATTTTTCGTTACTCCGCCGCAAAGTAACGAACATGCGCTTGGTGAATACTGTACTTGACTCACTAGTTCGCGTCAGCGTAACGTATATGCGCTGCGCTACGCCGGATAAAATATGCGCGCATCAACCTGAATCTGGCCCATTGTCATGTTTAAGAAACCAGTGGTGAGATGATTTGAGCTTTGTAAAAGGGTGCATTATCCTGCTGGAAGTATCCATCAGAAGATGGGTAGTCATAAAGGGATGGACATAGTCAGCAACAATATTCATGTAGGCCGTGGCGTTTAAACAATAGTTGTTACACTGCACCCTGGACCTCTGGACCCATTTACATTACACAGCACCCTGCACCTCTGGACCCCTTTACATTACACTGCTCCTCTGGACCTCTTTAAATTACACAGCCCTTGTACTTCTGGGTCCCGTTACATTACATAGCACCCTGAACCCCTTTTCATTACACAGCCCTTGTAACTCTGGACCCCTTTATATTACACACCCCTTGCACCTCTGGACCCCTTTACATTATATGGCACCTTGCACCTAAGGACCTCTTTACATTACATCACCCTGCACCTCTAGACCCCTTTACATTACATAGCACCCTGCACCTCTAGATGCCTGTATGTTACACAGACACCCCCTTAACATTTCTGGACCCCCTGCATGTTACACAGATACCCTACAGTGCAGACCTCCCCTACAGTACAGACCCCCCTACAGTGCACAGACCACCCTAACAATACAGACCCCCTACAGTGCACAGACCCGCCTAACAATACAGACCCCCCTACAATACAGACCCCCTACAGTGCAGACCCCCCCTTCAGACCCATAATGTACCTCAGAACACACACCACAGACAGAGAGCCCGAGGTAGTGGCTTTGCAGGGAGGGGGGTTTGCGAGCCGCACCCGAGTGAGTCGGCACATCTGGGACCGGCACAACGATCCCCCTTCTTTCCGCGGTCACGGCTCTGATCAGTCTCGGGCAGCGGCTGCCAGCCATGCAGAGAGAACCTGCCCCCCTCCTCCTCCTGCATGCACAGCACTGACTAGACATAAAGGAGGAGAGGGATGCGGCTTCACTCTAAATTGGCTGACAGCCGCTGCCGAGACTGATCAGAGACGTGAGAAAAGGGGATACAATGGGCCTTCCAGGTGGTTCTAGTGGGTTTTTGTGAACCTTGGGCAGCGCATAAAAGGTAGCATTGTGTGGAAACTGGACATTGAGGTTGTACATTGAGGTACTTGTAGATATCCAGATCAATAAGACCCTCCATAAATGCTGTGCCAATAAGCTCCTTGAATAGGCTAGCATATTTAAGTGTTAACACAGTACCAATCTTTATTGGATAGTATTTGAATACACATATTTATCTAATAATCATCTAAAATTGGGGTTATTATTGTGGATTTTTTATGATGTTCTTAACATTATTCTTTCTTCTCGCCCTCCCAAGCCACTAGGAGGTGCGCGCGCCGCATCACTGGGAACCCAATGGGCGTGCCTGGCGGCTGCGATGTCCGCCAGCCACCCGCGATGTCCACCAGGCACCCGCGATTGCCCAGTAACTGAGCAGGACCGTGGATCTCTGTGTGTAAACATAGAGATCCAAGTCCTGTCAGGGAGAGGAGACCGATGGTGTGTCCCTTGTACTTAGGGACACCGATCAGTCACCTCCCCCAGTCAGTCCCCTCCCCACACAGTAAGAATCACTCCCTAAGGAACACATTTACCCCTTGATCGCCCCCTGGTGTTAACCCCTTCCCTACCAGTCATATTTATACAGCAATCAATGCATTTTTATAGCACTGATCGCTGTATAAATTTGAGGGGTTCCAAAAAATGTGTCAAAAGTGTCCGATGTGTCCGCCGCAATATCTCAGTCATGATAAAAATCGCAGATAGCCACCATTACTAGTAAAAAATAAATAAATAATAAAAATGCTATAAATCTATCCCCTATTTTGTTGCCGCTATAACTTTTGCGCAAACCATTCAATATACACTTATTGCTAATTTTTTTTTAACCAAAAATATGTAGAAGAATTCATATCGGCCAAAAGTGAGGAAAAGAAAGTGTTTAAAAAAAAATTGGATATTTATTATAGCAAAAAGTAAAAAATATTGGCCCAGATTCATAAAGCAATTACGCCTGTCTAACTGGTGTTAGACAGGAGTAATTTCAAATTTTGCGCGCCGTATCACTAGTTTAAATCCTCAAACCATGATACGGCGGCTTCGGGCTTCTATCCGATAGGCTTACGTCTTCGTAAGCCTTCGGATCTACGCTGCCATATTTTTGGCGGCCGCTGGGAGGAGTTCGCGTCGTTTTGATGTGTCGGGATATGCAAATGTGTTTTTACGGCGATCCACGAAGATACGAGCGGTCTTCGCAATCGCTTACGTCTGTTTTTTTTTACATACTGTTAGACCAGCTTTTTGCTGGTCTAACGGTGCATAGCCCATGTTAAGTATGGCCGTTGTTCCCGCGTCGAATTTAATTTTTTTTTTTACGTAACTCGTTCGGGAATAGAAATGTCCGTAAATGACGCTACTCAAACAACGAATGACGTAACGACGTGATTTCGCGCAATGCACAGCGGGAAATTTGCGAACGGAGCATGCGCAGTTCGATCGCCGCGGGATCGCGCCTATTTTAAATCCTTCACGCCCCCTACTCGCGTAGATGGATTGCGACGGGAGAAATACACTACGCCGCCGTCGTTTACTGGACAAAATCTACCTGGATTCCACGTAGAGCCAGGTAAAAAACGGCGGCGTAGTGTATTTCTGATACGCTACGAGAATCTAATTCTCTATGAATCTGGGCCATTGTGTTTTTTAAAACTTGTCCCTCTTCTTATGTTTATAGCGCAATAAATAAAAACCGCAGAGGTGATCAAATACCACCAAAAGAAAGTTCTATTTGTGGGGAAAAAATTATAAACATTTCATTTGCGTACATCGTTGCATGACCGCGCAATTGTCATTCAAAGTGTGACAGCGCTGAAAGCTGAAAAATGGCCTGGGCAGGAAGGGGGTGAAAGTGCACTGTAGGCAAGTGGTTAATAAATTATTATATAACATTTTTACATATGTCTACTCATTAATACGGTGCTCATAAAGTCCCATATTTTTTGGTCTCTCTTGTTATTTCCCAAAGACAACCTCTGGATATGATGCTGAGCACGTGCACTCAACTCTATTGGTCGACCATGGCGAGGCCGATTCTGAGTGGAACCTGACCTGTTGAACGGCTGTATGGTTTTGGCCACCGTGTTACAGCTCAGTTTCAGGGTCTTGGCAATCTTGTTATAGCCCCAGGACTCAAAGCCTCTTTTGCCAGCACTCGACTTCCTCCCCATCAGCAGACCAGCGCAGGGAAGTGTCAGTAATACACTAATGCATTCCAATTTCATTTACCCACACCCCATCTGCACTGAGGCCCCCACACATTGTAAAAGATGGGAAATGTTTGGTTCTCTAACTTTGCTGTAGCTGCGATTGTCAGATTTTGTGATGGGGAAGAGATTGGGTGCAGTTCTGCTGGGGGAAGTCCTTGTTTCCAGGAGGAGGAGGACTGTCATTGGTCACTGCTAAAGCCAATCGCAGTCCTGCTAGCCCCGTCCACCATCTGGAGGAAGATGACTCACTTGGACGACACTACTAATTTCAGAAAGAAGGGATTTTACTGATTGAGAAAACCACAATTAGGTGACAGTTTGTGGAATTGCTCTTGAGCTTCTGGGAACTTTGTTGAAATGATTCCTGAACCTTTGTGTCACCTACTACTGAACCCCTCTGCACTCTGTGTCCCTTTAAGCCACAGCCAGTATTTAGCGCAATGAAAATCACACCCAACTTGTACTGCGGCGCTGAGTGCCATACTTTTTCTCAGATGCAGGGGGCCCAACTTATGATCCTGCACACAGGCCCACTGCTTTCAGAAAATGCCCCTGACCTGAGCTCATCATTGCACATCCATTCCAGATGCTTGTACTTGACATCACATACAAGCACGTGGGCTGGGTGAGAGAGTTGGATGAGCAGGAGAAGTGTGCCAGGACAGGTAGCTGTGTCTCATCTCTGCTTCCTTTCACCACTCTGCATATCACACATATCATAGATGAGAAGAGGGTACAGCGGTGCAGCAGATGAGCAGGAGGGTACAGCAGCAGGGAAAATGAGCAGAAGGGGCTCTGGGGTGGCACAGAAGAGCAGGAGGGTACAGTGGTGGAGAAGATGTGCAGGGAGGTACAGTGGTGGAAGAGATAAGAAGGGGCTTCAGCAGTGGAGCAGGAGGGTATAGTGATGGGGCAGATAAGCAGGGGGGTTCAGTGATGGCCCAGATGAGAAGGGGGTTACAGTGGTGGGACAGATGAGCAGGGGGGTTCAGTTTTGGGGTAGATGAGAATGGGGAGTAGAGCAATGAGGCAGATGTGAAAGGAGGTATATTGGTGGGACAAATGAGCAAGGGGGACAGAGGTGGGGCAGAAGAGCAGGAGGTACAGAGGTGCGACAGATGTGCAAGAGGTACATTGGTGGGGCAGATGAGAAAGCGGTGTTACAATGGTGGGGCAGATGAGCAGATGGATTCAGTCATAGGACAGATGAGGTGATTCAGTAGTGAGACAGAAGAGCATGGGGAAACGGTGGTGGAGCAGATGTGCAGGGAGGTACAGTGGTGGGGCAGATGAGCAGTGGGGTTACAGTGGTGGGACAGAAGAGCAAGGGGGTACAGTGGTGGGAAAGATAAGAAGGGGTTTTAGCAGTGAGACAGATGAACAAGGGGGTTTAGTATTGGGCCAGATGAGAAGGGGGTTACAGTGGTGGGAATGATGAGCAGAGTGGTCAGTGTTGGGGCAGATGAGAAGGGGGTTCAGCAGTGGGACAGAAGAGCAGGGAGTACATCGGTGGGACAGAAGAGCAGGGGGGTACAGCAGTGGGGCAGATTTGAAAGGAGGTATATTGGTGGGACAGATGAGCAGGAAGTTACAGTGGTTGGGCAGAAAAGCAGGGGATACAGAGGTGAGGCAGATGTACAGGGAGGTACAGTGGCGGGGCAGAGGAGAAAGGAGGTACATTGGTGGGACAGATGAGCAGGAGGTACAGTGGTGGGACAGATAAGAAAGGGGCTTACAGTGGTGGGGCAGATGAGCAGATAAGTTCAGTGTGAGGACAGATCAGAAGATGATTCAGTGGGGAGACAGAAGAGCATGGGGATACGGTGATGGAGCAGATGTGCAGGGGGTTACAGTGTTGGGACAGAAGAGCAGGGGGGTACAGTGGTGGTGAAAATGTGCAGGGGGGTACAGTGGTGGTGAAAATGTGCAGGGGGTTACACTGGTGGGGCAGATGTGCAGGGGGTTACAGTGGTGGGACATATTTGCAAGGAAGACCGTGATCTGAAGTGTGAAGGTGCATGAATAGGGTCTGATCTGAAGTGCGGAGTTGCAGGAATTGGGGCTGAGCTGAGGTGTGAGTGCAGGTTGTTAATTTATCACTACTAATCAAGTAGTTTACAGCATTTTCTTTTTTGTGATTGAGAGTGTGAAGTTGACTTTTTTAGTTATAAAATCGGAACTCTCAGTTTCTTTGAAAATATTTTTCGACACACTGTGCTCAAAAGGTTGCCTGCCCCTTGTCTATGCCCTCTTTATATAGAGCAATAATTCTTTTTTTCAGATCCTCCGAGTTCTTTGCCATGAGATGCCATGTTGAACTTCCAGTAACCAGTATGAGAGAGTGAGAGCAATAACACCAATTTAACACACCTACTCCCCATTCACACCTGAGACCTTGTAACACTAACGAGTCACATAAAGCCGGGGAGGGAAAATGGTCAATTGGGCCCAATTTGGACATTTTCACTTATGGGTGTACTCACTTTTGTTGCCAGTGGTTTAGACATTAATGGCTGTATGTTGAGTTATTTTGAGGAGACAGCAACTTTACACTGTTATACAAGCTGTACACTCACTACTTTACATTGTAGCAAAGTGTCAAGATATAATAAAATATTTGCAAAAATGTTAGGGGTGTACTCACTTTTGTGAGATACTGTATTTACTAAATGTATAGAACTGAAATCCATGTTAAGTCACATGCTTCTATAGTTTAGCTGAACATTGAGTAAAAGCTGCTCGCTTCTGCTTTTCTATTATAATACTGCAGAAAACAGCCACTAAAGCTAAACAAAGCTGTTTGCAGAGAAATTTACATTTGCTTGCTAATCATACATAATGAATGTTCTGGATGTGCCTGGGTGCCTTGATTTCCTTATTACACAAATATCCCTATTGTTAAAATTCCATCTAAATTGATTAATAGGGAGAAAAATGTGTGTATATGTGTGTCTAAATTATAGAAATAGTATACAAGATACAACCCCTGGAAAAACGTATAGAAAATGTAAATTCAATTGTTTAATTGTGTAGAAAAACAAAAAAAATTACAGACATTCCTCGAAACTATTTTCATTTAAAGTCGATGTAAACCCTCACATATACCCAGTGAAGTGAACAGCCTCAGAACATACAGAGATTAAACAAATCTCCCTATATAAGTTTTACATGTATATCTGCTGACTTCAGCTTTATATATCCTTCAGAAAGTGCTCTTTGTGTTAGAGATTTTCTCTTCCTGGTCACCACTGGGAGTAGATTATTGGCATAAAGCCAAGACAGCTGATTGGAGGAAAGGCACACACCCCCACTCCACATTGGCAAAGGAATGTGCAGAGCTCTACTCTGAGACAGCAAGCTGACTGCTAATCTATTTATAGCAACACACTAGTCAGGCTGCCGTCTCTGAGAACTTGTCAAAAGTTAACAGAGGAACTGAGCAGGAGCCAGGACATAGGGGTTTGGAGAGAGATAAGAAAACACTACAGATGTACAGTGCCTTGCAAAAGTATTCACCCCCTTGCCATTTTTTGTGTTTTGTTGCTTCACAACCTGGAATTAACATGGATTGTTGGAGGATTTGCATCATTTAATTTACAGAACATGCCCACAACTTTGAAGATTTTTTTTGGGGGGGGGGAATGTAGGGACTTTTGGAGTGCCCTTTTTGGGTGTTTAGAAACAAGTCAAAAAAGTATATGTATTTTTTTTTAATCAAAAAAGTATTTATTGAACAAATTCAAACAATTTCCAATGTACAGGCATACATTAATAAGTAAAATGTACATTTCTCTCATGTGTCAGTGCAATCAACCTGTCATCTCAACCATCAGGTTCACAAAGTAATGATACATACATATTTTTACCGTGCAACTGATGTTATCTGACACTAGCCCATTAAGGTCCACCCGCAGGGCATTGCAATAGTCTGGACATCACAAATTCCCTGGGACTCAATCCTGGGGTGTCTAGCTAGGGTGCCCAGACTCTTTCAAATCTGCTCGGACTGCCCCTATGTTGATATATATACTTTTCCATGAACAAAGTGTTACCCATATGTGATATCCATGAGGCTACCGTGGGTGGGAAAACCAAATTCCAGCTCATCAAGATGAGTTTACGAGCTTGAAACAGTGCTCTAGAAAATGCTACCCTAGCCAATTCCTCTGGGACAACATTCTCATATACCCCTAAGATACAATGAATTGGGTCCATGGGGGCGGTCATCTGGAACACCTGATTAAGCGTCCCAAGCACTGTGCTCCAGTACTTATAGAGCTTTGGGCATCTCCAGAGTAGACGGATAAGATCTCCCTGATGTATCCCACACCTGCCACACTGGGGGTCCGGCCGCCTGCCCATCCTATAATTTAACTGGGGCATAGTGCACCTGGAGTACTATGTAAAGTTGGGAAACCTTTTGGACTATGTTGAGGGAGCAGATAGTAATTGACTGCAGGACTTCATCCCATTGGTCACCTGTAATTGGACCTTACACACATATATCAGGAAGATATATAGTAAAATTTACCCTGAAATGACCTTCAAAGTCAGGAAGATATATAGTAAATTCTGGTATTTCTTAACAGCAGATGATAAAATGAACATAAGTACATTAAAATTTACCCTGAAATGACCTTCAAACGTTCATGCTCCATCAAAGATACTATGGTTTCCAGCCATTATACAATAAATAATATCAACCGGATAGATAGGTCAGGTACCTACCCTTGCGGCATTTGTAATTACTGTTGTTTCATTTTACGAGGCCCTAATATTATTCTTCCCAATGGTGACATATGGGTACTCAAACGCAGAGTCACGTGCCAGTCAATTGGTGTAATTTACCTCATGAAATGCTGCCGCGTCGCAGTAAAATTAAATGGAATTTCTTCTGTAGAATCCGTGACCATGTGTCCGCCATCTCCAAACGAAAGATGGAACCTCCCATCAGCCGGCACATTGGTCTTTATCGTAGCCACAGTCTCAAAATAATTGAGTTCTATACCCTATTCCACCACATGAGAGAGGGGGTGATGCAGATAGACAACTCCTCCAAATTGAAGCTAAATGGATATACCATTTACAAGCTACCAAATACCCAGGCCTGAATGAAGGCATAAGTTATAAACATTTTCCATAGATGGCTGATCCTCTTCAGTCTAGTAGAAGTGATTTGGATTCATTTTGAGGTGGGGCTTCTCTATACCTCTTCCGTCTTTTGTCTATATATACTTCTCCCTGCCTCTTTTGCCATGGTCCTGCTGAGATCGGTCCTTGCTGCCTCCCTGTCCTTGTCATCACAGTTTATTGAGAAAATGCAGCACCCTACTCGAGTTGCACTTTTTAACTTGAGTTATTTAAATGTGTAGCGCCTGTGTACTTTATGGTACTGGTGCTAGTTAAATTTAAGGGTAGATCAGAGTGTAGTTAAACTCTGATCCAGATTGTTCAGTTCAAAGCAGGGTCTCTGTCTCAGCTTGGCTGTGCTGTAGGCTTATTCTGTTGTACTGGGGTGTTCTTCCAGCCCCAGTACTTACAGGTGGCAGCAGTGGAGTCAAGCTTTGGGTGCTCTTTCCCAGCAGCCAATCAGGAGGGTTTTATCCTTGCTGTGCATGCTGGGGAGGGGTGTTTATTAGGCAGACGCCATTGGTTCTGGGTCTTCTTCTTCCAGTGTGGCACCCACCTTTAGGGTGACCACATCACAGCGCCCCGGCGTTAAGGCCTACCTGGTCGGGGCGTGTGTGCCATGCGCTGTTCCTGGTTCTGGGGCAATTCCAAGGCACTGTATATAGATCAGACCAAAATGAGGGGAAAAGAGGGACAGAGAGGGACATCCAAATCAGGGACAGTACCTCGAAAATCAGGGACAGTTGGGATCTATTGATCAGGTCTGTATTGTTTTTAATCAGTAGATCTAGTAACGCTATGTTTCTAGTTTAATGCGTCTACCATCTGACCCATGAAATGGTCCTCTCAGGCCGCGTACACACGAGGGGATATGTCCGCTGAAAACGGTCCGATGGACCGTTTCAGCAGACATCTCCGCTCGTGTGTATGGGCTAGCGGACAGATTTCTCCACCCGACAGATTTCAAAGCATGCTTTGAAATCTATCCGGTGGGAATCTGTCCGCCCGACATGTCTGCTGGTTAGTACACTTACCAGCAGACATGTCGGCTCCCACCACCGCCGCGCCGCTGCCGAATGGATTCGGCGCATGCGCGGAAGTGTTTTACTTCCTGGTGCGGTGACGTGGCGGTGACGCGGCGGCGTCAACGTCACCGCCGCGTCACCACTACGTCACCGCGCCGTCCGGCGGCGGGGAATTTGATCCGATGGTGTGTACACGCCATCGGATCAAACTCCCGATCGGACATATCCGATGGAAATGGTCCGCGGACCGTTTTCATCGGATATATCCGATCGTCTGTACGCCGCCTAAGACATTTAGGAACTGGCGAGCTTTAGGCGAATGCGTGGTTCCCTCCATCCAATCTATGTATAAATAATTAAAATCCCCATTATGGTAACACCTCCCATCCTTGCTGCTAATCCAAATTATGACAGGAGTTCAGTCTCCCTCAGGTTAGGGGGCCTATAGCATACTACTAGTATTATTTTCCCCTTGGCTTCACCCCCTTGGAGCTCTACCCATAAGGATTCCACCTCCTCCCTTGCTCCCTTATTGATGCCATCTCTCACATTCACTGGTACATTATTTTTGATATATAGGCATACCCCTCAATGATATCAATGATAACATGCATTATGTTGCACATTAACCACTTAAGGACCTCCGCACGCACATATACGGCCACAGAATGGCACGGATGGGCACAAGGGCGTAAATTTACGTCCTCGCCCAGTAGCGGGTCGGGGGTCCGATCGGGACTCCCTCCGCGGTGTGCGGAGGTCCCCGTGTCTCCGGGAGCGATCCGGGACGAGCGGGCGGATGTCGGTGTTTGCCCGCCCCCCCGCGATCGCTCCCAGCCAATAGCAGCGCTCCCCCCTTTGTGTCACTTCCTCCTCCTGTGTTTACACAGGAAGGGGGAAGTGATGTAATCTCTCATCGCAGCGGTATTTCCAACCGCTGCGATGAGAGGAACACCTCACAGTAAGTGTGCACCAACATTACACTGACACACACACACATAGGCATACTTAACCCCTTGCGATCTGCCCCCCCACCCCCCCTGTCACAGTGTCACTGAATGCAGTGATCTAATCACTGCATTTAGTGTCAGTGTGACAGGCAGTGTAAAATCAGTTAGTGCTAGGTTCAGGATAGCCCCCCCACCCCCCCTAATAAAGTTTTAACCCCCTGATCACCGCCCTAGTTAACCCTTTCACTCCCTATTGCCAGCGTCACTAAGCGATAATTTTTCTGATCGCTGTATTAGTGTCGCTGTTCCCGCTAGGTAGCTATTTTTTTTTATTGCGATTTTTTTTTTTTTACTAAAGACATGTGGCTAAATAAATTTTGGCCTAAATGTTTGACTAAAATTTAGTTTATTTGATTTTTTTTTAACAAAAAGTAAAAAATAGTGTTTTTTTTTCAAAAATGTCGCTCTATTTTTGTATATAGCGCAACAAATAAAAAGCGCAGAGGTGATCAAATACCACCAAAAGAAAGCTCTATTTGTGGGAAGAAAAGGACGCAAATGTTGTTTGGGAGCCACGTCGCACGACCGCGCAATTGTCTGTTAAAGCAACGCGATGCCGAATCGCAAAAACACCTTGGGTCATTTACCAGCGTATTGGTCCGGGTCTTAAGTGGTTAATGTGTGCTGCATTAGTACAGACAATTAATTTGCATGGGCTACCAACACACCATGGCAGACCAAATATCAGACATGTCATAACACACAGTACTCCTCGCTATATAGACAATGCTTTAAAAGCCTCCTATAAAGGTCACCAGTTTTTGTGGTATGGAGGAGGTCTGGTGCTAGAAATATTGCTTTCACTCCAGTGTATGCAGTCATATGTAACATGTGCATCACAATTCGAGATTTTCCTAGCGTGTGACGGAAAATATTGATTATATGAAGACAGGAGGCGAGTATCTTATGCATTATCTTTCTTTAATAATGCTCATAGCAGAACAATTTCTATAAACAGTTTAGAACTAAAGTCAATAGAAAAACTGAAAAAACTACGTTTCCCAGCAGTCCTTTAGCCTGTGGCCACTCCCCTCTTGCTTCTATATAAGGACTGCTGCCCTGAAGAACTTCCTCTTTCTTCGTGCGAATCCCAACAGTAAACGGAACTTGACGTCCAACGAACTTCTCACATCCGAGTCTTCGGTCAACCAGCTTGTTCCTCGTCCCGGAGGAGGGATCTTGCGTGTCGCAGGTAAGTCCCAACGAGGACCAACAATCATGAATCGCAGCCAACGGGGCGTCCGAACATGTTAAAACGGTCCTGAAGTGCAGATCGCCGATATCCAGGGGAAACGGATGTTATCAGTATCCTGAAACAAAACAGATGTATGTAATAGGGATGGATAGGGAGGGAAGATACTCGCCTCCTGTCTTCATATAATCAATATTTTCCGTCACACGCTAGGAAAATCTCGAATTATACTTCAGACAGGAGGCTCATATCTTATGCAAGTTCAAAGCTTAGCATCAGGAATAAAATTTACATTCAATAAAGAGACTTATGCAGTATACACAACAAGGAACATCATTGTAGGATTGTCATGGCCACATGTTCCTCTGGTCTGAAGTAAAAGGAGCGAAAAACTCTGAGGACCAGTCGGCCGCAAGCAGGAGGTCCGTTAAAGAACCCCCCGCTTTGACCACCTTGGTAGCCATGGCTCCTCTGGAAGAGTGTGCCCCAAACTGGGATATGTCTATGCCCGCCATGGCCATAGTTGATCTAACCCAACGTGCTAAGGTAGCGGAAGTTACTGGGCGATGGGGTGTGACGTAAGAGAGTAGGAGCTGGGACGACTCCGGGGAGCGTAGGTCAGCCGTGCGTGACTCGTAGGTCTGAAGACACCGTACCACACAGAGTCGTGGGTGGTCAGTGAAGAAAGGATAGAAAATTGACGTCAGATCGGTCTTGGTCCTACGGGCTACCGAGAACTGTACGCCTTGCGATGAGAATTGACGTCTGGAAACTTCCAAAGCCTTCACGTCAGAGACCCGCTTGACTGAGACCAAGCACAAGAGGACAGTAAGTTTAAGGGACAGGAGTTTGAGAGATAACGCCTCGTTATCGTCCCATTCTGAAAACATGTTAAGGATTCTGGAGACGTCCCAGGTTGTTTGGTACCTAGGACGAGGAGGGCGTTTGAATTTAATGCCTCGCATTAATTTGCAGATTACAGGATGCTTGCCCACCAGCAATGAGTCCACCAGGCTATGGTGGGCCGAAATGGCAGATCTATATACGTTGATAGATCGATATGCCTTACCGGTATCGAAAGCTTCCGCTAGAAAATTAACGACAAACGTTATAGGTGCCTGGAAAGGATCAGCCTGCCGTTGATGACACCAACGCACCCAGAGTCCCCAGGCCGATCTATGTGCCGATCGAGTCCCGGGGGCCCAGGCCACGGCGAGAAGGTCCCTAGCTGACTGAGAAAAGTCGTCGTCAGTACTGGTGACCCCGACACCAGGCAAGCTAGAAGGGTCAGAGAACCGTCCAATACCAAAGGATGTACATCCTTGGACTGGTGTAAGAGGACGTGCGGAAATGAGGGAATCACTCTGGGGTGGTCTATGACCATCTCCAGCAGAAGGGGAAACCATGGTTGCGTCGGCCACCAGGGTGCGACCAATACTACCGTCGCGTTCTGGGAAGCGATCTGCAGTAAAGTCCTGGGGATCATTGCGAACGGGGGAAACGCATAGTGTGTCTCCCCGCTCCAACATTGGCGGAAAGCGTCCACCGCTGTGGCCCCCGGGTCTGGCCTCCAGCTGAAATAGCGAGGTAGTTGATAGTTGAGACGGGAGGCGAACAGGTCCACCCCCAGGGGTCCCCAAAGTTGGTTGATTTGGGTAAATGTGAATTGGTCTAGACCCCACTCGCTGGAGTCGGATAGATATCGGGAATTCCAGTCTGCTACGATATTGGAAAAACCCGGGATGTACTCCGCCATCGGAACAATGTTGCGATCCATGCAAAAATGCCAAATGTCTGTGGCGAGGTTCGCCAGAATCTTGGATCTGGTGCCCCCCATGCGGTTGATGTATTGAACCGCCGCAATATTGTCCATGCGTATTAAAACGCAGCAATTGGAACTCTCCGAGAGAAAACTTTGGACAGCGAACAGGGCTGCCAGGAGTGCCAAGGCGTTGATGTGCAGCCGGGATTCCTGGTCGGACCAAAACCCCCCTGTTGAGGTCTCGCCCAAACGAGCTCCCCAACCTTTCCGACTCGCGTCCGATTCTAGAATGACATCCGGATGCGGATTGAAAATCGACTTGCCATTCCATTCCACGGCATGTCGAAGACACCATTGTAGTTCGGTTCTGGCTTCCGTGGACAATGGGATCACGTCTGCGTATCGGAGACCCTGTCGAAGATGAAGGATCTTGAGACGCTGAAGGGCCCTGTAGTGGAGGGGGGCTGGGAATATGGCTTGAATAGAGGCCGCTAAAAGGCCTACTATCCTGGCCAGAACCCGTAGTGATACGCTTCGTTTGCGTAGCACTGACCTGATCTCCTTGCGGATCAGTGCGAGTTTCGGCTTGGGAAGACGGAGGATCGCTTGCTTGGTGTCTACCACGAAGCCCAGGAATTCCAACTCTTGAGTCGGGACCAGTATGGATTTCTCTAGGTTGATGAGAAAACCTAACCCTTCTAGCAGGTTCAGAGTCCAGGACATGTGTAACAGGATTAGGGATTTGGAGCTCGCGATGATGAGGATGTCGTCCAGATAGATTATGAGACGTACACCTCTGCTCCGTAATGTCGCCACGACCGGTTTCAACAGCTTGGTGAAACACCACGGGGCCGATGACAGCCCGAATGGCAGGCATGTAAACTGCCACGCGCGTCCCCCCGACAGGAAGCGCAGCAGGTGTTGTGAGCCCGGGTTCATGGGTACTGTGAGATAGGCATCCATCAGGTCCACCTTTACCAACCAATCGCCTGTTTGGAGAAGATCTCGGAGGCAATGGATCCCCTCCATTTTGAAGTGCCGATACGTAACGTGTTGGTTTAACTCCCGCAAGTTTATCACGGGACGGAAGCCGCCCCCTTTCTTCTTGACTAAGAAAAGGTTGCTGATGAACCCCGGGGAGTTTGGATCGACTCAGATGACGGCTTTTTTGGATATGAGGTCTCGCAATTCGTCGTCTATCAACATCGCGTTTTGCGTGCTGAAATGAATGGGGGCAGGTATAGCGCCCAGTTGAGGTGGGGACATAAGTTCTATGTGAAACCCCCTGACGGTATTTAGTACCCACGAGTCTGCCGTAATCGCAGACCAAGCGTGGGTAAAATATCTCAGCCTTCCCCCGACTGGTGTGTGATAACAAGTGGTAATACTGGGACTTACCGGTAAACGGGCGAGATCGAGGGTCTCCTCTGCTCCCTCGTCCTCTCCATGGCCTCCCTCGGGGTGGGAAGAAAGGTGCCGGTTGTGCCACTGCGTCGTATGAGGTCGGGGTTTGAGCATAAGGTGGTGCTGTTGCTCTGTTAAATGGCCTGAAGGAATGGTTACGGCCGGCAGAGCGGCCTCTACCTCTGCCGGCCCGGGCAAAAATCTTGTTATTGCCAGCTCTTTTGAGTGAGGACTGAGCCTTATCTAAGCTGTTGAAGAGCCCCTCAAACGTATTAATATCCTTGACTAAGGAATCCCCGAACAGTAATCCCTCAGTGACCGGGCCCGGTTCGGTTTTGGCTAGATGAGCCAATTGAGGGTCCAGGCGCATAAGGATGGAACGTCTGCGCTCCGTGGAGCAGGCTGAATTTGCATTTCCCAGAAGGCATATGGCCCGTTGGGCCCAACCCCGGAGTTGGGTCACATCGACCACAGTATCTGAAGCCACCGCTTGTTCCGAGAGGTTCAGGATTTTCGTCAATGGGCCCAGGAGATCCAGGATACGGTCCTGAATGTTCCTGAAGGAACGGTCAATGCCCTTTTTGGGGAATTTTCCCGATTTAGCCAGGTATTTGGCCAGGATGGGGTCAATCTCTGGTGTGTGGACCACTTTTTTTGGGATGTGTGGGCGTGGACACTCGGCTCGCAATTTATTGCGGTTGGTCCTGTCCAGGGGTCTGCGTGCCCAAAATTCAATATATTGGGACACATGTAGTAAAGTGGACCAATCACCCGAGCGGGGATGAGAAATGGCATCCGGGTGAAATACTGGCTCGCCAAGGGCGTCCGTTATGGCATTGCCCTGATTATCAGGGTTGGCGTCGTGGGGATGCGCCAATGACCCAGCATCCGCCCCGTCCTCATCTTCGGACCCAGAATCCTCGACTTCAGATGATGCAGCCGATGAGGTATCGTCCGAATCGAGTACGAACGAATCAGGCTTCGTTCGTCTAGTGAATACGTGCCTCTGATTTGACTCCCTGAGGCCCAGGGGTTGAAAAGGGTCCGAGGGCTGCGTGGGGTGGCATTCCGTGTGGGGTAATGCCTCAAACATATTATTTACTTCCCCTGCCGGGGAGTCATCGTTTGTTGCCACATGCTTCCTCTTCTGAGAGGATTTACCCCTCTTCACCTGTGGCTCATCACATATGGCCAGTGGTGAGGGGGCGGTATGGGATGGAATCTGCGATCCCGGGGGGAGGGAAACCGCAGCCATAGCAGCTTGAATGGATCTAGTGATAAACTCTTGGATTTGAGCAGTGCTCAGGAATCCTGCTGCTCCCTGTGGCATGGAATCTCCCTTGGTGGGAGAAGAATTTCCTTCAGCCATGGTATGTAATTTGCAGATTGTACCTGTTAGATTAGTTAGTTCCTAAATGGCTTTTTATTACCGGAGGCGCAGGCACCGCTCTCACCCTTCCCTCACACTTCCACAGCGCTTCTGGTGTTGCTGTGAGGGAGGGGAGGAAAAATGCTCGTTTCTCTCTAAATCCCGCGAGATTACGGCTCCCGGGGCCTTTCCATTGGCCGGCGTAATCCCGCGAGATCTCGGCAGCGAGATCTCGACGGCACAGGGGAATTGTGGGGATGCCCGCCCCCCCGCCGAGCGCGAATGAGGGACAGAATATAATCAAGATGGCGGCGGCACCTCAGGTAAGAAAGAGAGAGGCGCCGTCAATACTATTAATGCGACAGGTTAGGGGTAAAAACCCCACCGCCGTGGAAAGCGCCGACCGCGTTGAGACCCCATAAAGTCCCAACCTAAAAGAAAAGGCAATCCATATAAGACAACAGTAACAAATATTTCAGAAAAATATTCACTTATCTTGTTCCTTCTATGAGCAGAAAGAAAGAGGAAGTTCTTCAGGGCAGCAGTCCTTATATAGAAGCAAGAGGGGAGTGGCCACAGGCTAAAGGACTGCTGGGAAACGTAGTTTTTTCAGTTTTTCTATTGACTTTAGTTCTAAACTGTTTATAGAAATTGTTCTGCTATGAGCATTATTAAAGAAAGATAATGCATAAGATATGAGCCTCCTGTCTGAAGTATAATCAAAGTTTTCATGGGTAGGTACCTAACTTTTTTTAGCACTTAAGGGACAGGTTCCCTTTAATATCTTGAAGAACGATGATTCTAACAACCCACCAAAATGAAACATACCAACACGTCCACTCCAGACAGACTCCTCGTCACACATAGATGACATTTCCCCAGCTGGCAGCTGAATGTAAACAAAAGGGACAAGGTATCCCAGGTGATGTCATTGATTAAATATGTTGATAATCATGATCATAATTACTGTATATGATTTTATTTGATGTGGTTCAAGAAGAGGAGGCTACATGTTCGCTGACTCACCTTTTCCTGGCCAGCCAGGCTGCATGCATGCTTGGATAAGCATTTTGTGTAGATTTTGGGGGGCCACCCTTACAATCCATAATTAACCATCATCTAGGTCTGGCTGATACAAAGGGGAATCTCTGGCTGCTTTGTTTACAAACGTAATAAAGTTGCTGAGAAACATGTCCCAATCTAGCAATTTTTATTTTTTTTGTAAATGTCAAATTTGTTTTAGTACATCGTACTAAAGGGCTGCGCGGTAGAGCAAATTTGGACGGATCCTTTGGCACCTTTATTTGTGTAAACAGGTGGGTCCAGCTGGTGCTGGTCTGAGCACTTCCTAATGTAAGCGCAATAAGACCCATACAAGGGTCATTGGTGTTTTAGGTAATTTATGGACTGGCCACATATTAGTTCTTTGTAGACTGAGCACAATGAAAAGACCTCTATTGACAAAAGACAATCAATCCAACTGGAGGAAACCAGCAGAAAAGTCAATTTAAGGATGCACTAGATGAAGCACAGCAAAGCAGAACATTCTCCAGGATGCATATCATGACACTAATCAGGTTTGCAACAAGCATCCTGTGGAGGTGAAAGTAAACTGTAGGTCAGAAGCAAGCAGGCAAAGCAGCAATGCAAAGCAACCACAGGTAGCAATGGAAAGTAGTTATTTTTATGGGGGTGGTAGTGACAGTGGATAAAGCACCTGGACCAGATGGCATCCACCCACGAATCCTAAACGAATTGAGCTCTGTAATTTCAAAGCCACTGTATCTAATTTTTAGGGACTCATTAATGACAGGAATAGTACCACTGGATTGGCGCAGGGCCAATGTGGTGCCTATATTTAAAAAGGGAACAGTGGCCCAGATTCACGTACATCTGCGCATTAATGGACCGGCGTAGCGCACCGCCTTTACGTTAGACTTGCGCAATTTTGCGGCATAATCCCCCTATTCTGGTAGCTTTTGCGCAGGAAATTGCGCATGCGTAACGTTTTTCCCGAGGCGTAAGGAGGAGTAATACAAATTGGGAAGGACGTGGGCGTGTTACATTGAAATGAGCCGTGACCCAATGCAAATGAAGGGCCGGCCGGCTCGCGCATGCGCGCTTGAAGGAGACCATGGTCAGCTCCGCTGTGCGCATGCTCACAACTCGGGAGCGGCGCAATCAGTGAAATTGGAAATGGACTAGGGCAACGTTGTGAACTACGCAAACAGCATAAATAGACACACACAAACGCACTTGCATTGCAAAAGTACATCCCTTTGTCCCTTCCCATTTAACCAAGTGCTTTTGTCCTGTTGTTCGTTGCGGTGTGTTTTGTAGTTGTCAGATTAGTGTTCTGTGTGATCAAGTGTTTGTTAGTAGATCTTTGAAAGTGGTTTTTGATAAGTGTTTGAGAGACTGTTTGTTTGATTGATATATTTCTGTTCGTTTGTTTTCCTGCTGTATTTTTTTTTTGTTTTTTGGGACTGTTTCTTGCTGAGTAGTTTTCTTTTTGTGTGTGTTCTTGCTTGATTGGTTGTGCTTGTTTGTGTGAGTGAATTTTGCTGACTGGGAGTGAGTTTTTTGGGAAGTAGGACAGAGAGAAAGAGAAAGCTCAATTTTACAGTTGGGGAAAAACAAATTCTTGCCCGGGCCATTAGCGAGTATGGGCGTTTCCTCCACGGCCCAGACAGTGCCAACACCACCACCGGCCAGGAGGAGGGAGATTTTTGATAGGATCACTGAGCAGGTCAATTCAGCGGGGCAGGGGGAGACACGGACCCGGTCTGGGATTGACAAAAAAATCAATGACCTCCGGCGTCTGGTCAAACAGAAGCTGGCCAGAATGCATGCCCATGCCAGGGGCACAGGAGGGGGCCCACCATGCCGTATTAGGCTGACAGCGGAGGAGCGTGCGGTGGCCCTGACCTTTCAGCGGCATGAAGTTGAGGGCCTGCCCGGCTTTGACTCAAGTCCGGAGCCCGTGGTGCCAGGTAAGTATTTTTTTTAATATCAGGTGTGTAGCATGTGTGGGGGAGGGGGTGAAAGGGAATATGTGGCAAGTGTGTGGATCCTCCAACCTGTGAATGTTTTGTGTCATCCACAGATGTGCAGGAGGGTGCAGGGCCATCTGGCCTGACCGCACCAACCCCAGGACAGCAGCCTAATGAGGCCCCCCCAACAAGGCCGGAGTCCATGGAGGAGGTTCAAGAGGAGGAGGAGAATCATGAGGAGGAGGAGAATCATGAGGAGGAGGCGTCCATGTCAGGCACTGGACGTTTGGTTTTTGAGGACTCTTCCCCTCTGGCTGGCAGCAGGCAGCCCTCCCTAAGGGGGACCCCCCCCTCCTCCCCCAACATGGCTCCCCTCACAAGGGCCTCCCCTTCTCCCCGGCCACAAGCATCAGCTGGAGGCAGGATTTCATCCCAGAACACCAGGGGGGTGGCCGATCTTCTGCCCGCCACTCTGAGAAGGCACCAGTTCCTCCAGACCCGCCATCTGGGGCAGGTCAGCCAGACATTGGTGCGGATGGAGGAGAGCCTGTCCTCCATCAAGGATACGCTGGGGAACCTGGACTCCCACTCCCGGGCTTTCACAACCTGCCTAAACGAACTGCAGACGACATCAGCAGGCGTTGGGCAGGATGTGAGGGCCCTTACCCAGGCTATCCAGGCCAACACGGCAACACTTGGTGCTGCCCTGGACAGAATAGCCGTGGCCTTGGAGGGCAGGCCGCCAGGTGGGCAGAGATCAGGGGCTGCTCCTCCTTCCCCGGTTTTACCCCTCCCCATGAGTCTCCCCTGAGAAGCCGGGGCCGGGGCCGTGGCCGGGGGCGCCCCAGGCGTGGCTCACGCAAGGGGCAATAATTTGTTTTTTCCCTTTTTTTTTTTTTGCTGGAAAATTTTTGCTTTTGCAGGTAATTTTTTATTTTTTGGGTTGTGAATGCTGTTTGAATGTGGGGGTGACATTCCTGCCGGAAAAGGGGTGTCACCCTCAATTTTGGTGGAGTAGGGTTCCCCAGGACCAGGGAGAAGTGATCCCCAGGTCCGTGTGAATGGTGTATGAATGTACAGTGACATAATTGGAGCCTTGGCGTGGCGTTGCTGCTCACAAGTCCAGCATGGTGGACTGGTGCCAATCCAATTTGATGTGGATGTGATGTGTCTGTGCTAGGGACCACAGTGGTGTGCATGCATGCATTCTCATTGTGCCATGATTAATGTGTGTGTTTAACGTGCAAAGATGCCCAATGTGAGCTGTCTCCTGGCTGCTCTACCCTCAGAAGACGGGGTAGCCTCGGTTAGGGGGGGATTGTCTGGTTCAGGGGTCAGGTCATCACGTAGGGCAATCTGCAGGCCCTTTCTTACTGCGAAGTTGTGCAGCATGCAACATGCACCGATGATCTGGCACACGAAGTTTGGGGAATACAAGAGGGTACCCCCAGACTTATCCAGGCATCGGAAACGTGACTTTAGTAGGCCAAAGGTGCGCTCCACCACTGCTCGTGTTTGGGCATGTGCTTGATTGTATCTTTCCTCTCCTGGGGTTTGGGGGTTCCGGATAGGAGTCATGAGATGGGGTCCCAGTGGATATGCAGAGTCACCTGTAAGGGAAAAGACAGGAGGATGTTAGTCATGCATGTGGCCACTTGTGATGTGTGCATCATGGGAGGGGATAGTCATGCCTGACTCCCATGTCACTCACCAACCAGCCAGGTGTCCCCATACACGTTCTGTTCGAATTCCATTTGGATGTGGCATTGATTGTATATGTAGCTGTCATGGCTGGACCCTGGGTGTTTGGCACGGACGTGCCATATGAGGCCTTGGGCATCGACTATAACCTGTACATTGATGGAATGCCAATGCTTCCGATTGCGGTACATGTGCTCTGTCTCCTGGGGGGGCTGGAGTGCCACATGTGTGCAATCAATGGCCCCCACAGTGTGTGGGAATCTGGCAATTCTGTAGAAATCTGTCATTGCCTTCAGTCGCAGCTCCTCAGTGGTGGGTTTGATGATTTGGTTGGCCATGCGTCTGAGGATTGCAGGGACAACCTGGTGCACACATCTGCTCATGGAGGATTGTGACATCCCAGCCACCAATCCACTTGTACGCTGAAAAGAGCCACTGGCAAGGACATGGAGTGTTGCCATGACCTTCACCAGTGGCTGCACTGCATGTGAGCGTTGTGTTCGGCTGGTGATGTCCTCCTGCAGGGTTGTGGTTAATTCCAGGATGACATGAGGGGTGAATCTGAAGATGCGAAACACCTCAGAATCACTCATGCCAAACAGGTCTATGCGGGTGCGGTATATCCTCTCCCGTGCCATCCTCCGTGCCATCCTCCGTGCCCTCATCCTTCTTTGTTCATCTAAAGTCAGTAGTATAGCTATGCGCGACGATGCCCCTGGCATGTTGGCATACAGATTGTTGTGCAACACGTGTGACTGCTGAGCTCCTCACTAACAGGGTTGCTTTATCTAACAAGTAGACTTTTTTTCTCTTTTTAGACCAGCTTTTATATGCTCTAATTTTAGACAGGACATTTTGCTGTTGCGCACACTGCGTCGCCTGCGCTGCCCCAACGTTCTTTTGTGGATCCCCGTAAGTCCCTCATTAGCATATTTGACTAGCAAATCAATGGTCTGTCTAGCGCACTTTTGCGCGGACGGATGCGCCAGTCTAACGAAATTACGCGGGACAAAAAAAAGTAGATTTTTTGCGTATCTCGTTCTGGGGATGCCGTGCATCGAAACGCACGCGCACATTTCGACTTACGCACGCGCATCTCCTGTTGCGCAGGCGTAATCGCTCTGTGAATCTGGGCCAAAGTCTTTACCAAGTAACCATAGACCTGTTAGTTTAGCTTCTATAGTTGGAAAGATACTGAAAGGTTTAATAAAAGACCACATAGATGAGAAAAAAACTATTTAAGCAACAGACAGCATGGATTCATGAAAGACAGAAGTTGTCAGACAAACCTGATTTCCTTTTATGAAGAGGTAAGTATAAGGCCGCGTACACACGATCAAATCTATCTGCTGGAAACGGTCTGACAGACCGTTTCAGCAGACAGATTCGATCATGTGTACGGGCAAACAGACGGATTTGGCCAGCCGACAGATTTTAAAGCATGCTTTGAAATCTGTCGGCTGGGAACCTGTCGGACCGATATGTCTGCTGGTTAGTACGCTAACCAGCAGACATATCTGCTCACACATGCGTCGAATGGATTCGACGCATGCTCGGAAGTGTTTTACTTCCTGGTGCGGTGACGTGGCGGAGTCACCGCCACGTCAGTGCGCTGTCTGCCGGCGGGGATTTTGGTTTGATCGTGTGTACACGATCAAACCAATACATCCCAGCAGACAGATCTGTTCAAATCGGTCTGTCTGACCGATTTGATCAAATGTATTTGCTCGTGTGTACGTGGCCTTACCCTGGACAGAGGCGTGGCAGTGGACGTGGTATACTTGGATTTTGCAAAAGCGTTCGATACAGTTCCCCACACACGGCTCATGTGTAAGGTAAAGTCTACAGTATTGGATATATCAGTTTATAAATGGATAGAAAACTGGCTGAAAGACAGGATTCAGAGAGTTGTGGTTAATGATTCTTATGCCGTGTACACACGGTCGTTTTTTGCGATGAAAAAAAACGTCATTTTTTAAAACGTCATTTAAATTGATCGTGGGCAAAACGTTGTTTTTTGTCTTCAAAAAAACGACCAAAAAAAAATTCCAACATGCTTGAATTTTTTGTGTCGTTTTTCAAAACGTCGTTTTTTGTTTCACAAAAAGTCACCTTGTGTAGCAAAAACGTTGTTTAAAACAATGTTTTTCAACCCGCGCATGCCCAGAAGCTAGTTATGAAGCGAGCTTCAATGGAAAAGAGTGGTGAACGTAACCTCGCTTTTTGTGGAAAAAAACGATGGTGTGTATGCAGCATCGTCTTTGAAAAGTGACGTTTCAAAAACTTCGGCCCAGATTCACGTACATCGGCGCATTATTGGACCGGCGTAGCGCACCGCCTTTACGTTAGACTTGCGCCATCTAGCCGCGTAATCCCCCGATTCACGTAGCTTTTGCGCAGGAAATTGCGCAAGCGTAAGGTTTTTTCCAGAGGCGTAAGGAGGAGTAATACAAATTGGGAGGGACGTGGGCGTGTTACATTGAAATGAGCCGTGACCCCATGCAAATGAAGGGCCGGCCGGCTCGCGCATGCGCGCGTGAAGGAGACCATGTCAGCTCCGCTGTGCGCATGCTCACAACTCGGAAGCGGCGCAATCAGTGAAATTGGAAATGGACTAGGGCAACGTTGTGAACTACGCAGACAGCATAAATAGACAGACACAAATGCACTTCCTTTGCAAAAGTACATCCCTTTGTATCCCTCCCTCTACAGCAAGGTGCTTTTGTTTGTTTGTGACGTGTCTTTGAGATATTTGGGGACTGTTTTGCAGAGTGATTTTTGTCTTTTATGTGTTTTCTTTGTTGTTATTTTGTTTAAATTATATTTTTGCTGGGCATTTTTTTTTGCTTATTTATTTAATTTTTTGGGTTCTGTTTGTGTATGATTTTGGAATGTGTGGGTGATATTCCTGCGGGAAAAGGGGTGTCACCCTCATTTGTGGTGGAGAAGTGATCCCCAGGTCTGTGTGAATGGTGTATAAATGTACAGTGACATAATTGGAGCCGTGGCATGGCGTTGCAGCTCACAAGTCCTGCATGGTGGACTGGTGCCAATCCAATGTGATGACGATGTGATGTGTGTGTGCTAGGGACCACAGTGGTGTGCATGCATGCATTCTCATTGTGCCATGATTAATGTGTGTGTTTAACGTGCAAAGATGCATAATGTGAGCTGGCATGAGATGGGGTCATGAGATGGGGTACCAGTGCATATGCAGAGTCACCTTGAAGGGAAAAGACAGGAGGATGTTAGTCATGCATGTGCCACTTGTGAGGTGTGCATCACGGGAGGGGATAGTCATGCCTGCCACCCATGTCACTCACCAACCAGCCAGCTGTCCCCATACATGTTCTGTTCGAAATCTGTGGGGATGGGGCTCTGATTGTATATGTAGCTGTCATGGGTGTCATGGGTAGTGCCATGTGTTGGGCTGCTGATGTCCTCCTGCAAGGTTGTGGTAATTCCATGATGGCATGAGGGGTGAATCTGAAGATGCGAGACACCTCAGAATCACTCATGCCAAAGATGTCTATGCATGTGTGATATATCAAGTGAAGAGTGAGGGGCTTGTATCAGATAAGAATATTGTATTAGATTAGATTAAATTGTAAATTTTATATAAGCAAATAAAAACAAAAAAAAAAAACATCTCCCGTGCCCTCCTTAGTGCCATCCTCCGTGCCCTCCTCCTTCTTTGTTCATCTAAAGTCAGTAGTATAGCTATGTGCAACGATGCCCCTGGCATGTTGGCATACAGATTGTTGAGCAACACGTGTGACTGCTGAACTCCTCACTAACAGTATTGCCTTATCTGACAAGTAGACTTTTTTTCTTTTTTTAGACCAGCTTTTATCAGCTCTAATTTTAGACAGGACATTTTGCTGTTGCGCACACTGCGTCGCTTGCGCTGCCCCAACGTTGTTTTGTGGATCCCCGTAAGTCCCTCATTAGCATATTTGACTAGCAAATCAATGGTGTGTCTATCGCACTTTTGCGCGGACGGATGCGCCAGTCTAACGAAATTACGCGGGACAAAAAAAAGACGATTTTTTGCGTATCTCGTTCTGGGGATGCCGCGCAACGAAACGCACGCGCACATTTAGACTTACGCACGCGCATCTCCTGTTGCGCAGGCGTAATCGCTCTGTGAATCTGGGCCTTCGTTTTTTACTTCACAGAAAACGTCGTTTTTTTTCATCACAAAAAATGATCGTGTGTACGCGGCATTACTCTGAATGGTGTAAGGTTATCAGCGGTGTACCTCAAGGTTCAGTGTTGGGTCCCTTACTTTTTAATATCTTTATAAATAATATTGGGTCTGAGATCCAAAGTAACATTTCTGTTTTTGCAGATGACACCAAGCTATGCAGTGGAATAACGTCCGTACAGGATGTCTCCAATTTACAAGCCGACCTCAATGCTCTGTCTAATTGGGCGACTATGTGGCAGATGGGGTTTAATATTGATAAATGTAAAGTTATGCACTTGGGGGCTAAGAATATGCATGCATTATACATACTAGGGAGGAGTACAACTGGGGGGATCCGTTATGGAGAAGGATCTGGGGGTTTTAGTTGATCATTAACTCAATAATGGCAATAAAGTCCTTGACTATGGTATAACTAAACATGACCCTTAACTGCTAGGAACCCACATTTTACCCAACCTCTACTTTAATAAATAACCGAGACCACCACTTATGCCGCGTACACACGGTCGTTTTTTGCGATGAAAAAAAACGTCGTTTTTTAAAACGTCATTTAAATTGATCGTGTGTGGGCAAAACGTCGTTTTTTGTCTTAAAAAAAACGACCAAAAAAAAATTCCAACATGCTTGAATTTTTTGTGTCGTTTTTCAAAACGTCGTTTTTTGTTTCACAAAAAGTCACCGTGTGTAGCAAAAACGTCGTTATTTATTTTAAATAACTTCTTAAATATTAAATAACATTTATTAACAAAAATATATATGTAAACCTGAAATACAATCACATTTTTCTTTTAACCCTACTAGTGCTGGACTTTGCAGGAACATTAACACAACTTTTTAACCCTTTAAAACCTTTATGAGCACTGCGGTACCTAACCTCTGGTCATAGGCCTCAAGCCGACAAGCTGGCTCAGAGACGACCACTGACCGCAGTGCCCCCATTAACAAACCTCCCAGCTACACCTTGGTAAACTGGACTAACAGCCCCTTCAGAACCCATACCACCTCTGGGTAATGGCATCCACTTTAGGGTAATTTCTTCTCCTGCAAAGTCCAAACACCCGCCACCAGCACCCAAAGGTAACTCCTTACCTTTGGGCGCACCTCCACACCCTCAGCGCTCGTTGCACACCGTCCTGCAGACCCAACATCCACATGTCAATCCCCACATCTGTCAAGTGCACTCCATCTCCCCGCTGGTACCTCCACGTATCCACCTCCAACTCCGGATGCCTGACCACCAGCCCACCGTTTCTGATAACAAAACGTGCCACGTCCTGGTTAACCTTTCTCCTGGCCCTGTTCACTCCTTCTACTGACCTAGCCATCCTCCAGGATGACCTGGGAACAATATCTGACCACACAACTACCGTGTCCGGGTAGGCCATGCGGATCCTTAAAAAATCAAACTTAATGTCCCTTGCGACATCCAACATTGTACGAACCCCGAGGTCGTTGCCCCCCACGTGTAGCAATAAAACATCAGGCGAGCGGTCTAATTGTGCAAACTTGTGCACTTCCGGAACCACCCTGCCCCACAACATCCCCGGAAAACCCAACCATCGAATACACGCTTCATGTCTTGGTACCCCAAACTGACGACCGCCCGGTCGCACGTCCGCTCTCCTAGCCCTTCAATGAACGAAGGAGTGGCCCATTATCCAAACCAGTCCCTGTCCCGTACCTGAAAGACATGAAACAAAAAATACGTCACCAACAGACTTTCAAGAGACGCTCCCGTCCCCCGTAATCACATGGTCCCTTACCAAAAACCCTGGCCCCCCTGAGCCTAGGGAGTGACCCCCCCCCCTTAAAACCCTCCAGGTTCCCCTGTGTGGCCTGCTCTCCCATTGACCCCCAGGGTCACCAACAACTGTGGTCTCACATACAGCCGAAACCTCCTCGACTCCCATCTGCCAATCCTTTTTACCATCTCATCATCCATGCCACTACGTGCAGCCCCGATGCGAAAAGAGTGTGCTGAAAACTCCCTTGCCACGAGGCCCAATGCCCCCAAACACCTCCTGAACACCGTCACGAACTGGTACCGTGACAACGGTGTACCATTCTCGTGCACCAGAAATGCACCACCCAACGTCGGACGGACGTCTAAAAATTCCCGCACCACTTTAACGGGACACAGCTCCGACCCCCCAATAGGGAAAACCTGCACAACCTTGCCCGTCCCCTTTTGATCAGTTTTTGACTTCCGTAACCACAAACTGACCCCCTCATGTGCCCACCGCACATCCGTGGCTAACATGCCGCCCTGTGTTGACTTCGAGGGGCTGACCAGCTCCCCCACCCGAAACGCTCCAAAGAACGCCAGCGCAAAAGCCGCCCTAAACAACAGCGCCTCGTACCGTGACGTGCACAACAAAGCCAATTCCTCCATAATACCCCTCAGTATTTCAAATGACACCGGGCGACGGGCGTCCGCCCGCCGCCCCTGCTTTCTGTAACCTTTGAGTGCCTGCCGCACACAAAACTCCTTTGTAAAGTCTGTACACCCCTGCAACTTCAACAAAAATGCCAAACCTGCCAATTTCTTATCCAACATGGAGTGGGACACCCCCGCCTCCATGTTCCTAGCCACAAAATACAGCACCAGACCCCGTACCTCAGGCCCCACCGGGTCCACCGCCGCCTCGCGAACCAGAGCCTGCCACTCTAACCATACCTTCTCGTAGGCCGCCCATGTGCCCACACTTACTTTTTGATCCAATCGGAGATGATTCCAACGGAATCTCCTATAGCCACTCTGGACAGGGTACCCCCTGCTCTTCCGCTTCCGGCACCAACTCCCGGAACCTGTCCCACTGAAAGCGAAACAAGGCGTCAGCCACTACATTTTCCACACCCGGCACCAGGTTTTTAGTGAACCCCGCTTCCAGCCAGGACTGGGGCCAAGGCCCAGCACTCCACTGACCCTGAAAATATGCGCCAAAACCCGAACCCCCGGCCGCATCTGTGAACAACTCCATGTCGAAGTTGCTGACCGGACCGGACATCCACAAGGCCCTTCCATTAAAGGACTCCAAAAAGGAGTGCCACATCAACAGGTCATCCCTGTGATCCTGCACCAGACGGACATAGTGCCTAGGGGACCTGACCCCCGCTGTACTAGCCGAGAGGCGTCTGCAAAAGACTCTCCCCATCGGCAGAATGCGGCACGCGAAATTGAGCTTACCCAAGAGCGACTGCAGTGCTCGGAGCTGCACCTTCCGCAGACCTAACAACTCGCTAATCTCCGCCTTGAGGCCGTTCAGTTTGTCTAGCGGCAACCTGCACTTCATTGCCTCTGAATCAATCACAATTCCCAAAAATTGAATGACCGACTAAGGTCCTTCCGTTTTCTCGGGTGCCAGCGGCACGCCGAAGCGCTCTGAAATGTGTTCCAGCGTGGCTAATATTGCGCAAATGCGCGACCCCGCCGGGCCGATGCAAAGGAAGTCATCCAGATAATGTATCATGGAGCTCACTCCGGACACATCCCTAACCACCCATTCTAGGAACGAGCTGAACTGTTCGAACAAGGCGCACGAAATGGAGCAGCCCATCGGTAGACACTTGTCCACGTAGAACTCCCCACCCCAGTGGCAGCCCAACAGCCGAAAGCTATCCGGGTGAACCGGGAGCAGTCGAAAGGCGGCCTCAATGTCTGACTTGGCCATCAACGCCCCCCGGCCGTACCGGCGAACCCATCCCACCGCGGCATCAAAAGAAGTGTAGCACACCGTACAATCCCCCACGCTGATGGCATCGTTGACCGACCCACCCTTTGGAAATGACAGGTGGTGAATGAGCCGGAACTTGTTCGGCTCTTTCTTTGGCACCACCCCCAACGGGGAAACCACCAACCCTTCCAAAGGAGGTGAGACAAAGGGGCCCCCCATACGGCCCAGAGCCACTTCCTTCAGTAGTTTCTCCGAAACCACTTCCGGACGTTGTAACGCAGAACGCTAATTTTTTGCCACCGGGGGGACCACCGCCAAGTTGCAAGGAATCACGAAACCCTCAGAAAAAACCCTTTCTAACGACAGCGCAGCCGCCCTGTCCGGATACCTACCGAGAAACGGTCGCATCCTTTCCACCATCACCGGAGTCCTCCCTCTTAATCGCAGAGTCTCCGGGATGCCCCTTGCCTTGCTTAAAACAACGGGAAGAGGGGTGATTACCCCCACAGCCAGAGCACTCGTGCTTGAAACGGCAGGACCCTCCAAACTTGCAGTTACCCTCGTTGAACTGCCAGCAAACCCCTTTTTTCTTTCCGGCCGACTGTCCTGGGGAAGAGGTTCCGCCGCCCCCCCCTGAAAAAAACGGAGCAGACGTCCGAGGAGCCGACATAAGCCGCATCCAAAGGCCGATGTCCTTGGTATCCCACCTAATATCTGGCCTAATTGCCCGGCGTTGCCGGAATTGCTCATCGTATCGGAGCCACCCCGTAACACCGATAAGCCTCGCTGATGGCCTCTTGGTAACTGAAAAGCGATGAACAGTGTTCGGGGTTTTTCTCGCCAATCACGCTAGCCAAGATCGAATAAGCCTGCGACCAATTCGCAAACGTCCTGGGAATAAGCCTATAACGCCTCTTCTCTTCATCCTCCTTCTTAGACTCCTCCGGCTTAACCCTGTCCAGGTTAAACTTCTCCAGAGGCAACAGCGCAAATATCTCAACATATTCGCTCTTCCAAATTTTCTCCCTCACCTCCTGCTTCAAATGCGAACCCAGGGGTGCCTCATAACAAGTGTAAACTTCTCCCCTTGCAGCGTCCGCCAACCGGACCAAATCCCTTTTTTTTGCAGAGTCACCCCCCCCGCATCGCCCTTTGCACTTGGCTGTGCAGCAGGCACTGCCCCATCCACCGCCAAACTCGTCCCTCCATCCACTGGCACCACTGTCCCAGTCACTGAAGACGCCTCCACGGGTACTGTCGCCCCGGCTCCTAACGCCGGCGCCCAGGCAGCCGCCGGGCCAATGGCAGGGCTCTCCCCCCCCTTTAGCTGGCTCACTAATGCCTCTAAACCCACCAAAAAAAGCTGCAAGCCAGCGCCCTCACCTGACTGCACCCCCTGGGCCCCAGACGTAACCCCACTACCCCCCGCCGCCGCGGGGACTACCAACCTACCCCGGGAACCCCCCCCCCCGGCCCCCAGACAACACACCAGCATTGCATAAAACATCAGAAAAAAACGAAAACGACTTACCGGGCTGTCTGGAAGCAATCCCACCAGCCGCACGCCTCGTCTCCCGCGCTGCGAACTCCGTCCTAGGAACGAACTCCTCCTCCGATTCGGACAGCTCACCCTCCGAAAGAATACCAGGCCGGACGTCTTCTCCAGATGATAGCCCACCAGGCGACTCGGGCCTGGCAGCCGAGGGCCCAGAGCTGGCCTCGCTCACCCTGCGCACTCTGGACCCGTGCACCGATTTCCCCGACGCTTTTCTGGGTGCCGCACACTCTCTGCCGTCTTCCACTCCCCCACGCCCATCGTCCCCCGGGCTGGATTGGTGGTGGCTAGCCGCGGATGGTGAAAGGCTAGCCACCGCATGGACAGACCTCCCCCGCCGAGGCTCCCGGACCTCCGGTGCACAACCGGGGTTGGAGCCCGCATCCCTTTTGCTCCACACGCTGGGCGGGCCTGGCCGCCGCTTTAGAGCCCCCTGGCCGCCCCCCCTGCACCCCGCTGCTGGCTGGCTGCCGATTTGTGTCCCCCCCCCGCCCCCGCCGCCCTGCGCTTGGTAGTTGGGGCCGAGGGGGACTGGATGGGGCTCCCCTCCCGCCTGCGGGACGTGGAAGAAGGACCCAGGGAGTAACGGCTCGGGGGCCGCGAAACGCGGGTGCGGGACCCACTACCACCCCCCCCCCCGGACCGGGGTATCGCCCGACATGTCCCCCCGCAGGAGGAGAGGCCCCAGCGCGGCCTGCAGCCACCCCTCCCCGCGGCGCTCAGCCTCCTCCCGGGGCTGAGAAAATAAAAGATCCGTGCCTGACATGGCAGGGCAGGGGAAAATAGTAAGGACAGAGCGGATGGAAAAGGAAAAAACCCAAATAGTTACCCCCTTTTTCAGGCAGAGCAATAGACCCCAGCAGCACGTCCTACCTAAAACTTTCCTCCACGTGTGTTAGCCCGGGAAGGAGGAGGAGGGGAATTTAAAACCTCCCCTCCCCTCCCTCAGCCAACACACCAAGCCACCCCCACCGACCAGACCAGGGCTTAGTTAACCCTGTCATGGCCGGCACTCCACTTAATGGCTTTGCCATTGCTACGTGCCTTACTTTCTTGTATTAAGAGAGGTATGGACTCTAGAGAAAGAGATATCATTTTCCCCTCTGCACAAATCATTAGTAAGACCTCTCATCTGGAATATGCAGTCCAGTTTTGGGCACCAGTTTTCAAAAAGGATATCGGGGAACAGGAGAAAGTGCAAAGAAGGGCAACTAAACTGATAAGAGGCATGGAGGAGCTCAGCTATGAGGAAAGATTATAGAAACTAGGAGAATAAGGGGGATATGATACACATGTACAAATATATAAGAGGTCCATATAGTGAACTTGGTGTTGAGTTATTCACTTTAAGGTCAACACTGAGGACAAGGGGGCACTCTTTACGTCTGGAGGAAAAGAGATTTCATCTCCAAATACGGAAAGGTTTCTTCACAGTAAGAGCTGGGAAAATGTGGAACAGACTCCCTCCAGACGTGGTTCTGGCTAGCTCAGTAGATTGCTTTAAGAAAGGCCTGGATACTTTCCTAAATGTACAGAATATAACTGGGTACTAAGATTTATAGATGAGTACTAAGATTTGTAGGTTGAGTACTAAGATTTGTAGGTAAAGTTGATCCAGGGTAAATCCGATTGCCTCTCGGGGGATCAGGAAGGAATTTTTCCCCTGCTGTAGCAAATCAGATCATGCTCTGCTGTTTTTTTTTGCCTTCCTCTGGATCAACAGTGGGTATGCAGTTGGGTGTATGGGATTGTACTGTGTTTTTTATTTTGTTTGTTTATTTTTTTGTGGTTGGACTGGATGGACGTTTTTTTTCAACCTGACTAACTATGTAACTATGCAACTATGGGCCAGATTCAGGAACACTTGCGCTGGAGTATTTCGATATGCGCCGCGTAACTGTGATGATGCGCCGTCGTTTCTATGTGCCCGTACCCACCAAACTAGATGCGCCCAATAACGGGTTATTTGCGACCGGCGGAACGTTCCGACGCCAGAGCATCGTCAGCGCTTATTTTCGCTGGGCGCATCAGTCGCGCCCATTGATTTCCCATGCAAATATGCAAATGAGGTATTTTTCCCAATTCACGATCGGATTAGCACCATACGCTGGCTACATGCGCCGCGCGTATCTGGTCCGTCCAGCGCAAAGTTATTTCTACAAAAGGCTGCTTTATCTTTACTCCAGACGGTCACAGGTCAGCAGGAGAGCAGCTACAGCAGCGTTACCGACGAAACTAGCAAGCTGAACAACAACACTTGCAAGGACAACACCTCTGTGTGCCAACATGCCAGGGGCACTCGTGGTCCTAAGACTAGTACTGGGTCCCTCGCTACGGAGGAGGCGGGCACGTGAGAGGATATACCGCACTCGTATGAACCTCTTTGGCATGGGGGATGAGGAGGTGTATCGCCTCTTCAGATTCAGCCCTGATGTAATACTTGAACTAACCACAACCCTGCAGGATGACATCACCAGCCCAACACACCGCTCACAAGCAGTGCAGCCACTGGTGAAGGTCCTGGCAACACTTCATTTCCTTGCCAGTGGATCATTCCAGCGTACAAGTGGAGTGGTGGCTGGGATGTCACAGTCCTCCATAAGCAGATGTGTGCACCAGGTTGTCCCTGCAATCCTCAGACGCATGTCCAAACAGTTCATCAGACCCACCACTGAGGAGCTGCGGCTGAAGGCAATGACAGATTTCTACAACATTGCCAGATTCCCACGCACCATCGGGGCCATTGATTGCACACATGTGGCACTACAGCCCCCCAGTGCCACAGAGCACATATACCGCAATCGGAAGCATTGGCATTCCATCAACGTACAGGTGATAGCTGATGCCCAGCGCCTCATATGGCATGTCCGTGCCAAACACCCCGGGTCCAGCCATGACAGCTTCATATACCGTCAGAGCCCCATCCCTACAGAATTCGAACAGAACATGTATGGGGACAGCTGGCTGGTTGGTGAGTGACATGGGTGGCAGGCATGACTATCCCCTCCCGTGATGCACAACAGAAGTCGCACATGCATGACTAACATTCTCCTGTCTTTTACCTTACAGGTGACTCTGCATATGCACTGGGACCCCATCTAATGACTCCTTTCCGGAACCCCCAAACCAGAGGAGAGAGAAAATACAATGAAGCACACATCAAAACCCGTGCAGTGGTGGAGCAAACATTTGGGCTCCTGAAGTCCCGTTTCCGCTGCCTGGATAAGTCCGGGGGGACCCTATTGTATTCCCCTACCTTTGTGTGTCAGATCATCGCTGCATGTTGTATTCTGCACAACTTTGCCATGAGAAAAGGCCTGCAGATTGACATACGTGATGACCTGACCCCCGACCCACACAGTCCCCACCTGCCAGAGGACACCCAGTCTGCTGATGGAAGAGCAGTCAGGAGGGTCCTCGCCGTAGGCATCTTTGGACACTAAACCAAAACATTAATAACACAGACAATGCACGCGTGTACACCACTGATGTCCCTAGATCACACACACCACATGCACATCGCATTGGATTAGCCCAAGTCCAGCATGTAGGAGTTGGGAGCAGCAACGCCAGCGTCAAGGCCCCAATGATGTTACTGTCCATTCACACACCTTTCACACGTCATTCATTCAGCCGTGGGGTTAACTTCACCACCACGGCCGAGGGTGACACCCCTTACTGTCAGGAGTGCCACCCTCTCACATTCACACACCATTCACACTGTCCCCTGCACTCCTGACCGTGTGCAGTTCAAAATAAATAAAAAATCTCATCACCTGAGCATGAAAATAAAATATAAACTCATAACCTGAGTATAAAAATAACAAAAAACTCATAACCTGAGTACAAAAAAAAGCACAAATATAAACCAAATCAAAAATAACCCTCATCTAGGATGACGGGGGCTCCTCCTTGGGGGCACTCTCGGGCTCCTCATCTGCCTGGAGGGAGTGGGTGGTGGTGGGGGTGTGGGGGCATCTTGAGGAGGCTGTTCCCCGGATGGGCCACTCCGGCCAGCTGTTGGCTGCATGCCCTCCAAGGCCACTGCAATCCGGCTCAGAAAGAGGTTAGTCTGGGCCTGCATCCTCAACTGGCGGGTGATATTGTGCCGCTGGTCACGCTGCCGCTGCCTCCCCTCTTCCCGAATGGCAGCAGTGTTGGCATGTACGGCTGCTGTCAGGTGCCGGACATCAGCCTGCACCTCCCCCAGGCTGGTAACAATGTTCTGAACACCACTGGGCATGGAGCCCAGGCTGTCAGCGACCCGGTCCAGGTGGCCAGCAATCTCCCCCATTTGCTGGGTCTGTTTGGCGTGGTCCAACAGCACCTGGTCCTCGACCAAATCACACACCCCCCTGGTCTTCCGGGTGGCCTTCCTGGGGGCAGAGGAAGGTTGTCCCCGTGGGGATGGAGTCGCCCTTGAGGGGCTACCTAGGATGGGGGAGGGGATCACAGAGGGCCCTGCAGAGGAGAAGGACTCCTCCAACATTAAAATAAACTCCTGTTCAGGGACAGGCTCCTCCACAACCACCTCTGCTGAAGTGGTGTGGGCACTCTCCTCCTCCACCTCGGTGTCTCCAGCACCCAGGGCCTCGTCAGCAGCATCCCGTTGGGGGGTTGGGGTGGACTGGCCGGCACGAGATGATGGCCCAGCACCGTCATCTGTGGATGACACAAAGCAGACACATGTTGGTGGTCCCACACACTTGGCACATGTACCCACCCCCCCCCCACATGCAACACACCAAAAAGGGGGTAAAAATCACTTACCTGTCCTGGAGCCTTCCTCTACGGAGTCATAGCCAGGGACCCCCTCCAACTGCTCCCTGTCCAGGCAGCGGGCGACCACCTCCTCCTCCGCGGTCAGGGTGACAGGACATGGGGGACCACCACCTGTGCCCCTCTCATGGCTCCTAATGGTGGACACCTTGCCCCTCACCTTGCGCCGCAGGTCATTGATTTTTTCTTGAATGTCTGAAGCACTCCGGGTGGAGTACCCCAGCACATTGACCCTGGCAGCAATGGTGGCCAGGATACCCTGCTTCCTTTCCCGGCTGGTCTTCCTGCTTTTTTTCCCATGGAGAAAATCATTAAATGCCTCCATAGCCGAGATTATCACAGTGACCTCCTGGGCATTATAGTTTAGGTTCCTCCTCTCTTTGGGGGTAGCGGGAGCAGCCATTACAGGGCAAAAGTATCTTCCCTGGGGTGGGGGGAAATGGAACTACTTTTGCGCCGGAATGGCGTTTCCGCCAGCGCTTTTAAGCGCCCAGCGGAACGCATTGCGCTGACGTTTCCCAGGAAGTGGTGCCGACGGAAGTTGTGAGCATGCGCACAAGGGGGGCAAGTGGAGCCGGACTCACTGCGCATGCTCCGTGGATGATGCGCTGAACGTAAGCCTCTGCGCTGGGCTCCGCCCATCATTTACATATGATCACACCCAGTTCCACTTGCGTCGGGTTACGCCAGCGCATTATCGTTACTCTGGCGCAAGTTTACGCGCAACTGCTATGTGAATTACAGGTCTTCAGAGTAACGTAAATGAGAAGCGTTACTCCAGAGGAAAGATACTCTCATCTACCTGAATCTGGCCCTATATGTAGAACAGCTCATTAGTAGAATTGCTAGTCCTTTAACCCAGTATACATACACACATCTGTGTAGAGGATCATATGCACAGCAGAGCAGCTAAACTGATTAACTGTAGAAGGCATATATTAAAGTATATCCCAAGACCCACAGTTGAATTATGAATTCAGTAATCAATCAGCCATTGATAATATCATGTGCAGTGAGGCTTGAATGAAGGTAGCTGAAAGGCTCTTTAAGCTTCAGCAAACTGTACATAATTTAACAGTAATACATCATCCACTTAAAAGACCGCAGTCAAAGCACTTGCCAAAGTAATTAGGTATGCAAACTCTCATTAGGATATTAGGATTGGTCTCTATAAAAAATCCATGGTGAACATGCAGAGTATCACAAAGTTCAACACGCTGTGCTATATTGAATGTTTTGTGTACTTCACACCCCATCCAAATGGGCAGATGATGTCCATTTGGATAGGGTGAAGTATACTGAGCAGGGGCGGACTGACAACTCATGGGGCCCCGGGCAATAGAAGATTATGGGGCCCCTGGGCTTACAGATGGTCACCACGCCAGGAGGCAGTGCAGAGGCAGGGCAGCTAAAATCTCAGGATTTTCACATCAAAAGCATGTCGGTTTCAGACATATCAGGGACAGATTTAAAAAAAAACACAGATTTTTACATACTGTCCCTGGTTTTACTGAGCCTGGCAACCCTGATGGGGCCCCCTAGTGGCATGGGGCCCTCGGGCAACTGCTTGGAAAAAAAAAACTGGCAGACAGGCTGGTTGTATCCAAGACGATCAGTGGGGTACAATCAGGCTGCCCATACATGGTTTTAATCTCAGCCTGTCCCTGCTGAATTTTGATCCATGTATGGCTGGCTTTAGTCTAGCTCTAGCCATTCTTAAAATTGTTCTCTTCCTCTACTTTTACCTATATTTCCTAACCTGTATAAAGAAAAGATGTGTGTACTTACCTATTTTTAATCTGCTCCAGTCACATGCTCCTGCAGCTCCCGCTCCTCTGTGTCAGGCAGCTGTGGCTGCAAGGGAAAGGAGGGAGAGCGGACAATGGGAGGGCCATGGGAGCCTATAGGGAATATCACAGCTACCAGAATTCTCAGTCTTTATTAGGCGCTCCCTCACACAGAACTGCAGGATCATGTGACCGGACTGGAGCGGATTAAAAATAGGAAAGTAAACAGATCTTCTTTTTTATACAGGTGTATCGCTCACCCCCAAAGGAGCCGCTGGTTAGATTTGGGATGGCATGTTACCTCATGGCTCCAGTGAAGTGTCTAGGGTGAATGATGGGAAGGATAGACAAAGTTTGAGGAAGAATAGCAGACTCAAGCTTTGGATATTGAAGCAGTCCTGCTTCCGACAATAATCAATCTTTCTGCCCCATTTCAACTTGAGTGGGTATAGCGTACCTGGACAGGCCTCTCTCACAGAACCTGGCAGCCAGAGTATCACTCGAACTTGAGAAGGATGCCTCTGCCACAGGCTCTTCTAAATGACCGTCAGGAAAGCGCCTCAGCCACCGGCCTTCCCTGAGTGTAATACGGAGGTATATCTCCTAGTAAAGGTTTTCCTGAGTCTTCCTCAATGTCGCCAGAGTACCGACTGAGGGGGAAAAACAATCCCTCAGTGTACAGTACCTCGATCCCCGATGGTTCGTTCCGGTGCTGTTGGGACACCAGCCTTTCATTGGTATCCCTGAACCGGACTCCCCACCGAACAGCACAACTCGCTTGGGATCTCCGATGGTGGGAACCCAGTCAGTCACTGGGTCCCCATGGTGCTCAGGGTGTTCCGGACCATCTTGGCTCCGGAACCAGGAACTTCACGTAGCACCCACTCCCCTGCCAGGTAGGCCATAACGCGTGGGGCATGGTGATGTGCGGTCACCCTAAAGGTAGGTGCCGCACCAGGAACCAGAAGACAAGCGAAGACCCCAAAAAATGGCGTCTGCCCCATAAGTACACTCTCCCAGCATGCCCAGCGAGGCTCAAGCCTGCCAATTGGCTGCTGTAAAAAAATACCCGAACCTCAGCCACCACTGCTGCCACCTGCTGCCTCGTGGTGTAACAACACCCCAAGCACAGCAGAGCGAGCCCACAGCACAGCCAAGCTGGGACAGAGAGCCCTAAACAATTATAATTGAGATCAGAGTAAGTTTACACTCTGATCTTTTCCACTAAATTTAAATAGCGTCCGTACTTGGAAGTACAGGGGCGCTACACAGGTTAGACAGGACTTTAGGTTTGTGTGTACTTAACGATGAAGGGGGTGTGAGTTCTGCACGTGCATGTTGTGTAAAAGGTGGACTGAGCCGCTGCGCCAGCCTGCATTCATTTAGAGATGTGCTAGTCTCTGATAACTGTCTGATTTCCGTGTATTCCACTGGCAGACTGACAGTTATTATCTGACTTTATTACTAGAATCCTAATGAATCATCTGCAAGATTTACAAGTGTAATCCTGGAAATTCTTTTCAACATAGTGACATTTCACAAACAGATATGTGTAGATGAGCACGTATTTCACCAGACTTTCAAAGTCAAGTCAGAATGCAGAAGAAATTGCATAAATGCATATAGCTAGAAACGTGCTGTAATGTTTCACTTCCTCTTCAAACTATTCAGGTAATATCAATATGTTTCAATGGAGTTCACAAAAAAAAAAAATGAACAGGTACCAGCAGTACCGGTAATACCAAAAGGTAAACTTTTTTTGGACAGAGTTGAGATGGATTAAATACCTGTCAGTTTTTATTGCTGTCTGTGCCCCCGTTAGAGAGATTTACCCTCTCCGTTTGTCATGTTTACCATTACAGTAATACCTTGCATTTTAACCCTTTCCCGCCGAGCGTACACATATATGCGTCCTCGGCTTTCGTGGGTTATACATCAGGCATCACCCGGTACTGTTGTTTAGAGCCGGCGATTGGCTTAAAGCTGCTTGGTTGTTATGCCGGAGGACCGGAATGGGATATCCCCCCCTCCCGCCGCCTCTCGCCGCTCTGACCGGGCCTCTCGTCCCACCGGGAGACCCGATCCTCGATTCGGAGCCTCCAGTGTCCAGGCGCAGAATGAAAAGAAGCCGTAAATGGCTTTGATTCAGTTTTCGCAATGTAAACACGTAAGCGATGTCACTTCCGGGTTTCTTGGCTGCCAATGGTGCCGGATTTAAAAAACTACACAGTATTCAGAATCGCAGTTTTTAGCGAACTGAATACTTTGAAGAGTACCTGTCACAACCTATTAGGCCGCGTACACACCATTAAATAAATCTGTTCAAATCGGTCTGACAGACCGATTTGATCAGATTTGTCTGCTGGGCTGTTTTGGTTTGATCGCTGTACACACGATCAAACCAAAATCCCCACCGGCAGACAGCGCAGTGACGTGGCGATGGCGTTGATGCCGCCACGTCTCCGCACCAGGAAGTAAAACAGGAAGTAAAACACTTCCGCGCATGCGTCGAATCCATTCAACGCATGTGCAGGCATGTGCAGATATGTCTTTAAAATCTGTCTGCTGGCAAAATCTGTCTGTCCGCCCTTACACACGATCGAATTTGTCTGCTGAAACGGTCTGGCAGACCGTTTCCAGCAGATAGATTTGATTGTGTGTACGCGGCTTTACTGTCAAAATGCATGTTTACATTCCTTGTGACAACAATAAAAGTGATCAAAATGTAAAAAAAACAAAACACAATTTAATATTATAAATATAAATAAAATGAATAAGAAAAAAAATAATTAAAGCGCCCCCCCCTCCCTGCGAGCTTGCGCAACAAAGAAAATGCATACGGAAGTCACGCCCACATATATAAACGGTGTTCAAATCACACATGTGAGGTATCGCCACAATTGTCAGAGCGAGAGCAATAATTCTAGCACTAGACCTCCTCTGTAACTCTAACCTGGTAACCGTAAAAAAAAGTTTAAAGCGTTGGTTATGGAGATTTTTAGGCACCGTAGTTTTTCGCCATTCCACGAGTGCGTGCAATTATAAAGCGCGACATCATCGTTTGGTATCTATTTACTCGGCGTAACATCACCTTTTACAATATACAAAAAAATTGGGCTAACTTTACTTTTTAATTTTTTTTTAATTCATGAAAGAAATTTTTTCCCAAAAAGTTGCGTTTAAAACACCGCCGCACAAATACTGTGTGACATAAAATATTGCAACAATTGCCATTTTATTCTCTAGATTCTCTGCTAAAAAAATATATATAATGTTTGGGGTTCTAGGTAATTTTATAGCAAAAAATACAGATTTTAACTTGTAAACACCAAATGTTAGAAATAGGCTAAAGCCCCATACACACTATGGGCCAGATTCAGGTAGATGGGAGCATCTTTGCTCCAGAGTAACGCTTCTCATTTGCGTTACGCTGCAGAAATTTTAGGAGCAAGTGCTGTCATTCACGGGGCGTGTAGTATTAAAACGAAGAGCGTTCCCGCCGCGAACGTACTGCGCATGCGTCGAGTGTCAAAACATCCCCGTGCGCATGCTCCAAATTCTGTGAATGAACGTCAATGACGTCACATTCCCATTCATGAACGTTTTACGCAAGCGACGTTTTTTTTTTTTTTCCGACGCGATGACGACGCCTATACCTAACATAGGATATTCCAACCCCATGTAGGTATAACTATGCGCCGCGTATCCCGTCCGGAAATGTCGTAACGTCACTGCGTCGCGCCGGAATGCGATCGTGAATTGCCGATATCCGCTCATTAACATATTTTTTGAGCGGAAATCGGCGGGAACGCCCCCGGCGCCATTTTTAAGTTGAAGTAACGATGCGATGGCGAAACTCAGTTACGCTGCTCGCATCGGAGCTTCAACCCGACGTTTCTTGTTTTCTGGTTACAGAAAACAGAAACGCCGGCTTAAAGTCACAGTTAGGCTGGCGGATCACTGGATCCGCCAGCCTAATGCCGCGTACACACGGTCGTTTTTTGCGATGAAAAAAAATGACGTTTTCTGTGAAGTAAAAAACGACGTTTTTGAAACGTCACTTTTCAAAGACAATTTTGCATACACACCATCGTTTTTTCACAAAAAGCGAGGTTACGTTCACCACTCTTTTCCATTGAAGCTCGCTTCATAACTAGCTTCTGGGCATGCGCGGGTTGAAAAACGTCGTTTTGAAAGACGTTTTTGCTACACACGGTGACTTTTTGTGAAACAAAAAACGACGTTTTGAAAAACGACACAAAAAATTCAAGCATGTTGGAATTTTTTTTTGGTCGTTTTTTTGAAGACAAAAAACGACGTTTTGCCCACACACGATCAATTTAAATGACGTTTTAAAAAACGTTGTTTTTTTTCATCGCAAAAAACGACCGTGTGTACGCGGCATAACTGTTCCTGAATCTGGCCCTATCAGTTTTCCTGCAGGATTTTCTCTTCAGGTTTACCAAAACCATCTAATATAAGGTCAAACCTCAAGAGTTTCAATTTGTATGCAATCAGGCAGGCCCTTGTACTACATGGTTTTGGTAAACCTGATGAGAAAACCTGCAGGAAAACTGATAGGGCCAGATCCACAGAGAATTACGCCGGTGTATCTACAGGGCGCACCGATCCTGTGCATTACAAAAGAGAACATTTATTTAAAAAAAAACTGTAACAGTAGTAGTCATACTCACAAACAAATGTGTTTAAATTGCTAGTTCTGTTTTCCCAGGAATTCCCTTATTTTGCAGGGATTTCCTCTCACTTTCTGTTTTGGTTATGGAACAGGACATGAAGGGAAATCTCCCTAATGGGACACAGATGGCAAAAAATAAACTGACAAGGGGTTATAACCCTCCCTTGCTCTAAAATGAAGGTATTGCTATCCATTCTACTTCATTTGTAATATTGTGTAATTATAATGAAAATAAAAAATGCAATCTGATGGAGACCCTCATGTCAGTTAAAGTGTTAGGGCTCATTTCCACTGGCGTTTTTCCAGCCACTTTTCTGAGCGTTTTTTGCAGCTTAAAAACGCCTGTCCATGTTAGTCTATGGCCTCATGCCCACCATGACGTTTTTGAGCTGTAGATGGCTAAGCTGCAAAAAAAAACGCGGGACCAGTGCGTTCTGAAGCTCCAGCAATAGAGCTGTAAAAACGCCAGACATTAAAAAACGCGCATAAACGCGCAAAAACGCGGCCGCTGCGTTTTTAAAGCTCCAGCTCCAAAAAAAGAAAAATAATTTTTTTTTTCTAAAATAAACATGGACAGGCGTTTTTAAGCTGTAAAAAACGCTCAGAAAAGTGGCTGTAAAAACGCCAGTGGAAATGAAGCCTTACTAACACCAGTTGTGTTTTTTACCTTAATGAATTCTCTGCATTAAGGTACAAAATTCACCAGTATATTTACTGCCCCCTGCCCCTAAACACTTACCTGTGGACTGTAGTCACTACTGCCAGTCCCCACTGAGCCCCTACGCCTCCCCTATCTACTGGGTTTTGAACAATAGCACCCCATTCATACAGGGCACAAGGGGGCAGTCCTCTAATGCACCCAGCCCCTAATCTACTGTAAACGCAGGGCGCGGGACGCATGGATTCCAAAAAAGGGTTTGCTCTGTTGTGTGACAAAGTAAATATTATTCGCTATTGTCTTCCTGATTCTCCTCTTGGCCAATCAGGAAGTAGGAGGAGACCTTATTGGCCGCCGAGGAGGAAGGAGACGCAGGGGAAGCTGCTGTGAAG